>JAMXBD010001642.1:0-322294 GCA_024138025.1 Combretum micranthum | reverse complement strand
GACTAAGGAGGGTCTTTATAAGTGGCTAGTCATGCCCTTCGGATTAAGCAAGCTCTGAGCACTTTCATGTGCGTCATGAACCAGGTATTGAAACCATTCATTGGTCGTTTTGTTGTTGTTTATTTTGACGACATCCTGGTGTATAGTAAGACTAAAAGGGAGCATATTATGCATTTGAAGCAAGTATAGATAGCTTTGCAGGAGAGTAAGTTGTATGTAAATATGAAGAAGTGTTTACTCATGACTAGGAAATTGCTATTCTTAGGCTTCATTATGAGTGGTGATGGGATTCAAGTAGATGAGGAGAAGGTGAAGGTGATTAAAGAGTGGTCGATCCCTAAATCAGTTATTGAACTGCGAAGCTTCCTCGGCTTAGCTAGCTTTTATAGGAGGTTTATTTGGCATTTTAACATTGTTGTAGCTCCTTTGACTAAATGTTTGAAAAAGGGTAAATTTCAATGGAATGATGAAGCTGAGGGTAGTTTTGTGGTACTGAAGGAGAAATTATGTAGTGCATCTGTTTTGGCATTACCGGATTTTGATAAATTGTTTGAGGTAGATTGTGATGCGAGCGGGGTTGGAGTTGAGGCTGTTTTATCCTAGGAGAAGAAGCCTATTGCCTTTTTTAGTAAGAAGCTGAGTGAATCAAGGCGGAGTTGGTCTACATATGATAAAAAATTTTATGTTGTTGTGCGTGCATTGAGAACTTGAGAACATTACTTGGTAGGCAGGGAATTTGTGTTATATTCATATTGTGACCCCATTAAACACTTGAGTAGCCAAACCAGGATAAGCAAAGATATGCATGCCAAGTGGATTCAGTTCTTAGAGAAGTTTCCTTTCAGGTTGAAACATGAATCTGGAATACAAAACAAAGTGGCTGATGCATTGAGTAGGAGAGCTAGCTTGCTTGTGACCCTAAGTGCTGAGATAGTAGGGTTTGAACTCCTGAAGGATTTATATGAAGATGATATGGATTTCAAAGAGATTTGGAGTTAATGTATGAACAGGCAACCTAGTGAAGCTTTTCATATACATGATGGTACTTAATGCGTGGGAATCAGCTTTGTGTGCCTGAATCTTCTCTCAGGGAGAAGTTAATACGTGATTTACATGGAGGTGGATTGGCTAGTCATCTAGGACGAGGCAAAACTATTGCAGCAGTCAGTGAGAGATTCTACTGGCCCCATATGAGGAAAGATGTGAGTGAGTTGGTAGAACGATGTTATGTGTGTAAGACCGCAAAAGGGCAGTCCCAACACACTGGCTTATATATGCCACTGCCTGTTCCAGAAAACATCTGGAAAGACTTGTCTATGGATTTTATACCGGGTTTGCCCTGTACTCAGCAAGGCATGGATTCTGTTTTTGTTGTTGTTGATAGGTTTTCCAAGATGGCCCATTTTCTCCCTTGCAAGAAGGTAGCTGATGCTCAAGCTATAGCAAAATTGTTCTTCAGAGAAGTGGTTCGTTTGCATGGAGTACCTAAATCCATAACATCTGATCGAGATAGCAAGTTTTTTAGAGGACCTTATGGCAGATGTTCTATTCATCCTTAAACCATAGCAGTACAACCCACCTACAGATGGATGGACAAATTGAGGTCACCAACAAAACTTTGGGCAACCTGATTAGAAGCATTTGTCGAGAGAAGCCGAAGCAAAGGGATGTTGCATTGGCTCAAGTAGAGTTTTCCTATAACAGTGCGGTTCACAGGATAATAGGGAAATCCCCTTTCTCTGTGGTATATACAAAGACTCCTCAACATGCTTTGGATTTGATCAAACTTCCAAAACATCTGAACTTAGTACTGCAGCAAAGAATATGGTAGAGCACTAGCAATTTGTGACTGTTAAGATCCGAGAGAAGATTGAGTAGTCTAATGCTAAATATAAAGAGGCAGCTAACAAGCATCGCTGGAAGCAAATCTTTGAGGTTAGTGAACAAGTGATGGTATTTCTAAGGAGGGAAAGATTTTCAGTTGGCCGATACAGTAAGTTGCAGCCAAAGAAGTATGGCCTATATCAAGTCATATGAAAGATCAATGACGACGCATATGTAGTTGGGCTTCCTGATAGCATAGGTATCTAAAAGACGTTCAATGTAGCTGATTTGTCTCTTTACCATCCTGATGATGTGCCTTTGTATCCAGATGAGAACTCGGGGTCGAGTTCGTTGTAGGTGGGAGAGAATGATGTAGATGAGATAGTTGACGCGTTTATGAGCAAAGAAGCAGCCAAGAAGCAATCCCGGAAGCATAGGAATGAAGGCTGCCGGCCTTAAAAGGCTAGCCTTGATGAGAACCAGCAAAGCCGGCTATAAGCCGCTGGCTTAGGGAGATTGGCTACTGGCTTAGGTGCCGGCTTAGAGTTAGCCTACATTTAGGCTGCCTGACGTTTCGCCTTTTGAGCTGCCGGCTTTACTCTTACTTTTAATTATCCTAGTTATTTTTCTTTATTGTCGTTTTAGGACTTTGTTATGCACAATATAAATAGTCTAAAAACCCTAGCTTATGTTTTTTAGAACATTTTTTATCAATTTGAACTCTTAAGTTTGGAGAATTCTCTTTGAAATTGCAATTGTTTTACAATTGTGTGAATTAAGTTCACGTTTGATATTCACTCGTCGAGTGTTCTGTATTTATCCATTCTTATTTGCTGCATCAGGGGAAGCCAGCAAAAGCTCGTTTAAGTTCATCATAGAATTTCATCTCGCGAATGAAAATGGAAAGAAATTAATCTTGGTTGAGTTTCTAAATGCTATCTTTTTAATAATTTGAACGAATTAAACAAGCAAATTAGAGCATTGTTGGAGCATTGTACCTTTTTAATTAGAGCAATGTTATCGCATTCACCACTTACATTTTGTTGTCTGGATGCAGTTAACTTTGCTTCAGGACATCCAGCTAACGGTATAATCTTCAATGATTGCCATTATGGGAATAATTCACCATAAATGATTAAGCTCTTTAGCTTTGACAAATTATCCAATAGTAAGGTTGTCGCTTTTAGAAATGGGACGGATTGAGGATGATCCCCTTCATCAAAATTATCACCTCTGCTACTTCCTTCCATCTTTACAATCTCTTCCATGTTCTCACATTGACATATAGCAATTTCCTCAAGTTTCTTCAAATATCTCACAATTGAAGCTGGAAATAGATATTGGAGACTACAAGTGTATACATGTATGTCGTGCAATTCCCCATAGGAAAGATCTATATCTTCTCCACTTTCTATATCCCAGATACAGTCTAAAGTTCGTAGATATGATATCCTCAGTTTTTTCAAAGAAAAAAGATATTGGAATGGAACCGTTATTGTCAACAGATTTCCTTCTGCTTGAACCCTGGAATTGAAAGACTTGCTTAACTGAGTCGCAAAAGCTAACGCTCAGCTCCTCTAATTTTCAAACTTTTCCAACCATCTTGGATGGGAAGATGGTCATTAGTTGGCTACAATCAAGTATTTCTAAAGTCTTTAGTTTGGGAAATGCTTCTGATGAACATTCCAAATCTTTTCCTCCTTTGCTTATGTTCCATAATTCTATCATATTCGGCATGTAGGAGATATCTAGTGATGTCATCATGGGAAATGCAACCTGTAGAATTTATCTTGAGACTACGAAACAAAAATTTAATGGTAAAACCCCAAATAAGTTTACTTAGACATGCAACGTATCGTATAAATGAGAATGAGTGGTGGAGTTAGCTTTGTAATAAAACTCACAAGTGGTTTATCATACTTCGGCCAATTGAATTTAGTTTGCTAGAAGTGAAAAAAAAAAATGAAAATACATTCCATTGTTTAGTTAATCTAGTTGCGCCTGTACAAAAATCTGAATGAGTATATTAAGACCAACAGTAAAAATTCTAGAAATTGATGTATGACAATAATCTCAGAGATGGACCTGATTTAATTTCATTAGATGCATTAAATGGATTCTTCAACAGGTGACCTTCACTTTTTGATGAGGGTAGTAAAATTTAGCAAGTTATTATAAAATGCTACGTTATAGTTATCTAGTGATATTATGTTTGAGTATTTTGTCCTCTAGCTTCTGTTATTGTTCTAATGATTACAATAACAAGCTGTACGATAGAAGCTAAAATGGTCATATATCATAGCCTATCTCGTCTTTATTACCATGTGCTGATGCTCATGCTTCCATATGATTTTCTGTCGGTAAGAGAATTTAACTTATAGGTTAGAAGCACTGCCTTGCTAAAAAGCTTAACTTTGATTTTAACGGTGTTCTAAGGTTTTAATTTCATACCTCTTCAAGTAATAAAAGTGATAAACAGCAACTTTTCGAGTCCGCAACAAATGCCTTCACATGATCACAATTGCCGATTTCCACATTTGTCAGTGATGGCCAGTTTGTCATACAACCACTACAAAAACTATTAAGCTCTAGCAACGAAGAAAGCTTCAAAAGAGAAAGCAGATGAAATATGATTTTGTTGGTACCTTTGGTGGAACAATCTGCTGTTTTCCACTCAATCACTTGATCCATGGGATCCACATTTCATTATCCTTAGTTTTTGTAGTTTCGCTAGAATCTTTATATTAGAAACTGTAAAGATACTTCTTAATAACCCGCGCTTTGTAACTTCTAGGAAATTCAATTCATTGAATGGAAATTATTCTGAGAGGGATTCATTCCCACAAATGTCCTTTAAAAATTGAAGAGATGTTAAGTTCATGGTCTTCAATTTCCAAGACTACCTGGCTATAAGTTTCCTAGTCCCAAAACCGTCTCCTCTAAATTCAAATATAACCTCCACTGATTCGCAACTGTGCACAGTTAAGGACTTTAGGCCCTGCAAGTTAGGCAACATAGAATGCGGGATGACAATGGAAAGTTCATTGCAATTCTTCACCTCAAGGACTTTTAATTTAGAAAAGAGCCCTTTAGGAAATTTAGTGTTTACTATCTCTTCCAATTCTAGTCCTTCAATATGTAGTGTTTCCAAATTTGGAGAAATAACCAGCAAAATTACAGTGTTAGTCACTATTGGTCTACCCTCATGATAAAACACAAAAAATTACTTAAGCAAGAAATCAATTAGTTGTGACTGAAAGAACAAGAAACTACCTTGTAATCAAACAAAGGCGTCGCTTGTACACCAGTAGATGGATTAGGAGGCCCCTTGATGCATTCTAGCATCTTCAATTCTCTTAGAAACGGAAAATAGTGCTCCACAGACCCTCTGCCGAAACTTGCGACGGATGGAAGTTTAGAAAGCCTTAAAAAACATAACTTATGAAACATCATCATTTCTTCCTTCTGGGTGGAAACAACTGCGGACATTTTTTGGCAAGATGATACATGAAGATTCTCAAGCTCAAAAAGAGTTCTAGCTATGTCATCAGAAAAAAGATAATTCATCATAGCCACCAACTTTTAGACTGGTGAGACATGGAAACCCCAAAATCGGCTTTTTTTGGTGATTCTTCCATGATCTTCGCATTTTCTGGCTTCTCTAATGCAGATGATGTAGTATCTATCAAGTCTTGTTGCCCATCTTCAAGTAAAATGTCTATCAATGTGAGCAATCTTCAATCTCTATGGATAGTAGCTTGCCAAATGAACCTTTAGAGGGGGGAGTTTGCCATATGCTTTTGAAATCTCCAAGTGAAGACAGCACCAGCTTTTCCAAACTTGGGAGAATAACCTGCCGATATTGAGAAACATCACTAATTGAGGATTTTCTATTAAATTATTTAACATTAGTGGTCTATGTGACTTATAGTATGACTTTAATATAAAATATCTAATATGATGGTCATTTGAGCATAATGATAATTTTGAGTCATAGGGTTTTAAAATCCCTCCACTCCCCTATTTAAATATGACAGTTAAAGAAGAAAAGGATTGTATCTTTTCATAAGTGTCATTTCATTTTCTCCACCATCAAAGAAAACAGAAAAGTGAAGGGGAAGAGTAGGAGAAAATCATCAAGATAAAATCAAGACAAAATCAAGACAAAATCGAGACAGATTTTCTTCTCTTAGTTTGAACTCAAAAGGCTATGGACAACGGTATGTATCAAAACCATTAATTGATTGTTGCTATCATATTGAAATATTCGGTATTGGAAATTGGATTTACATAAAGATCCTGCATAAAAGAAAATTAAAAGAATGTATAACAATTGGTCTCAGAGCGGGGATGTAAATACCTTGATTTGTTGTCAAAATTACAATTGTTTTTGTTCGTGTAATATAAATGTTGTTGTTTTCCGAAACAGAAAAACCTAACATTAAACGTTCCTGTTTTCCGCAATAAAATGATAACGAGGAATTGAGTTTATGAAATTTAGTGTTTTTTAATTTTTTTTTGGTTTGTATGTTTCACGAACAACGAACTTCACGAACATGGAATGACAAGAGAAATTCGCCGCTCCCCATAACATGGAATTATAAACGAATATCATTTTGGTTTGTGTATGTTCCTGTTTCCCACATATAGTTGTAGACATTTGTTTTCATGAGTCCTTACTGTTTCGAACTTTGATGGCGAATTCATGGATTAATAATTATTATTATATATTCGTTTATCATTTCCTGGTCAAAGCATATAATGATATTATTGAACTTCCGCCTATAGAGAGTCCGATGGCTATGATTTCGGAACATTAATTTTCCGAAAGTGGAAAATAAAACCAAATATCTATAAATGTATATGCTATATTCCTGGCATATCTTCCACATTGTTGAGAATTTATTATAGTTTATTTGGATTGAATGGTTTTGATAATTGAATAGTTTGATATTTATTGAGATCATGTTAGTGTGAATGCTGACATTGAAATTTTCCTAATCAAATGTTTATTATAGAAAGCTTGTTAGTCACCAAAGTGGCCTAGCTTGAAAAGATTTAAACATTTAAATTGTGTATTTCAATTGTTCATGTTCATTTGATGCTAATAAATGACATAAAAGTTTGAATTGAACAATTATGATCATTAATCATAATGCTAGGAGATCATCCAAAGATGATCATTGCTATAATTAATGATACTAAAAGAGATTCATTGATATACTGGATGAATATGATTGTATATCCAAAGATAACATACATATTGACTTAAGTATGATTGATTGATCTATCAAAGTATATTTATCTAAGCATCATTATTGATTAAAGTTATGCATTAAAGTATCACCCAAAGGTGATCTTAAATACATAGTTAAAGTTTATCATTTATTTGAATCTATTTAAGTTTACTCAAAGCATTAATATGTATATTTGGATTACATTTGCAGCTTCTAGCAATTTATTCGCTTTGGGCAATGGAATGATCAAGTTCAACGGACTGAACTATGCGGAATGGTCTGAACAGATCCAATTTCAACTAGGTATTTTGGATTTAGACCTAGCAATTATTTCTGAAAAGCCTGCAGCCATTACTGAGACTAGTACTGAGTCAGACAAGTCTCTTTATGAGGCTTGGGAACGGTCTAATAGGCTGAGTTTGAACTTGATGCGAATGACGATGGCTGAAAATGTTAAGCCATCGATGCCTAAGACGGAAAATGCAAGGGAATTTATGATGAGAATTAAGGAATACTCTCAATCAGATATAGCTGACAAATCTATTGTAGGAAGCCTAATGAGTGAGCTGACAACCAAGAAATTTGATTGGTCACAGCCTATTCATGATCATGTGACAAGTATGGCTAATCTAGCAGCAAAACTGAAGTCAATGGGTATGGATGTGAGTGAATCCTTTTTGGTTCAATTCATCATCAACTCGCTTCTCCTGAGTTTGGTCAGTTCCAGGTGAATTACAACACCATTAAAGAAAAATGGAACCTTCAGAAATAAAGGCCATGTTGGTTCAGGAAGAAGGGAGATTAAAGAAGATGAAGGATCACTTGTTCATCTCACTGTTCATAATGATGTTGGTAGCGGCAAGTCTAAACTATATAAGAAGAATAAGAAGAAGGACAAAGCCTTTATGAAAGTCACTGGAGGTCAGATCCATAAGGATCAGAAGTGCTTTTTCTGCAAGAAGACTGGTCACTTCAAGAAAGATTGTCCAAAAAGAAAGGCTTGGTTCGAAAAGAAAGGTATGTACTATATATCAGTATGTTTTGAATAAAATGTCATTAAAGTGCCTAATAACACTTGGTGGTTAGACTCTGGGGCTACTATTCATGTGCTACATATTATGCAGGGATTCCTTTCGATCCAGCCTATAAGAGGAACTAAAAAGTTCCTTTATATGGGGAACAGAATGAAGGCACGAATAGAAGGAATGGACGTACAGATTGATTTTGGATACTGGGTGTCGCCTGGATCTAGAAAAGTGTCTCTATGTTCCTGAATGTGCTAGGAATTTAGTTTCTGTTGCAAAGTTGGATGAAGTAGGATTTAACTTTAAGATTGGAAACGTGTATTTTCATTGTACAGACATTCGTACTATTATGGATCTGGTACTTTAGTTGATAATTTGTACCGTTTTAATCTTGATGTTATGTATGCTGATCCTTTGTTTCTTGTTGAGCATAACATAGGTAACAAACGTAATGCACATAATGATAGTTTTGCTTTCTTATGGCATCAAAGATTAGGTCATATATCCAAAGAAAGGGTATTGAGGTTGGTGAAAGGTGATATCTTGTCTCAATTGGATTTTATTGACTGGGAAGTATGTGTTGATTGTATAAAAGGAAAACAAATTAGACACACATCAAAGAACCCAGCCACAAGAAGTAATGAACTTCTTGAATTGATACACACATCAGAGGTGTTTGTTAATGAAGTGGAAAGGCAGTGAGATAGAAAGGTGAAAGTAATAAGGTCAGACAGGGGTGGTGAATATTATGGTAAATTCAATGAAAGTGGACAATGTCCTGGTCTATTTACAAAATTCCTTGAAAGTCGAGGCAAATGTGCACAGTATACAATGCCTGGTACACTGTAACAAAACGGTGTGGCTAAAAGGCGGAATCATATACTTATGGATATTGCTAGGAGTATGTTAAGTTACAGCATTGTACCTTTATCCTTATGGATGCATGCATTAAAAACTGCTGCATATTTGCTGAACAGGGTTCCTAGTAAGGCAGTCCCTAAGACTCCTTATGAATTATGGACAGGTAGGAAACCCAGTTTAAGGCACCTTCATGTTTGGGGTTGTCCAGCAGAAATAAGGATATATAATCCACATGAAAGAAAGCTTGATGCAAGAACCATTAGTGGTTACTTCATTGGCTATCCTGAAAAATCAAAAGGGTACAGATTTTATTGTCCTAACCAAGTACAAGAATAGTTGAGTTGATGTCATGCTCGGTTCATTGAAAAATGGTCAATTTAGTGGGAGTGGGGAATCACGAAAAGTGGATATTAGAGAATTTCAAGAAGAGACCCCTACACCAGTGTTTCTACTCAGTTGTTGTTCCTTTTGTTGCATCACAGTCAAGCAACAAGCTGAAACGACAAGTTAATGTTCAAAACACACAAAGTGAACATATTAGAGGTGAGCCAAGCAACAATGTGCAAGTCACAAATGAGCAAGTGATACCACAAGAAATGGCATTACGGAGGTCTACTAGACAGAAAAGACCAGCTATATCGAATGACTATGTGGTTTACTCACTTGAATATGAATCTGACTTAAGCATTGATAAAGATCCAGTCTCATTTAGACAAGCCATGGAATGTGTGATTCTGAAAAGTGGTTCAATGCCATGAAGGAAGAGATGAAATCAATGGATGTAAATAAAGTCTGGGAGCTAGTAGAGTTGCCTGAAGGATCAAAACGAGTTGGCTGTAAATGGGTCTTTAAGACCAAGAGACTCAAAAGGCAACATCGAAAGATACAAAGCCAGGCTTGTTGCCAAAGGTTACACTCAAAAAGATGGTATTGACTATAAAGAGACCTTCTCTCCAGTTTCCAAGAAGGACTCCTTAAGAATTATTATGGCTTTGGTGGCTCATTATGACCTAGAGCTTCACCAAATGGATGTAAAGACGCCTTTTTAAATGGTGACTTAGAAGAGGAAGTGTATATGGACCAACCTGAAGGATTTATAACCACAGGACATGAAAATTTGGTGTGTAAGTTAAAGAAATCGATATATGGATTAAAACAAGCTTCCCGACAATGGTATATTAAGTTTAATAATACCATTACGTCATACGGTTTTGTAGAGAACACCGTTGATCGGTGTATCTACATGAAGGTCAGTGGGAGCAAGTTTATTATATTAGTCTTATATGTCGATGATATTCTTTTGGCTGCTAATGATATAGGTTTGTTACATGATGTAAAGAAATTTCTCTCTAAAACTTTTGAAATGAAAGATATGGGTGAGGCATCCTATGTGATAGGAATAGAGATATTTCGCAATAGATCACAAGGATTGTTAGGATTGTCTCAGAAAGGCTATATCAATAAAGTATTAGAGAGATTTAGAATGGAAAATTGCTCTACAGGAATAGTTCCAATTCAAAAAGGGGACAAGTTCAGTGAATTGCAATGTCCAAAGAATGATTTGGAACGAAAATCAATGGAATCCATTCCCTATGCATCACTGGTTGGAAGCTTGATGTATGCTCAGACATGCACTCGGCCGATATTAGTTTCGCTGTAGGAATGTTAGGCCGATATCAGAGTAATCCTGGAATAGATCATTGGAAAGCTGCAAAGAAAGTACTTAGGTACTTACAAGGCACCAAGGATTATATGCTTACTTATAAAAGGTCAAGTCATCTTGAAGTAGTAGGCTACTCAGATTCAGATTATGCTGGATGTGTAGACTCGAGGAAATCTACATTTGGTTACATGTTTTGTTGGCTGGAGGAGCAGTTTCATGGAAGAGTGGGAAGCAGTCTGTCATTGCTACTTCCACTATGGAGGCTGAATTTGTGGCATGCTTTGAGGCCACTATTCATGCAATGTGGTTGGAACTTTATCTTAAGGCTTGGTTTAGTCGACAGTATAGCTAGGCCGTTAAGAATCTATTGTGATAATTCTGCAGCTGTTTTCTTCTCTAAGAATGATAGGTATTCTAAGGGTGCGAAACACATGGATTTGAAATACTTGTCTGTTAAAGAAGAAGTACAAAACCAAAGAGTGTCAATTGAGCATATCGGTACTGACCTGATGATAGCATCCGTTAACTAAGGTTTGCCACGAAAACATTTACTGGACATGTTGAACGGATGGGCATTATAGATAGGTCCTCATTGATTTGATATTTAATGTATATGTATATATACATATGGTTGTATTGCTCGTTTTGTTATGACACTTGTGGATTCAATTAAATTTATGGTTTTGCTTGCTCTTTTGTTATCTATATCAAGTTGTATATAATTATTTTTCTGAGATAATTAGTAGCATATTTGGAAATAATAATTTAAAGGTTTTAATGTTCCTCAATTAAGTTATCATGAATTATGATGATCATGTAATACATGAAAGGAATCACATCGTTAAATGATGTGTGACTGCCATGATTCGGTCATTTTAATTCAATTGAGAATTATGACTTGACGCATTCTAAATATGGTGCACACTTAATTGTTATTGAATCATCAAGTCGTAACATAGACCAAGTGGGAGATTGTTAAATTATTTAACATTAGTGGTCCATATGACTTATAGTATGACTTTAATATAAAAGGTCTAATATGATGGTCATTTGGGTATAATGGTAATTTTGAGTCATAAGGTTTTAAAATCCCTTCACTCTTCCTATTTAAATATGACAGTTAAAGAAGAAAAGGATCGTATCTTTTCATAAGTGTCATTTCATTTTCTCCACCATCAAAGAAAACAGAAAAATGAAAGGGAAGAGTAGGAGAAAATCATCAAGATAAAATCAAGACAAAATCAGACAGATTTTTTTCTCTTGGTTTGAACTCAAAAGGCTATGGACAATGGTATGTATCAAAACCATTAATTGATTGTTGCTATCATATTGAAAGATTCGGTATTGGAAATTAGATTTACATAAAGATCCTACATAAAAGAAAATTAAAAGAATGTCGTACATTTTCTTCGTGTATTTGTTTTATGAAGTCGTTTCAATTTTCATTACAATCAACATCGGCAAATTCAAATATTGTGTGTAATAATCATTGTGTGTAATAATCCGAGAAGTTATAATTGGTAGGTAGGAAGCATAGTTGCATGCTAGTATCCTGTCTTTCTTACTGAATTTCTTTTTCTAAAGCATGAAGTGAAATTTGAGGTTTCAAGGCACTTAATATTTTTATTTTGGTAAAAAATTAAAATTATCATTAACTAAAGACCTTAAAGTTTTAACTATTCTGTCGTCTCCACATTATGTTTAATATCGATATAATATAGATAATTTCATTAACTTCTTTAGTCTTCCTGTTAGGGTCATCGATGTAGTAGTTTGAACAATGAAATCAACCTATCACGATTGAGCATCTCTCTGCCCAACCGTTTGGGCAAAGCAAATTATGAGCGGGATGTTAGAGGGCAAGGTTAAAATTGATAGAGTCGGAATTTATAAATTTCGAAACTCTTTTGATATAATGACTAGAAAAGAAAATATATAGACGGGTTACAACTTAAATAAACTTATCTTAAACTAATTTTATTTTCTTTTTTCTTACAATTACAATTGTAGAGGATACATTTATATATAAAAGCTATTACTAAAAATATTAATGGTTATTATTTAAAACAAACATAAACCTTTAAAAATAAAATAAATACTATTTTTAAATTATTAAAAATAGCAAGTTTGTTATTCTCAACAAAAATGATTCAACTGGTTGAATCAAATTAGGTCTAACTTCACTAGTTATATCTCAATGTCAATCTAAAAATGAGTGTAACCAAAGTTACTCAAGAGGAATACAAATATGTTAGCAAAAAAGATACTCAAAGCAAAAGAAATCAAAATGTTAACAAAAGAGAATAAAAGTTCTGGTTCATCAAAATAGGCAAAAATGCAAGATTATTCACCTTTTAGTGATCCGGATGATACACTTGACGCATGTTTATAGCCTAATTTAATTAGACTTGTTAAATGAAAGTCTTATAAACACTAATGATACCAAACATTTATATATAAATATATCTCGATGCCCTCATGTTTAGCTTTTTTTTTTTTTAATTTATTTTTATTTAAGTACCCTACTTATGAAAAGAAACAAACAAATGTCTCCATCATAGCAGTGGTTAAACATATGAGGGAAAAAAATTAAAAAAATAACAAAATCAAATAGAATGGAAAATAATGCATTAAAGGAAATAAATTTTTCGTTTCCTCTTGTACTAAACATATGTCATTTCAAATCTCATCAGTCTGTGTTGTAATCTGAAAATAGTATTGGTAAGTATATCATAATAGGTCAATCCAAAAAATTTTTAGGAAAGCACAACTATGAAATATCGGGGAAAATTTCAATCAAAAATTTTATTTGAAGTTCTTTATATCAAGTCGCAAAACTATAATAAAATCATGATTTCTTCAGAAATATAAAGTTGCAAAATTTGTTGGATGTCATTTTGCAAGTCATGTATTATCGAATTAAAACACGTATTTTTTCTACTTTTTAATCTACTATTTAAATCGAAAAAATTCTATTACTATTAATATATAACAGCTGCTAAATAATACTTGTTTACTTGTCTTACTTCAGAAAGTTGAGGCTTTAGAAAAAGAAACAAAAGTTTAAACATCATAGTTAGTGGGAAAAAATTGAGCATTGAGAAACTTTCAAAATTATTATTCTATTTTCGGTTAAAGACCGATAGAAAAGAATCCCTCCATATTTATTTTCACTAAGGAAAGAACAGCATGAAGATGCCTCCATATTTATTTTCGCTAGGGAAGAACAACATGACGATCCCCCATCACAGTTATTTGACATACTCCGATCATAGCCATATAGTACACGGTAGCTAAACTGAAATTTGGAAACATGAGAGTCTATTCATCTCAAAAAAGGCTTCATGTTATTCAAAAGTCAATGTCTCGTACATCATTTAAAATATTTTATCAGTATATATATATTCTTTTTTTTTTTTCGCCCCGTTTTGGGTGAACCATTCTTATCAATATTTTTTAACTTCGTGAAATGAAGTTCAATGACAAAGTCAATCCGAAGAACATGAATGAGATATTACATTCAGTTTTATTAGGTAACATCCAAGTAGGTTGTATATATACCCTGGAGTTTTCTTTGGTGAACAGTGAAACAATTTGATGGTGTTGAACCCATCATCATCTTCATTACACCTTGTCGTTACACTAAGGGCATTGCCCATCCCGGAACAGGTACGTGCGACAGACTTCTGTAAGCGACAGATAATTAAAAAAGAAAAAAATCATAATTGGAAAAGAAGTAGATAGCGTGCGCATATTTTTATAGGATATACGATTAAATTTAGAGGTTTTTTTTTTTTTTTTTGCCTTTTCCAAAAAGCACCTTCTAGATAACTTTTTTTTGTAAAAGTGTATGTATGTATATATATATATATAGATATATATTTTGCTGCTAGAACGTGGGAAGAGAGACTCAAACCTTATATATCTTACTTAGTAACTACTGGTCATGCTATAAGATTATAAGTCATTAGCCATAAAATGTGTAATTAATCTTAAAAATTACGGAAAGTTCCATTTTTTATTAATTAAGTACCTTAGAGGCAGTTATCAACAAAACCTTTTTGGACTATATTTATTTGTTTGTTGGTAGATTACATATATAGACACTTTTTTCGAAGATAGAAAAAAGTTGGTAGTTCTCATTAAAAGATTAGATAGATCAAATATAGATAAAATATAAATGTAAATCGGATATATTTATACATTTTATTTTGAAAAAGATATAAATACGAATGAAAAACCGACCAATATGATAATATAAGCATTGATTACCATGGAGATTTATACTTTTCTTTTTTGCCATTACGAAGATGTATACATTGAAAGATGAAAATTATTATTAGAATATGCAATCAATAAGCGTATCAACGACATGTAATGCCAAATTGATAAAGATCATTTAAATTCTGATTATTTTAAATAAGCCAATTAAATCTTTCTCTTTTGGTTTGAAACCTAATAAATCTTAAAAGTTATCTTTTGCAATTTGCCCATGCTCTAAGTGCCTTAATATCTTCAAAAACTGTAATCATAAATATAGAGGCAGGACAACGATAGAAATGTAGGTAATAATGGAGAAGGAAAATGGTTCGATCTCAACAATTATGGTAGATGGATAAGTACTTATAGAATCCACATAGATAGGAAGTGCCAAATCTTAATTCTGTAGGAGTAATTTTAATCCAGAGAAACTCCCATATAGTTTTAGGATGCCGAGTTAGTACTTTAAAGAATTTTTGCCTTAAAAACTTTTCCACTTCATCCCTTATATCCTTTAAGAGTTTCTTAATATTTTTTGTGAGTTCTTAGTGCGTTGCATTTCAGTGTTGGATGAACGTCTACATTGCACTTTTCCTTAACAAGTCATCATGTCAATCAGAGTTATATATATATATATATATATATATGCATGTCTCAAAGGAAATAAATTGCCTTCAAGTCCTTAGCAAAGAAACTTTTAAAATTGAAGAACCCAGTTCTAATGCTTAAGGATTCCGTTTTTGGCTTCCTTCACTCTTGGAACTCAGAGTGAGGTCTCCCTATTAATTGTCCAAAAGTAGGTACTCCAATTAAAATTGGTCTAAACAAATTCAAGGAGTCCAAAAAGCTAAGAGCTAAGGAAAAAGCAATTTTTAAATTTCCGTCCATTGAACTTTCCCTATTTTGCAAATGCTTTAGTGACATTTTTTTCCCATATATCAATTATTAATTTTATAAAGGGCTATTTCGATTAATGACCTTCTAACAAAATTGACTGCCCTAGATTGGTTTCCTAGACTAATGAAAAGGCCAAATAAATTATGCACAATCGGAAATGTCTCACGGAAATTGGGTTTGGTAAGTTTGAAATAGGGATAACTGGACTAAGCTTTCCGCTCTTGACTTTATTCGATTATATCATGCATGAAAAGTTACATGGAAAAGATGTGGCTGAGCTCATTTGGCCATTGTTTGACTTAATAGGTCTCAAGAAGGCTTAAACTTACATTAAAAATGAGTTTCTTTTAATTTATATAAGCCTTTAGACTTATCCAAACCCATACTAAGCCCATGAAATGATAAGAATCAATTTATAGTTGATTTAGTTGAGAGATTTTGTCTCATCGATTTGAGGGAAAATTGTCAACAACCTTGGGGTGATGATGGAAATTGGAGTACATGTTCGACCACTTAAGGACGAATAAGAAGACTACACAACCACTCTACAACAGTTCTTAAAGATAGAACTTGATTGGTTGCAATTACTTGATTTTGAGCATAAAAGAAGATTTGTGATTTCTACACAAGTGTTGACACAAGTTGTATTAAAGGTCATGCTGAGATTAGACGTCAAGAAGCAAAGGAACTTCAAGTTTGTACTAAACACAAGAGAAGTACATGACTTGTATTCTCTTTTGTGTAGGTCTTTTAAGCGCAACACAAGCAAAGTATATGGTCATGTTTAGGTTTGTGTTGAAGCTTAATAATGCAAAATTTCCATGTGCACTAGAGCACACGACCTAACTTATGTACTTACCCATGCATAACTCATAATCTCAATTTGTTTTCTTTTATTTCGTGATTGGTATTAGAATCTTTGTAAAGGATATTTTTTGTCATTTTATTGGTATTTATTATTCCTTTGGATTACTACAAATAGTTCTTGACTTGTAAAAAAAACTTATGACTTTTATGTTATTATTCTCTTGAAACTCCTTTGTGTAAATAGTCCTTAACTTATAAAAGACAACTTATGACTTTTATATCATCATCATCATCATCTTGAAACTCCTTTGTGGTCTTTTCTCGCTTTTACTCTTACCAATCAAATCATTTTTAATTGTGGCAAGTCACTACTCTTATCAATCACATGATTGTGGTAAGTACAGACACGGATGAATCTTTGTGCATAATATCAATTATTCACTTGTGTCTTTAAGATCTTCCTTTCTTGGTGAGTAATATCCAGGGTAAATGAAGATTTTTTATTTATCAATTTAACCCTAAGTCTCATCTTGAGATTTGGGACTTATATTAGATGGTTAATTTTATTTATCTTAATACCCTCGTGATATTCTTCCTAGGTGTGCTATATTATTGATACTATATCTATCAATAAAAGGCCTTGTTATTATATTCTTAGGTACATAATATTTTGATTAGAGTGAAGGTCATGACTAAGCTTTATACATTGTTATGTACATTTTTTTATTAACGTTTTGTGTTGGATTGTGGACTGTGATCTTGAATATTGTTGGAGTGTGATTGTTGCATGTTTGTGTGGTGATCAAAAGCTAGGTTTTTAATCATTTTTGTGTGTGCCTATGTGATTAAGGCTTGTGTGGTGTGATGTAAACCTTAGGTTTGTGTGGTATGATTGAAAAGTAAGGTTTTCTATTAATTGGTATGAAATTTATTGTTTTGGATAGAAGCCATGACTAATAGGTACCATTGTTGTATTGATGCTATAAGTTGGGTGTCAAGTAGAACAACTGAAGTTTGAATTTGATGGATGTGGATCTCTAAGAGATTATCTAGATTGAGAGTTCTAAACCGACCAAATTGCTTGTGACTTTCCACAAGGGTGTATGGGGTAAGAGAATATGCATAAGTGTTTAAGACTCTCGTTAGATGATGTAAACTAAATGAAACATCTATATATACCATGACTAGATTCGTGAATGGCTTAGACTATAACATTGTTAAGAGTGTTGGTTGTCAAAATTTTTAAACATTAATGGAAGTTGACAAGTCTACGTTATTATATTCATTCAAGGGTTATTTGATCTTGATTTGCAAGTATTTTGTCAATAACCCTATAAACTTTGCACTAAACATCTTTATTTGTTGATCTCAAGTGTATAAAGTGTGAGTTGCTAAAAGATAGCAAAAAGATCAACAAAGTCATAAAAAACAAGGAGACCCTATCACATACATGGCTATGCTTAAGGATAAATGAAAGAAGAATTCATCATAGTCACAACCACATTTTGAAGTGCAAACACAAATGCAGAAGGAATCTACATAATTAATTATCTGGCAAGAGGCGTAGTTGCGCACCTTAGTGGTAGAACTCAATTCAATGCAAAGTGTTATAGAATTGAAACACCACAAGAGGCACGGTCGTGCTTAGAAGATCACTAATTTATAGTTGAGAACACCATGGATAACACAATCGTGTTTGAACTAGGATCACAATTGAAGAAAATTCCACAGTTGAGTATGTGTGCATAAATACGAGTGTTTTATCAATGTATTATTTATAGTGGATGCCGGATTAGGAAGAGAAGAGCAGTAGCAATTGGAAAGAACTGAAGTTAAATGAAGAAAGCACAGCCTGTACCATGGCTACGTTTCATAGTGGGTTTCATGTGTTTAATGTAGATTCCAGTGTTTTTGTGACTTTTTGCCTCATCAGTGTCCTTTGTACTATAAATACTCACTTTACATGAAATCTTTGAGAGTAGTTAGTTATCATAAAACATCAAATAGTAAAAATATAAAATTAATTAGCATTACATAGTACTAGTTTGTACAATTTGATAGTAATAGAGATTTTGAGAGTATTTCAAGAGGTTTTTGCAAATTTTGCTTTGGGTTTCATAACCACTAGACTTCCTTGGCTTCAATTTACT
The DNA here is from genome assembly GCA_024138025.1 of Combretum micranthum. NCBI lineage: Eukaryota > Viridiplantae > Streptophyta > Magnoliopsida > Myrtales > Combretaceae > Combretum > Combretum micranthum. The sequence goes on along the minus strand of JAMXBD010001642.1, from coordinate 303,570 downwards.
AAGGTAGTTAGGCGCTTAAGCCACCCCCTTATCATGATGCAATGAAAATTTATAAGTGGCTTAGTGGATAGTCGATTGGAGTAATGGTATTGGTATAACGTTTACTTATGCTTAATGGAAAATAGTATGATTTAGTTCACGTTTATGAGACCAGTTGAATTAGATGATATTATGGATTAAGATAAGTGAAAATGAGAAACGATTGTAAACCCAAGATGGAACTAATATCTTTGTAAGTCCTCTTGTAGGCGATATAAGTATTCAGATTACTTATATCAACCTCCTAAGTAGCTGTTGTTACTCAAGACCCCTAGCTTCCTATTGGTTGTTATTAGAGTTTGAACACTTTAATGTTGATTTGTTACAATATTATTAGAATATAACTTAATGATTATTACATTGCATTAGACTAAGAGTGTAGTCACTTTACATTTGTCCGTGTACTATTGATAGGCACAATTTATCATTATTTTAAATGGTAAATTGGGTCTATTTATGGTATATTGATGGGATTCTTAACAGATTAAGTACTTAATTAGTATATATGTATATATATATATATTTCAGGTCAATTTTGAACACATTTGTAATACAAGGAAGAAATATGTGGAGAATCCAATCAAATTCAAGCAAAGGAGCAAGAAGCACAAAGGGAGTCCAGATGTACGGCCGTGCAATTATCAAAATGGAGAAAATTTGAAAGAAGTGGCTAGTACGGGGTCTTGTACGCCCGTACATGAAGTGATGAGGAAGGAAAATGAAGGAGATTCATACTTGTACGCCCGTACACACTTGAAGAATGATTCCAGTACTTAGTGCACCCTTTTGTACGCCTGTGCAAGATGGAAAGTTATCAGAGAATTGTGCATTGTACGGTCGTGACTCTAGGAAATGTGTCATGAATATTTTCTTACGTGTTCTTGAAACAGTGTGACTGTTGAACACTTGAAAGAAAGGTCGTTTGTTTTTAGAAAAAAGTCGTGTTTTTAGACACCACACCCATTGGATATAAAGGAGGGGGGATTCATTCTAATGATCATATCATATACATTAGAAGAAGAAAATCTGGGAGTGAGTGGAAGTATAGTTGGGATTCCAAGAAGAACTCGAGAGAGAGACATTGGATCCAAGTGTTCGTGTGTGTACAAACATCTACGTTATCATAATTCAAAGGAGTTTTCATTTTCTTTTCTGATCTTACTCTTATTGTATGTGTTATTCCATTATTGTTATGTTTGTTCTATGTTTGTGTTTGTAACCCAACATGAGTGAATAGTAATTAGGGTGTTGCGAAGTCATATTAACATGAATTGTATATGTATTTGTCATTAATCTTTTTAATTACGAATTTCTAGTGATGGGTCTTCAATATAGTTAGGAAATTGTAGTGCACAACATGATCCTACATCAGATATCGATGGAAAATGTTGAGAAACAATTCCATCGAGTAGATCTAAATCACTAGAACAAATTACTCTTGGTAATAGAGATATTATTAGGAAGTTTGTTGCATGTTTAAGGAGATTTAAGGATAATTAGAATACTCCAAAGCAATTCTGCTTTGTCCATCTATTTAAGAGAGATTTTAGTAGATGCAAACGGAATTAGAATTGGTTTATTATGAGAATAAGAACCATGAATTGAGAATCTCTGCAGATAAGTACTTAAAAGGATGATTTGTATTGTAGTTCATGTTGATATGATGGAGTAACATTGCCTTATTGTGAATTAAATTGTATTAAAGTTGTGTTTTGCATAATATTTTAGTGAACCTGTGTAATTAATATAGTTTAGTTGTTAATTATAGATTAAATTTAGATAATCCAATCTACTTGATCGCTAGATAATAATAAGAGGGCGAGTAGTAGTACTTGTCAGGGTCTCGAGAAATACGGCCTATAAGCCATTCCTATACTACAATTGATAGGTGCACTTACCTATTGTTGATATGATATTAGGAAAGGATTATTGGATATTAATTATTAAACTCAGATCGGAACACAACTACATACTGGGCTCCAACTCACTTTTTCTATTACAAGTGTTGATGAAGACGAGTCCTATGATTGAATAGGTTATGGCATGGATTTTGAAGAGTTTCTTGATGAGTGGGACACCTAAGAATCATTCCCATAAGATGTTAGTTTTTACTATCAAGGCTTTTTTCAAATTGATGTAATTTTTGTTAAAGGCATGGGTTATAACATAATATATTAAGTTTTCTCTTATGTTTTGAGAAAAGGAGGAACCTTGTAATATTTTTGATGCACCAACCTGAATGTTACTGTTGATGTAAATATATGTACAAATGATCTACTCTTAATGAGTAGCGTGTGTTTATATTAGAATGTTTTAAGGTATGTTTAAGCAAATTATCAACATGAAAGTTCTCTTTTTTTTTTTTTTTGTTGGACAACCTTTCGTGTAATGCTTAGGTATTATATGTGATTGGGACTAGGTATACCTAGATTTAGGTTTAGGGCGTAACATACTTCAACTTCGATGAACAAGGATAGTGGCAAATTAACTAGAATAATTTGGTGAAGCACATGTTGAGATCAAATCGCATAGAAGCTTAAGCTTCTAAGTTGAATGTGGCTGTATGCGCAATGGGTAGGTGGCGAGTTGAGCGATTTGGTCATGGTGTTTACAAAGGTCTAGATGGGGGTTTAACTCAACCTAAATCACATGGGATGGGTTTGGGTTCTTGGGTCGACTAGTTGGTTGATGAAGATGGTTTTAGTTTCAATGCAATTAGGTTCGAAAACTTCAAGACGTTATTGTGGTGGTTGGCTTAGCATTATGTGCTCAATGGAAAGAATGATTTAGATGGGTCTTAGCAGTTCAATGGCTTGTAAAAGTGCAGGTGGTTGGTGAGAGGAATAGCACGTTGGTGGTTTGTTTGAACTTGCATAATGATTAGGAGGTGGTTTGACTTCTTCTTCTTCTCTATCTCTCTCTCTCTCCCCCTCTCCCTATCAATTCTTTTTAATATATCTTGTCCACATGTCACTTAGTGATTGGGTCATACATTCACATCACCAATGGAGTTTTAAGGAGTTAATTTGGATAGTGAATATAGCCACGAAAAGTTCAATTAGATGTTAAATTGAACTTTCAAAATATCTAATTGCATTTTCGTGTAAAGTTGAATGCCAAATTCAATAGTTCCCTTATTGTTTATTATTTATTTTTGGTTCATTATATAATTTAACTGCTAATGGATAGGGAAAATATATATACATTATATGACATTATTTTTTGTAATGCCTCTCCCAACAAGTTACATTCACATCTCGAGTAACACTTAAAGTTCACTTTTTGCATTTTCCAATATTTATGAACCGCATTTATGAATTACTTGGATAATTGTTTGAATTTCATTTTATTGTAATCAAATTGAAACTTAAACTCCAGTTATTTCAATAGTTTATTGTGCCATATTATATTTTAATAATATAATATATTTTTATTAATACGGTGAATGTAATGAAATTCACCTAGAGATAAAGTATGAATATAATCCAGTTTGTACATATTATATATTAGTTAAAGTAAAATATAAAAGCATGGTTTAGTAAATATAATTGAATAGTAGTCAACCAATCGGTTAAATCATAAGCCTTCTAGCTAGCTCTCATTGTAAGATTATGATAGATTCGCTGGGAGACGGGGACAAGCATATGCAGTCGGGGAAGAGATTATCCAACAATCTTTTTTAAGAAAGAAAATTTTAAATTTTTTCAAGAAGTAATTATGAATGTTCAGTGCACTTATTAAAGGGCTCAAAGAATAAATTTATATCTTTTGTTGTGGTATACATACATATATATATATATATATATTAATTGAAATCTACTTGATAATTTATTAGAAAAAATTTAAATTTATACATATAACTTATGTAAGGTTTGTTATCAATAAAAATATGTCATAAAAATTTTTAAATAGAATGTTAAAAGTATACTAAAAGTGAAATATAAATATATTGTAAGTTGTAAATATATCTCCAGATGGTTCGGACCGGCCATGGTGAGTCTAGCATTGCACCCGCCCAACTGGGTTGTTCAAAACCACCAAGAAGACCTACCAGGTTGGGAGGTTATATACAAGTCCATCCCACAAACTCGTCCAAACTGGTGGATTCAAAAGGGTCTAACAATTTTTGTTCTTTTTTTTTTAACCTTTTTAAAGTTGAAAACCTTCTCTCTCTCTCTCTCTCTTTTTAAGAGTCAGACCACGCTAGTTCTACAGGTTCTAACCACCCCACCATGAAGACCTAGTCCTGTGGAACCTATCTGCCTCGGGGAGATGTCTATATATCTCCATGTTTTCTCTATATGCAATTTGTTTAAATCATTAATCATCTCAAGTCCTGATTCTTTTTCCATATTCTTTAAACAAACTTCTAATTAGTGAAAGAGAATAAAAATACATATATTAGAATGATCAATAAAAAGACTTAAATTCAACTAAAAAAAATTGAGACAATATTTTCTTTTTTCACTCTTTTTTGGTTCCGACCATTTTCTTGTTTTCTCTTCTTATAAGAACAAGAAGGATTGATTCGATATATGACAATAAAAGATAAAAGAAGAGAGCACTTATCTTTCTACTTGGCTATTGAGAAATAAAATGTAGATGCAAATATGGCATGTTATATTTTTATGTCTTGCTATTTATAGTTTAATGAGATGATTTTTACAATTTTATATATTTATCTTTTAATATATATATATATGTTACAAATATTAAAAAATGGTTGATTATAAAAACCTTACCTATGTTTTAATCAATTTATAAACGTACAACCTTGGTTAATTTTTTTTCTAATAAATAGGTAACCTAAGTTTCATACAAAAGAGTCAATATTATTTAATAATTTTAAAATGACATGTGTCAATACTTTATTAGTCATTAAAATTAATTTTACATTTTTAAAATTTTTCTCTTTTTTAAAAAAAATTAATTTTTAATATTTAATTTTATTTAGTAATATTTTTTATTTAGTTTTTTTATACCAATAATACTCTAATATATCTCCCTAATAGTAATTAATTATATTGATACTTTTGTTGGAAACCTATTTTACCTATTTATAAAAAAAATTCACACATATCATATGTTTGTAAATTGGCCTAAATATAGGTTACTTTTTTATAATTAACCCTAAAAAGATCAAACATGATTCATTTCATTCAAAACCAATACTCACAGCCTTTATGTTTGTTTTGTTATATTTTGATCATTTTATTATATATTTTTATTGATTTTAAATAAATATTTGTTAGAAAAATTACTAATAAAAAATTGATAAAATAAATATAATATAAATAAATTATAAATACAATCAAATATTAATAAGATACGAATAAAACCATAAAACACATTCATATCAGTTTACGTTGGTTCAAGTTTGTTACACTACAGTTGTTATTGACTCTATGGGAAGTTTTTAGCTTTTAATTTTCTATTATTTATTTTTTAACATTCGACAGAAGGGGTGGGGGGCGCGAGAGAGACATGGAGTGATGGACCACCCAAATTTGTCTAGAGTAGGCCAAACTTAGCTAAGCATGTTCGGTCCATGTACATCCAGAGGAAGGGAAGATCCGGAAGACACGGTACAAGGAAAAGAAAAATATAAAAATTCAAACTTCTGACAAAAAGGAAAATTAAAAAAAATCTCTCTGGAAATTACAATTCCCTCTCCTCTCCACTGTCCCCGCAAAATCCTGAGTCCAGATTGAGGTGAATTAACGTTCCAAAAAAAAGAAAAAAAAAAAGGGATTGAGGTGAATTAATGATCACTGTTATTGAATTTAGGGTCTATTTATTTAGTTATTTTAATATTATATTTTTATTTTTTAAAATAAATATTTTTTAAATAATGGATATCAATAAAAAAATTAATAATTTATTCATAAACTGATCAAATAAAATTAAAATATAATATAAATAATTATAGAAACTATTGTAATAAAGATATAATACATATAAAAATTGAACAATAGTAACAGAGCCTTGGTACTTAACAAACTTCGGTACAAGTAAATGCATGTATGGTATGCATCTCGGGTGAAGCGGGTTTTAGATAGAAGAGGTAAAAGTAATGAGACCACGTGACCGGGCATGGTCGGTAACTTTTTCATATTTCGATGGAAAAAAAAATGGCAAAAAAAGCAGAAAAAGACAAAAAGGATCCTTTTTTCTCTTCTCTATCCCCTCCTCTCCCTTTCTTTCTTTCTTTCTTTCTCTCTCTCACTCGATTTCATCGTCACTATTACTTGCAGGGCACTGCCGGCCCAAGCCGTAATCTTTTTTTCACGTCAATCCGGACGAGAGAAACTCATAATTTCAAGTAAAATGAAAATATGATCTGGAGTTACCGTTTCAAATACATTATTATTAAATTTACTTTTCTGAAGTTCAGAATTTTACATCTTTAAAAATTCTTTTTTTTTGTTTTTTTTTTTTTTTCCTAGATATGTTAAATCAATTCAATATCTATATTTTATTTGTTTTATAATTAATTATTTACAATTTAAAGATATCAATTTCATGTCTGAATAAATAAATAAAAGAGAAAAAGAGCTTGGACGGTAACAATAGTATATGCTAATGTCATATTGACGACATAATGATATATTCCAAATATGAAGCGGAGCATACTAGAGTTTTAAGAACTATGTTACAAACATTGGAGGATGATTAGTTGTATGTAAAGATCAAATAAATTTGAATTTTGATTAGAACAGGCAACTTTTGTTGGTTATTGCATCAGGCTCCTATGTAGCATTGGACCTTGCCAAAGTTCAAGTTGTGGTAGAATAGGAGATGGCAACAAGAGTGACTAAAGTCAGAAGTTTTACTAGAATGGAAGGTCATTAAATTAAATTTGTCAAGGATTTCTCTAAAATTGTTATAACTTTGATTCAACTAACTCATAAAGAAGTAAAATTTGTACGGAGTGAAAAATGATGGGAAGTTTTCAAGAGCGAAAGAAAGCTAATGCTCACAATGCTAAGTAGGATAGGAGAATATGCGGTGCATTTTGATGCATTTATGAATGATCTTGGATATGTTCTAATGCGAAATTGTAGCAGTTAAGTATGTGTTGCACTAGCTTAAACCATATGAGCAAAATTTATCCAACTCATGATCTAGAATGAGTTAAGGTAGCTTTTGCTCTAAAAATATAAAGGTTTTAATTGTTTGGTGATAAATATGATATATGCATGGATATAAAAGCCTGAAATACATACTTACACAAAAATAAATAAATGAACATGCATCAATCACTACAAGAAATTTTGGCTTTAGAGACAAAAAATTCTGTCTCTGAAAGTGAAAATTCTGTCTCTAAAGACTTTCAGAGACAGATTTTCCGTCGCAAATTTCTGTTTCAAAAATCATCGTCGCTAATTCTTTTAGAGACAGATTTATTTTCCGTCGCAAATTTACTACGGAATTTCTGTCTCAAAATTGTCCCTGTTTTATAATTAGATATTTTTAAATATCCAATTAGTAAATATTAAATAAAATTATTCCGTCGCAAATCTGTCTCTGATTCTAAGACAAATTATTAAAAAAATACACATATGCCCTCTGATTTATCCTTCCTAGTAGGTCACCCATCATAAAATGCTACATACTAAGCACACTTAACATTGGAGTTTTCACAAGCATTAAACCGATAAACTAATTCATATCTTCATGAGTAAAGTTCCACTACTTTTTATTTAAGAGATATCACAATGTACAATATTATAACTATAAAATTTTACATATCTTTTATAATTTATTTTTATTTTATAATTTCACTTTACCTATTTATTAAGGATTTTTAATTAATATTTTATTAAAATAATATATAATATTAATATATATAATGTTTACATTTTATAATAATTATTTTTAATTATATATTTATAAAATATATAATATTTTCAGTAGTATATTATAATTTTTTTTCCAAATATGATATTATTATTTAAAAATTATATATTATGTAAATATAAATAATGTTATGCATATAAATTTATATATATTTAATGATATATATTATAATTATACTTTTTACATTACTTATTTAATATTTATATTAACTTAATAAATTGCATATTTTTAATTAATGTGTTTATTTTTTATTTCATTTTTGTTGCACTTAATAAATTATAATATAATATAAACAATATAAAAATATATTTTTCATTAAATATATTAATAAAATAATATATAATACCAATTTAAATATATTTGACTAATTATTATATATTATATATTTTATTACTTAAATATACTATATTTTTACATAGTATATTATTTTTTCCCCAAATATGTTATTATATTTTAAATAAAATATAGTATGTAAATAAAATTATGTAAGATATATATAATAAATTTTTTTATATTAAAAACATATGAAATTCATAATAAATATATATAATAAAAAATTATAAATAATATGAATTATATTTTTTAATATATTATTAAAATATAATATATTATTTATATATTTGTATATGTTTAAATATACTAAGTTTACATTTTATATTAATTATTTTATTTTACATATTTTATTATTCAAATATACTTTATTTTTAAGTAGTATTTTATGATATTACTTGTATATAACATATTATATTATTGTTATACACTATTTTATTAAGTTGTATAATTTGATTTTTTATATAAGTTATTATGCAAAAGAATATATAATAAGATATAAATAATATTTATTTTAAGTACTATTTTTAACTTATGCTTTATAATATATAAATATGTAATGTAATAAAATAAATATTATAAATAAAATATATATAATTAGTTGTAAATAACATATGATTATACATATTATAGTTATTATATAATAAATTAATTTACAAATATAATATATGTCCTTATTATATAATGCACATTTATATATATTATATTAGATATGTATAATTAAAACTAAATTTTAAACATAATTATTTATATATACATATATGTAATAATTTAATTTAGAGACAAATTTGCAACAGAATTAAAAAAAATAGAAATTGGCGCTAAATAATTTATTTCCCTCTAAAATTAGAGACAAATTTACAACGGAAAAATTTTCGTCGCAAATCAATGTGTAATCCCTCGCAAATTCCGTCGCAAAAGCATATAAAAATTAGAAGATTATTCATAATTTATGTCATCACAAATCCATCGCAAATCTGTCTCTAATTCATTTTTTAGAGACAGAAATTTTATGTCGCAAATTTTCTGTCTCTAAAGACTAGTTTTCTAGTAGTGAATGATGATAACTTGAATTGCATAAAGATTACAGTTTAACAATCCATTATCCAAGCCAAAAAAAAAAAAAAAATCAATTATCGTCTTGATTAAGAAAATGTTGTGGTAGATGCCTTAACTCGGAAATGAACAAAAAATTTGACAACATTGATATAAGTAAGAAAGAAATTTTGAGAGACTTATAGCTCGTTCACTTTGATGAATCAATAAGACGGTGATGGAAATTCTATTAGGAAGGGATTAAATAGGGTTATAATAGAATTTTCCTTTCTTAATTTTTTATTTGAATGGGGTATTAAAAAAAAGGAAAAAGAAGTCAATTTCAACACTGAATTATCATTCATAGGTTTAAGTAAAAAATGAATATTCAAAATTTTTTGTTATAGGGACTCTTTTCGAATCATTATTACGATCATCCAAACGATGGAAACGGAGTTTTGCGAATTCTCCCCAGAACTGGAAGATCATTTCGAGATCTTCGAACATATTCAAAGGTTCAATGTGACTATTGTCACTTTGGCCAACACACAAGATGAGACTTTACCACCATGGAGCGGCTTTTTGCAAAAAGATGAGGGGGAAAGTCAGTAAGATGTCGGAGAAGCGAAATATACGAGATCACGATTCATAAGGAATAAAGTTGTAATGGAATAGCAAGTACAATGATATGAATAAATAGTAAGAGATATTGTAGATAGAAATTGTTGTGGCAAGGGAACAATCAAGCTTAGCCATCTAACTATCCAACCAACCTTAATAAGCTTCATAAAGGAGGCACAAAAGTCTAATGAGAAAAGACAAGAGATTATGGCTCTTTTGGTTAAGCATTTCAATTTTGCCCTTAAAGGGGATGGAGTCTTAAGATTTAGAGATTGTCCTTGATGAAGCCCACAACACGATCTACACTTAAACATCTAAGGTATAATGAATGTACAAGGATTTAAAAGCAAAGTTCTAGTGGCTAGGGATGAAAAAGGACATTGAGAGCACGTGTCTAGTTGCTAAACTTGTTAAATGGTTAAGTTAAAACACCAAAATCTCAGGGGATTAGTTTAATCGTTGGAAGCACCTAAATGGAACTAGGAGTAGATGACCATGGATTTTGTGATAGGATTTCCTTAAACATAGAAGGAAAAAAAAATTATGATAGGGGCGATAGTAGATTGACTTATTAAATAAGCTTATTTCTTGTCATTTTAACAAGGAACATCTATAGTTTATATGGTCACAATATATATTAAGGACATAGTCAGGCTACATGAAGTGCCATTGTCCATTATTTTAGAAGGAGATTCTAGATTCATTTTTGGATTTTAGGTACAAGAGGTAAATCCATGGATTTACCTAAATAAAGAAAGGGAGTTATAATACTTTATATGCTTAGCTATAAGTTAAGTTATTAGTATACTCAAAGGCCACTTAGCAAGGATAGCAGACAATAAGGAGGATCGACCATCATTAATAAGAGAATTAATACATAGGAATGCTAACTGAGAGTTAACTAAGAGGTGTTGCTCAATAAATTTGTGGTTGATATGGCGTCGACTTGGTGAGTTTAAGGCTAAGGCTAGCATAAGCTCAGTAGGTTTATGGTCTTAGACTTGGTATGCTTGTGATAATGATGAGGTTATTTAGAGGGCTAAGATTACATTTTAGGGATAATGATAAAAATGGTACCTAAACTTTTGCAAAAAGAATAATTGGTACTTGAAGTTTGGTTTTCACAATTTTAGTACCTGAACAAACTTTATATAGGCTTTTTTCATACCTCATTTTACATGCTTCAGGTACGAAAAAAGTCAATAAAAACTTTGTTTAGGCAACAAATTGTTCGAAATCAAACTTTAAGTACCTAATTGTTCTCTTTGCGAAAGGTAAGGTACCATTTTCGTCATTAACCCTACATTTTGTAACACACTCAACTAATGCGATCTAATGAGATAGATTCCTTGTACTTCTAAAAAGAAATATTAGATGGTGCTTTAAATTTAAACTGGCCTCATTCCGACGTAGGTTATGACTTTTCCTTCCCATTATGAATATTTAACGTGTACTCTAAAACTAATTCTATCATATCATAGTTATTTTGACATCATATTTTTGTCATTGTCAAATAAATATTTGTTAAGAAATAGATATCGATGAAAAACTAACAGTTTTAGCCTTAAGCAAACCAAACAAATAATATATATATATATATATAATGCATATAAGTTACAGGTGTAGATAAGATATATATGTAATACAAATAAAAATCCAACAATCTAAATAGACCCTAAATCTAAAACAGAGTATAATGAATGAGTCATTTGTTTAGTAAAGAGGCTTGTATTTTAGTTTATTTTTTGCACAAATCTAAAGTAAATTAAAGTTAGGAATAGAATGTTGAATATCAATGCTCAAACGTTGTTAAAATAATGTAAAAATTTTAATTATTGTTTGTGAAAACTTGCTTCTTAGAGAAGAGAAAATGGACATGAATAATCTAGTAAATTGCAGACAACTTTTACCAACTATACAGCCAAGACATAGGATGTCAATTCAAAGTTGGCTTTGCCATCTCCTCCATTGCCAAATTTCGTATAGTCATTGTAAACTATAAAAGGATTCGTTCTTCTTTTTGATATGTAATCTCATATATATGTATTCAATGAAAACAATATAAAGTTATTGACTCCTCCCTAAAGCCTCTTCATTCACATAGCATTTTATCCTCCAAATTTAGTGCAAGTTTTATGTGTCCTTAAGTATTAGCATTGCTTTCATTTGCACCCAACATTTTTTTGTTATCAAAGCCAAGCCCCATTCACTATAGACATATCTAAACACTTAAACACTACAAACAAAAACCCTAGACATAACATCAATAAGCAATAATGCCACATTTAATTTTTCCCAATAAGATATTCCCTTGTTTATTGATAAAAAAAAAAAAGATATATGGAGTAAGATGATAAGGACATTATTTATCTCACAAGATTTGTGGGATATTATGAAGGAAGGTTATGAAACTTCTATTACCATTCTAAAGGTAAAAGTAACATGGACGAAACCATGTCACATGGTGCTTAAGAAACATTAATGAAGTAGTATGGATAACATGATAAAGTTATATCAATCAAACTCCAAATCTATGGAGAGAGTTTTAATAATTTATTCATGAAAGATAATGAGGAGGTGTAAGAATTCTTCTCAGGAGTTACAATTATTATTGATCAGATTAAAGGTTATGGTGATACAATTCCTATCAGATTAAAGGTTATGGTGATACAATTCCTAATAAGAGAACTATAGAAAAAGTCTTGAAAAGTTCTCCAGCCGAATTTGAGCATACAGTTGCCGTCATTGAAGAATCTAAAGATTTATTACAAGTATCTTTAGATAAGCTTAAGAGATCATTAGAAGCCAATGAGAAGCGTTTGAGTAGATTTTCTACTCAAAATCTAGTGCAAACCTTCCATTCAAAGGTTAACATTAATAGTCAACGAAGTAGCTGGCAAGACAAGAATGAATGTGGTGTTGGTAGTTACTCTAACTCTGCCCATGTATGTACTAGATACCAGAGTTCCCGAGGTCATAGTAGAGGAAGAGAATCCAACATGAAGAGTAATTTACCTCAAAGTTGAATGTGCAAGAAAATTAGGCATGATTCCAAAAAATGTCATTTTTGATGCAAGAGATGCTCCCAATCATTCTAAAAGGGATTGTTGTTGTAAGGATCAAGATGATGGTAAAAATATAAATTATTCTAAGGACAATCAAGAAAATAGGTATTTTATTCTTATATAAATTAGTAGCAATCATTTGAGAATATTTGGTTTGTTAATAGTGGATGCAGCAATCACATGATTGGGAATAAAGAATTTTTGTTGAGTTTGATGATAAATTTAAATAAGAAGTAAAGCTTGGAGATGACAAAACTCATGAAATTTTTGGAAAAATGAGTTATTGCTATTGGCACCAAAGGAGGTAATTATTTTATTTTACATATTTTATTATTAAAATATCCTTTATTTTGTAGTATATTATGATATTACTTATATATAACATATTACTACTACTACACTACATCAAGTTGTATATTATAATTTTTTTTTATATAAGAAGGTATCATGTAAAAAAATATATAGTAGATATATTAAAAAAAATAACTCATGAAATGTATGAATGTTTATAACAAATATATTTTAAGTACTATTTATTATTTTACTTTATTATATACTAATATATATATATATATTAATATAAATATAAAATAAAATATAGTATTAGTTGTAAATGATATATGATCATACATATTATATATATTATATAATAAATTTAATTTACAAATATAACATAAGCCCATATTATATATTAAATATATATAATATTTTTTATATGTATAATCAAAACTATATTTTAAACATAATTATTTATATGTGCATATATAATTATTTAGATTAAAGAGAGATTTGCAACAGACTTTGAAAAAGATAAAAATTGGTGCTAAAATATTATATTTCCCACTAAAATAATAGACAAATTACAATAGAAAGAGTTATGTGGCAAATTAATTTGTAATCCATTATTGAAGGGATTTTGCCTACAGGATCCAATGTTATACAATCAATCAAGTTTAAGACACGTTCTCTTGATGCTCTAAGTCCCTTAGCTTAGGGTTGAGCTTTTAAAGACTTGAACTTGGCTTGTTTAAAATTTAGCGAGGTTGAACTCGAACTCGAGTCGAGCTTTTTATTGAGCCTAAAATTGGGGTTCAAGCTCTACTCATTTATGAAACAATCTTGAACTGAACTGAGCTTTTTAGCGAGCCTAAAATTTGAATTCAAGCTAAACTCGTTTAGATAGCCCATTTTCCATATTTTTCAAATCTAAAATATAATATATAAGTGTTGCTATAATATAAAGACATAATTATTAAATAGAAATTAATTATTATTATTTTTTATTATGTAGTTATAAATAATTTATTATGCATAAAAAAATTCACAAATCATAAAAGAGTTTATTAATGAGCCTACTCACGAGCCTAAATCAAAACTTAAGCTTGACTAATTTAGATAAACGAGCTTTACCTTGGGCTCGGGCTCGAGCCTGAAGCAAGTCGAGCTTAGTAACATGTAAATAGTTTAGCTAGTTTGCAGCCCTATCTTAGATTGCCCTAACAAATTAGCGCTAGTGGGTGCATAAGAATTTTACACAGAATCAGAAAGTTCAATAAAGAATGTATGCTCCTCACGTGATATTTATGAATTCCGTGAGTTTAGATTTTTTACATTTGAATCACAAAAGAATGAAGAAGCAACAAAAGATAAAATATGAACAAAGGCAATGGATGAAGACATGACAACATTGCCATAACCAAAAATCTAGTATTTCATGAAAGAACAAAGCATATCAATTTGTGGCATCATTATATAAGAAACTTGGTAGAAGACGAGAAAATTGAACTTGAATTTATCAATATGCAGGAGCAACTTGAAGACATATTTACTAAAGTTGTGATTGAAAAAAAAAAATTAACAATTTAGAAGAACTTTTGAAATTGCAAATTAAGAGGCAGTGTGAAAATTATAATTTACAATTTTTAATTATTGGTGGTGAAAACTTGGGTCTTAGAGAAGCAAAATTGGAGATGAAGAATCTAGTAAGTTACAGACAACTTTTACCAACTATACAGCTAAGACATGGTATGTCAATTCAAAGTTGGCTTTGCCATCTTCTCGACGGCCAAAATTTGTACCGTCATTGTAAACTATAAAAGGACACTTGTCCTTCATTTTGATATGTAATCTCATATATATATATGTGTGTGTGTATGTATTCAATGAAAACAATATAAAGTTATCTACTCCTCTGTAAGGCCTCTTCATTCACATATCATTTCATACTCTAAAGTTAGTGCAAGTTTTATGTGCCCTTAAATATTAGCATTACCTCCATTTGCACCCAACAAACATATCCTCATTGTGTTTTGTTTTGTTTTGTTTTGTTTACATGTTACACATGACTACTCACTTGGTTCATATTAGCTAAGGATTTTTTTTCCCCCTTCCTCTCCCTTTCGAGATGCAACTTGAAATGCAAGCTTGTGACAATAATATGTAAAATGTATGGTGGCTTAACAGTTTTTGAAAGACATCTAGAAGATTGATTGTTGTATATCAATAGTGTTATGAGTGTTTCATCCCAAATATTAATCGATGGCCTTTCCTGAATTTTTCTTATTTATTTCTTTTGTTTTTCTAATTTTTAAACAAAGTTCTAGTTAGTAAAAGGAAACGAAAGAAAAAAGGCAGTGTTGATAAAGCGACTTATAAAATCAACTAAGAAAATTGAGACAATATTTTCTTTTTCCTTTTCCTGGTTTCAATTTTTTTTTTTTTAGAACAAAAAGGACTAGGTTGCAGTATTACAATGAAAAATAAAGAAGTGAGCACTTATCTTTCTGCTTGGCTACTAAGAAACGAAATTAAATGCAGATGCAAATATGGCGGGGTATACTTCCATCTCTCGCGATATGCCTCCCATTACAAAATCAGGATTTAAATTATTACTCTACATCGGCTTTGGTGATTTTTGACTGGCCATACTACTATTGTTATTGACTCTACAGCTTTTAAATTTCTTTATTATTTCTTTTATAATGGTTGATAGCTGTTCTACATGTGACGGCAGGAACTTAGCAAGACATGTCTATCCTAATAAATCCATAAAAAAAGTGAGGATATTAATATCATAATAAACTTAGATAGCACAAGTTAGGTCCAACAACATGTGGATACGACAATCTAGGCTGTCTTTGCTCGGGTCTCCTGTGTCCTTGTTCGAGAAGCGCATGCGCATCGCATCTTCCAAGAAGTTAGTGATTAAGTTACATTCACATCCTCACTCTGAGGAACATTAGGTATGCTTTTGCTTCGTCGTATGTATTTATCAGCTAGGAATGTGAATTGCTTGTACTCCCATAATTACTCGTATTTGATCTTATCTTGAAACTTAAGCTTCTTCTTATTGAGTCCATATCGAATTATATAATAGATATATACATATATATATATGCTTTAATTATAAGGAATATTCAATGATGACAAGGGTTTTAAGTATAAAATGAAATTGCATATTTATATTATTTTAATTAAAGAAAATAGTCATTTTCTAAAATAAAATTAAGCATGTCTTTATAGTGTGTGTGTGTATATATATTTGTTTCTACTTTCCATCTGTTCTGTGATATCTATCTTATTTAAATGAAAATGTTGTATCTTATATGTATTTTTCAAATTTATAAATATATGTAATTTGTACGACAATCAAGGGGCAGCCTATGCCCAGAACTCCAATAATAAACTCAACTCAAGTATTATCACATAGGGGGTAAAAATAGGAATGCTCTTCTCAAACATCAAGCATATGGCTATGTCCTTCGCTGCTTTCGGTTTGTGAAATGAAATAGGACACGAGGAGAATTGCAAATCCTGAAGAATAGAAAGAAGTTTATTTGACTGCACTTAAACAACATTCACACATAACAAATTATGAATATATTGAAAATACTAGATTGTTGAGGTAAGATCACAAGAACTACTTATTTCTTTTGTCTTGTGAAGTTTTTGCAATTTCAAAATTTGCAATGAGGATATCTATGGAATAGTTCTTCCTTTTATTTTTTGTTTCATTTTATTCCTATGAAGTCAATCAAACATGCTGCTATTTTTTGTTTCACTCATTTATCTCTTTTTCCACCTCAGAGTATACAACAAACATCAGTTTTATTCCTACTTGCTCGAAAGAAAAGGGAAATAAAGCTTTATATCCTTGGAGCTGTTCATCAATTCTCAAATCTCAAGGTTTTAATCTCACATTATTCTAACTAATTTAAGACCGAACATTGAACATCACAATTACCAAAAGCATCAAGTTGTACTTCAATATGTAATAAAAAAATGTGAATATCATTAATAAATATTACAAAGTACTTGTTTCCACTTAAGGATGGTGTACTTCACGTGATCACAAATATACGAATGCACTAATTAGACTTGTTTAATGGTTTTCCAACTTCTTTCTCCATATGGCAATCAGATTTGTTTTTCGTATCCCGCCAAGCATCCGCGCATCATCTGTAGCTTTCAAATGAGGAGGACATGAATTTTTCTTTAGTATAGTGAAACTGAAGCGTCGTTCTCTTTTATGCCATAGCATAACTTTGAGTCATCAATGCTATAGAGAAAAAAAAAAAAAAAAAAAAAGCTTATAAACTGGGCTTAATTAATTTCAATAGGAGAATATCTGTCCACATGATTTAACGATAATAATTTTAATACAATCGCAACCAAAAATTGTTATTTTGAGAGAATGATACAAGGGAAAAAAGTCTCTTCTGGTGGCCCTCCTCACTAGTATATATATTATTTACTATTTGACATATATTACATAAATACCCTTATACTATTCATATTTATATTCTTAACACTCCTCCTCAAGTTGATGCATGCATAAATATAACAAAGTCCTAGCTTGTTATAAAAGTATCCAATTCTAGAACCTCTTAAGTACTTGGTAAATAAATCAGCTAATTGATCATTTGAGTTGACAAAAGACATCATGATATCCTTGGATTGCTCGTTATTTATGATGAAATGACAATCAATCTCTATATACTTAGTTCTCTCATGAAACACAAGATTAGAGGCAATATGCATAGTAGCTTGATTATCACGACACAATCTCATTGGCTCATTTTGATGGAATCTTAACTCTACCATTAGTAGCTTAAGCCAAATAAGCTCACAAGTTGCAAGTGTCATAGCTGTATATTCTGCTTCTGCACTAGATCGAGCAACAACAATTTGTTTCTTACTTTTCCAAGAAATTAGGTTCCCACCTAATAAAACACAATATCTTGAAATAGATCTTCTATCTATAGGAGATCCGTCCCAATCAACACTTATATACCCTATCAGTTGGAGATGTCTTTAATTATGGTACATAAGTCTTTTACCTAAAGTAGCCTTAAGATAATGCAATATCCTCATGGTACCCTCCTACTAAGCTTTGGATGGAGAATCAAGAAACTGACTAACTACACTTACAAAACAAAAGAAATGTCAGGTCTAGTTACTGTTATATAACTCAGCTTACCTACAAGTCTATGGTACGTTCCTGGATCTAATAATGGCTTTCCCATTCCTAGTACTAACTTCATGTTACAATCCATAGGAGCATCCAATGGCCTAGCACCTAACATCCTAGTTTCCTCAAGAAAGTCTATTACATACTTCCTTTGAGAAATATATATGTCTCCTCCTAAGTGAGGAATCTCGACATCTAAAAAAATACTTTAACTATCCAAGATCTTTAGTTTGAAATTGTTGTTGCAAGAAGGTCTTCAATATAGAAATCCCATTGTTATCATCTTCTGTAATGATAATATCATTAACATACACAATCAAGAAAATCCGTTTCCATAAATCTAACAACATATGGATGATTGAATGATATAACATGCTCCCAACCATGCCAAATTGAAGAAGAGTTTAACTAAATTTACTAAACCAAGCCTGAAGAGATTATTTTAGCCCATACAGTGATTTCTTCAATCTACAAATTAGATGTGACTTCTCTTGAGCAACAAACACTAGGGGTTGCTCCATATATAACTCTTCATTTAGATCTCTGTGAAGGAATGCATTCTCTTAATATCTAGCTAATGTAGAGGCGAGTTAAAAACTGCTACTAGAGAAAGGAATAACCGAACTGAAGCCATCTTGGTTACCGGAGAGAAAGTTTCTATATAGTCAACACCATTTACTTGTGTATAACCTTTAGCTACTAATCATGGCTCAAGGTGATCAATTGAACCATCTAACAAAGTTTTCACAGCATAAATCCATTTACAACTATACATTTCCCTGGAAGTAAAGGAGCTAAATCCCATGTTTCATTAGAATATAAGGCCGACATCTCCTCTTTCATAGCTTGCATCCACTCTGGATTAGATAATGCCTCTGAAAGATTTTGAGGTATAGAAATTGAGGATAAAGAGGACACAAAAGAAAAATAATCAGGAGACAAAGAGGCTTATGAGATATAATTAGAGATATGATAAGGTATAGTTCAATTTCTTATATATTTTCGCAAGGCAATAGGGTTCTAGATTTGACGGTACATTGGAGACTAGATTGGTGTTTGGCAAGGTATTAAGATCATGAGTAATAACTGTAACAAAATCTAGATGAGGTCTACACTTGTTAGTTGTAGGCTTTCCTGATTCTATGAATGACAGTTGTGAATATGGTGTTTCCAAAGATGGTGAAGACATGAAAAGAGGTACGGGAAGGGGAAGAACCTCTATAATAGGTTCAAAAGTTGTGGATGGACTAGTGAAGAAAGGAGTAGACTCAAAGAATGTTACATTTCGTGAAACAAAAGCACGTTACAACTCTAGAGAATGACAATATACCCCTTTTAAAGACACAAGTACCCTAAAAACACACATTTGATAGACCGAGACAATAATTTATTTCCACCATGTGATGGAACATGAACAAAGCAAGTGTAGCCAAATATACATAGATGAATACCGTACAAAGTATCACGATGAAAAAGAAATGAAAATGGGATTTGGTCATGAAGTACTAAAGATGACATGCAGTTGATGAGATAACAACATGTAAGGATCGCATCATCCCAAAATTGTAGAGGAACATTCATGTGAATTAACATAGTACATGTTGTTTCAACTAAATGTCTAAACTTTCATTTAGCAACACCATTTTGTTGAGATATATATGGACAAGAAGTTTGATGGAGCATAACATGTGAGGTCATAAAAGTCTGAAATGCATTAGAAAGATATTCTTTAGAATTATCACTTCTCAAAATTTGAACATGCATACTAAATTATGTTTTGATTTCAACACAAAAAGAAGTAAATATGGAGAATAAGTTAAAACAATTTTTCATTAAGAAGAGCTATGTCATTCTAGAATAATCATCAATGAAAGTTACAACGTACTTGAATCCCATCTTAGAGGTTACATGACTAGGACCCTAAACATTGGAATGAACCAAAGAAAAAGGTGCAAAAGGACATTTATTGACTCAACTCGGGAAAGAAGACCTATTATGCTTTCCCAATTGACAAGCCTGACACTCTCAATTTTTAATGCCAGAGAAACTAGGAACCATTTTCTAAAGACTCTATAATCCTGGGTGTCCTAAACGACTATAGATTTGTAAAGGAGAAGATTCTACCAAAAAAGCTAAACTTGATGGAGGAATGACTAGTTAGTATAATCCTCTAGGCTTATGTCCTATGCCAATCACCTTTCTAGTCTGCATATCCTGAATAAAGACAGAATAAGAGGTAAAGGTTACAGAGCATTTCAAGTCTTTAGTGAACTTGTTAATAGATACCAAACTTAATGAAAACTTAGCTACATAGAAAACATTTGATAAAGGCAATGAAGTAGTAAGAACAACATTACCAATGCTTTTTATTGATGGAAGTGACCCATCAGCAAGTGTGACATTGGTTGGAAAAGGTGGTTCAGTCAGATTAGAATAAAAGGAACCATTACCAGACATATGCTCAGATGCACTTGAGTCTAAAATCCAAGGGGTAGATGTAGTCGTATGTGCCAAACAAGCATAAGAGGTTCCTACATCAGTTGTTGAAGCTGCAGTAGGTGCTTGTTGCTTACGTAAATATGAATACTCCTTAATGGGAACAGTAACATTGGATATGTTATTAGATGGATGAATACCTAAAATTCATTCTTGACTTTGTACAACATTTGCTCGATGTAAAGAATGCCCAAGAGGGAATTCGTGTAATGCATAAGAAGTTTCCTTAGGGTACCCCATCCTACCAAAATAACTACATTGGGTATGATTAGATCCATGTCCACTATCGCATCCACCTCGACTATTGCTTACTCTCCCTCTACCCCGTATTAGTGAAGCAGGCTGGACAATAAGATCAGACTGATCACCTAGTGGCTAAGAAGGTATAGTACTAGTGGAGGCACGTAACATCCTTTGATAAGCATAAGATAGTGAGGGTATTGTTGTCCTTCTCAAAATTTGAGTTTTAATAGATTCAAGTTCAAGCCGTATAATATGAAAAAATATAATGGTTAAAAGTTTGTCAATGCGATCTTGCATGGCATGAACATTAGGGCTAATTTGTAGAATATCTTTGAAGTCTATTGCAAATTATTGAAATTGATCAATATGGGTGGTCATATCACTATCAGATTGACGAAACTGAAAGAGGTTTCCAATGACCTCATAAGCTTTAGAGATGTCACTAGTATAGAGGTTATGAGCTTGTGTCCGCGTCTCATAACAGGAGAAATAACATCTGAATATACTCATGAGTGAAGGATCAACTGCTTGTCAAAGAAGTGTTAGAAGTTGTGCATCAATTTTCTGCCAAGTAGCCCTATCGATATCGGGAATCTCTTCTATTCTCTTAGTGAGATGATCCAATTGTCCTTGACCCATGAACCAGACTTTGACAGCTGCAGATCATGGGCATTATTCTTTCCATTTAATTTTTCAGTAGTGATTAACATGAGACCTGATAGTGTTGGAATTATTGAACTAGAAGAAGCAGTAGAAGTGGCCGACATTCAAAACAACACACAATAAGATTCCAAAAAGGAAAAACGCAAACAAAATTATTAGGACAACTTCATTTTACATAATACCATACTGTGAGTCAGATGAGAATAGACTAATTATAGTTAAAATGATGATGAGAGAACCAGATTACTTGTAGAATGTAGAAGATTGATGAGAATGAAATCATGGATATAAAATTATGATGAGAAGAAGCCGTTGGAGATGAGCCCGATGATGAGCAAAAAGAAACATTGAAGAAGAACTTATGAGTGTTAACCACTGAAGAGGAAACAGCAAGTTGTCAACAATGGAATGATGACAATATAAATTAGAGGCTAGTTGCCTGAAACACATCACCATCAATAAGGGAATGATGAGAAAATACATCCAATAGTAGATGATTGATAATGAAAAAAAAAAAGAGAGAGTAGATTGGATTTAGGGATTAGGGTTTTAGTTATGCTCGAATACCATGATATTTTGAGAGAATGATACAAGGGAAAAAAGTCTCTTTTGGTGGCTCTCCTCATTAGTATATATATTATTTACTATTTGACATATATTACATATATACCCTTATACTATTTATATTTACATACTTAACAAAGCATTGGACATCCTTAAAACACAAACAATACTTTGAAAATGCATTTATAGGATTGGATTGACTACTAAGGTAAATCTTCTTGCATCTATAGGATTGGATCAACTACTTACGTTGCATAAGCCTTGTCAACTAAACCTTTATATTCTTAGAATAATCTTGCATTATGAACAACTCAAACTTCCTCTAAAAGATAAAAATCTTCACTCTTTATAATTTCACTACGTCATAACTTGGCCTTCAATGCATTGTGAGTTTATTTTTCCGTCTTGCAAGTCAAAATTCATGCAAAACCCTTCTAAAATATTTAAGCATGAACACGTACATGCCTTGTGGGACTTCACATATCCTTCACTGATTTGTAAACGGGTCTTACAACTAAAGCTTAAGTTTATGCTCTGACAGAATTTACGAGGTTTTGAGATTGTAAAATTGCTTTAATTTTGAAATCTCAAAAGTTGTTAATTTTATTAATCAAAGGTTTATTTTGGAAGATCATGATAGTTGCTAGATCTCATTCCTACTCAAAGTACCTCAATAATGTAAAGGTTCTTACATCATGTTAAGACATTAAGTAGGTTTGTATGTTTACATACATTTGATTGTGATATAATTCAAACCTTTAGAATAGTAAAGGGACAACATCTCACATTTGAGTAATATACTACGACCTCTTTTAAAGAGGCTTAGAGTTGGCATGACACTAATAAATGAAATGGAGAAAATGTTAATAATCTGTTAAACTCTTCATCATGCCATCGTATTAAATTTAAAGAAAATAAAATAAGTTCTAAAAGTGTATTGGATCAATTCAAATCTAATAACATCAAAATAAATAAATCTTCACATGATGATTCTACATCAAATCATTGCACACACCTATCGTGATGAAGATCATGCAAGGACACATTCATTGAAGCTATTAGATCTATGAGACAGAGGAAAGATGTGCCATGAGAAATGTCCTTTCGCTTATTTGCTCCATTAGTGCCTTCAACCAGTTTGCTCCTGTTGGATGTATGGCTTGAATTTTGTCAAAGCTGTCAGCTTTGGAGCATAAGTTGCCAACCTTCTTTCATACACCACTGGCCTTCATGTAATGATGCTAGCCTTTAAATTATTTTCGAGAGTGATGTTTTGGCAAGGCCAACACTAAAGCCGTCAGCCTATCCACTTACACTGCTGACCTATCCACTTAAGCCGCTAGCCTTGAGTCGACGTTGAAATGAAATAGTGAATTTTAAGCTGTTGGCCTTTGAGCCGGCTTACGCATGCATATATATATATATGTGTGTGTGTGTGTGTGTGTGTGTGTGTGTGTGTTGTTTTGTTAGGGTTTAGAGAGTTGGCATCAATCTGATCATTTGTATACATATCTTCTATACTCCTTCTTCAATATATAGTGAATTTCTCTCCTCTGTCCATGTTTTTCCTGTCAAGGGTCTTTCACTTAAATTGTGTGTGCTTTACTTTACATTTTTCCCTTATTTGTCTTGTCCGTTTATAATAGCTTCCTTAGATGACTTGTTCTTGCTTACGTCAATATCATGTAGTAGTAGAGCCGTGAAACCCTTACCAAAGACGTTCAACAGGGGAAGATCGTCAAAGCAGACAGATTCTAAGAAACAGAATTCAAAGTTGCAAATTTTAGAAGAAGAGAAGCTTTTGGGTTTTCCTAATGAACTAAGTCGTAATTCTTTTAGTCGAGGGAAACATATTACAATAACCAATTTATTGGCTCCTCCATTTCCATTTCCATCCTAGTCATGTATTACTATCATTTCCATGGATTTACAGTCTAAAATGTGCAGGATGGAAAGTAGCCTCAGATAACTTCCTGCTAAAATTGTTAACAAATACTCCATTTGACCACATCAACATGCATCTATCATTACTAGTTATTAAAAGACGCTGAGGTCGAAAATAGATATTTCAAAGAATGACATACCTCAACTCTTAGCTTTTTAACTATTGAGGACCTCTTCCATCTCAGAGGCTTCTTTGTAGACTTGCTTCAAGTTCCCTAGATCAAAAAGCCAAAGTTCTCTTAAACTTGGAAGGTTCTTATTCTCCTGATTTCGATTATTTTTGCATCTATATGGAACAATCTCATCCTCCTCATCATGTCTATCTATCCTTCATCTACCAATGGAGATAACTCTTCAATGGAAGAACCGCAATGCTAAGCATTTCCAGATGATGAAATCGCTCAAGCAACTTCCAGTGGAATCTCTTAGCTATTGCTTCATCACAATCTCTTATAATCAAATGTGCCACTTTGACAAAACCATTTGAAATTTGCATTTCTTGCAGACCTTTCGCGTCAATTACAAATGCCTTCAAGTTGATGCGAATACCCTCCTGGTCATTCACATACACACAAATTAAACAAAGATATTCCCGCTGTTTTGTTGTCAAACTAAATATAAGCTTTATAACAAATTAGAATGATATATTTCTCTTTGTTCCTTTGTTGTTCTAAGAAGCATTAACTCTTGTCTTGGCTATGATGTAGATGAGATAACCAACACGTTTATGAGCAAAGAAGAGGCCAAGAAATAACCTTGGAAGCACAGGAATGAAGGCTGCCGGCCTTAAAAGGCAGCCTTAATGGGAACCAGTAAAGCCGACTATAAGCTGTCGGCTTGTCGGCCTAAATTTAGGTTTCTTGATGTTTCGCCTTTTGAGCTTCCAGCTTTACTCCAACTTTTAATTATCCGAGTTATTTTTCTTTATTGTCGTTTTTAGGAATTTTTATGCATATAAATAGTCTAGAAACCTAGCTTATGTTTCTTAGAACATTTTTTTATCAATTTGAAATCCGAGTTTGGAGAATTTTCTTTGAAATTACAATTGTTTTACAATTGTGTGAATTAAGTTCACGTTTGAGATTTACTTGTCAAGTGTTCTCTATTTATCTATGCTTATTTGCTGCGTCAGATTGGTATTAGAGCGGGAAAAATTCTTGTAGAGACAGCAAGAGACGACAGTTCAGAAAGTAGTCACATTCCAAACGTTGTGAGGGATGTGGAAGCCCTGCGAACCGAATTGCAAGATCAAAGGGTGGCACTGGGTGAATTGAACCAGAGATTCCAACGGTTTGAACAACGTCTTGATGACCTGGTTGCGCAATTTAGCACAATGGCACCCGATGCCACCAGAGACAGGAATGTTGGTGGGAAACAACCAAGGGCAACATATGTGTGTGGTGATCCTTTTAGTAGACCTATAGCTGCAAATTGTAGATTACAGGTATCCGATGATGGTTTGGAGGAAGAAGATGATATTCTAATCGAAGATGGATAACCCCGTAGGGGAGGTAGGTATATCGGTAGAGGTGATTATGATGGTAGTGGTGGTTATGGTAGTATAGGCGATTATGATGGCAGAGGTGGTTATGGTGGTAGAGACAGGTGAGATAATTATGGGTATGGTTATGGTGATGGAGGAGATTTCAAATTGAAGGTTGATATTCCCAATTTCAGCGGGAACCTAAATATTGAAGATTTTATTGATTGGATAGCCGATATTGATCGGTTCTTTGAGTATATGGAAATCCCAGAGGAGAAGAGGGTAAAGTTAGTTGCGTGTCATCTGAAAGTAGGTGCTTCAGCCTGGTGGGAGAGGCTACAAAGTAGGAGATAGAGAGAAGGTAGATAGCCGGTGAGGACGTGGCACCGGATGACACAACTATTGCAACGAGATTTTCTACCCCCAAATTACGAGCAAATTTTATTTCAACAATATCAGAGATATCGGTAGGGATAGAGATCAGTGCAGAATTATACTGCAAACTTTATGCGGTTAGCGGAGAGGAATGATTTGCGGGAGAGTGAAGGCCAATAGGTAGCTAGGTATTTAGAGGGTTTGAAACCCTAGATCTGTGATCGAATTGAGGTCAATGTGTTGCGTACCTTAAACGAGGCCAAGAACATGGCTATAAAAGCATAATTGATGTTATAAGAGAAGAGCAATCAATTTGATAACAATAAGCTGTGGGGGTGAAAGTTCTACTAAGACACTTGTTGAGAAAATTAGAACTCTTCAGGAGATATAAGGAGGTGCTGTTAAGCGGAAGGAGGATAAATCAGTAGGCAAAAAAGTTGTGGAATCGAAGGAAGTGTAGAAGCAAATCAATCCCTATGCAAAGCCCATATTAGGGAAGTGTTATCAATGCAATCAACTGGGACATCGATCTAATGAGTACCCGAGCAGAAGGGGAGTAAACATAGTGGAGAGAGATGAAGAGGATGGGATTTACTGTGAACCTGATGAAGGTGATGAATATGAGGAGTATGATGGAGATGGAGACGGGACTTATGTGATCAGGAAGTTAATGTTGGCACCCAAGGAGGAGGAAGATAACCAACGACATAAGTTATTTCATACTAGATGTACGATTGATGGTCGTGTCTTTGACTTGATTATAGACAGTGGCAGTTGCGAGAATATCATAGGAAGAAAAATGGTTCAAGCCTTAAAATTACCAGTTGAGAAGCATCCAAACCCTTATACTATTGGGTAGATTAAAGCAGTAGAAAAGATTGAGGTTAAAGAGCGCTATAAGGCACCTTTCTCCATTAGGAAATATAAGGATGAAGTCTATTGTGATGTGGTGGAGATGGATGCCTGTCATCCTCTCTTTAGAAGGCCTTGGCAGTTCGATGTCAATGCCAGACATGCAGGCAGAGAAAACGTGTATAGGTGGGAAAAAGATGGAGTGAAATTTACTATTCTCCCACCGAAACAAACGAGTAGCTCCAAAGCTTCTAAAGTGAAGAGGCATTTGTTCCTGACCATTACCCAGTCTGAGAAAGAGATGGAGGATGCTATGAGAGAGACTCGAACATTACATGCACTAATTGTGAAGGAGGTGTTGACAGTAGGTGAGGAGGACAAGATTAAAGAAGTGTCGGAAGGTGTTAGAGAGTTGTTGGAGGACTTCAGTAATGTATTGCTAGATCACTTACCAGATGGATTGCCTCCTATGAGAGACATACAACACCACATTGACCTGATTCTTGGCACAAGCTTGCCAAATCTACCTCACTATAGGATGACCTAAAGGAAAGTGAAATCTTGCAAGAGAAAGTTCAGGAATTGCTTCAAAAGGGATTCACCAAGGAGAGTATGAGTCCTTGCACTGTGCCATCCCTGTTGACGTCCAAGAAAGATGGTAGTTGGAGGATGTGTGTAGATAGTAGGGCGATCAACAAGATTACCATTGGGTATAAATTTCCAATCCCAAATTGGAGGACATGCTTGATAGGTTAAGTGGAGCTGTGATATTTTGCAAAATTGATTTGAAGGGCGGGTATCATCATATTAGGATCAGGCCAGGGGATGAGTGGAAGACAGCGTTCAAGACTAAGGAGGGTCTTTATGAGTGGCTGGTCATGCCGTTCGGATTAAGCAATGCTCCGAGCACTTTCATGCGCATCATGAACCAGGTATTGAAAACATTCATTGGTCATTTTGTTGTTGTTTATTTTGATGACATCCTGGTGTATAAGAAGATTGAAAGGGACCATGTTATGCATTTGAGGAAAGTATTGACAGCTTTGCAAGAGAGTAAGTTGTATATAAATATGAAGAAGTGTTTATTCAAAACTAGGAAATTGCTATTCTTAGGCTTCATTATGAGTGGTGATGGGATTCAAGTAGATGAGGAGAAGGTGAAGGCGATTAAAGAGTAGCCGATCCCTAAATTAGTTACTGAACTGTGAAGCTTCCTTGGCATAGCTAGCTTTTATAGGAGGTTTATTTGGCATTTTAACATTGTTGTAGCTCCTTTGACTAAATGTTTGAAAAAGGGTAAATTTCAATGGAATGATGAAGCTGAGGGTAGTTTTGTGGTACTGAAGGAGAACTTATGTAGTGCACTCGTTTTGGCATTACCGGATTTTGATAAATTGTTTGAGGTAGACTGTGATGTGAGAGGGGTTGGAGTTAGGGCTGTTTATCCTAAGGGAAGAAGCCTATTGCCTTTTTCAGTAAGAAGCTGAGTGAATCAAGGTGGAGTTGGTCTACCTATGATAAAGAATTTTATGTTGTTGTGTGTGCATTTAGAACTTGAGAACATTACTTGGTAGGCAGGGAATTTGTGTTATATTCAGATTGTGACGCCCTTAAACACTTGAGTGGCAAAACCAGGATAAGCAAAGATATGCATGCCAGGTGGATTCAGTTCTTATAGAAGTTTCCTTTCAGGTTGAAACATAAATTTGGAATACAAAACAAAGTGGCTAATGCATTGAGTAGGATAGCCAGCTTGCTTGTGACCTTAAGTGCTGAGATAGTAGGGTTTAAACTCCTGAAGGATTTATACGAAGATGATACTGATTTCAAGGAGATTTGGAGTTAATGTATGAATAGGCAACCTAGTGAAGATTTTCATATACTTGATAAGTACCTAATGCATGGGAATCAGCTTTGTGCGGTTGAATCTTCTCTCAGGGAGAAGTTAATACGTGATTTACATGGAGGCGGATTGGCTAGTCATCTAGGATGAGACAAAACTATTGCAGCAGTCAGTGAGAGATTCTACTGGCCCCATCTAAGGAAAGATGTGAGTAAGTTGGTAGAACACTGTTATGTGTGTGAGACGGCAAAGGGGCAGTCCCAAAACACTGGCTTATATATGCCATTACCTATTCCAAAAAACATCTAGAAAGACTTGTCTATGGATTTTATACTGGGTTTGCCTCGTACTCAGTGAGGCATGGATTCTGTTTTTGTTGTTGTTGATAGGTTTTCCAAGATGGCCCATTTTCTCCCTTGCAAGAAGGTAGCTGATGCTCAAGCTATAGCAAAATTGTTCTTCAGAGAAGTGGTTCGTTTGCATGGAGTACCTAAATCCATAACATCTGATCGAGATAGCAAGTTTTCTGGAGGACCTTGTGGCAGATGTTCTATTCATCCTTGAACCATAGTAGTACAACCCACCCACAGACGAATGGACAGATTGAGGTCACCAACAAAACTTTGGGCAACCTGATTAGAAGCATTTGTGGAGAGAAGCGGAAGCAATAAGATGTTGCATTGGCTCAAGTAGAGTTTGCCTATAACAGTACGGTTCACAGGACAACAGGGAAATCCCCTTTCTCTGTGGTGTATAAAAAGACTCCTCAAAATGCTTTGGATTTGATCAAACTTCCAAAAACTTCTGAACTCAGTATTGCAGCAAAGAATATGGCAGAACACTAGCAATTTGTGACTGCTAAGATTCGAGAGAAGATTAAGTAGTCCAATGCTAAGTATGAAGAGGCAGCTGACAAGCATCGCTAGAAGCGAATCTTTAAGGTTGGTGAACAAGTGATGGTATTCCTAAGGAGGGAAAATTTTCCAATTGGCAGATATAGTAAGTTGTAGCCAAAGAAGTATGGCCTATATCAAGTCATACGGAAGATCAGTGACAACGCATATGTAATTGGGCTTCCCGACAGCATAGGTATTTGAAAGACGTTCAATGTAGCTGATTTGTCTCTTGACCATCCTGATGATGTGCCTTTGTATCCATATGAGAACTTGGGGTCGAGTTCTTTGTAGGTGGGAGAGAATGATGTAGATGAGATAGCCGATGCGTTTATGAGCAAAGAAGCGACTAAGAAGCGATCTCGGAAGCACATGAATGAAGGTTGTTGGCCTTGATGGGAACCAGCAAAGCTGGCTTAGGGAGATTGGCCATCGGCTTAGGTGTCGGCTTAGAGCTAGCTTACATTTAGGCTGCCTAACATTTCGCCTTTTGAGCTGCCAGCTTTACTCCAGCTTTTAGTTATCCTAGTTATTTTTTTTTTTTTATTATCGTTTTTAGGACTTTGTTATGCATATAAATAGTCTAGAAACCCTAGCTTATGTTTTTTAAAACATTTTTATCAATTTGAACTCCAAGTTTGGAGAATTCTGTCTGAAATTGCAATTGTTTTACAATGGTGTGAATTAAGTTCACTTGTGAGATTAACTCGTCGAGTGTTCTCTATTTATCCACACTTATTTGCTGCATTAGGCTAAGCTAGCAAAAGCTCGTTTAACTTCAACACAGACTTTCATCTCGCGAATGAAAATGGAAAGAAATTAATCTTGGTTGAGTTTCTAAATGCTGTCTTTTTAATAATCTGAACGAATTAAACAAGCAAATTAGAGCATTGTTGGAGCATTGTACCTTTTTAATTGGAGCAATATTATCGCATTCACCACTTACATTCTGTTGTCTGGATGCAGTTAACTTTGCTTCAGGATATCCAGCTAACAGTATAATCTTCAATGATTGCCATTATGGGAATAATTCACCACAAATGATTAAGCTCTTTAGCTTCAACAAATTATCCAATAGGTTGTCGCTTTTAGAAATGGGACGGATTGAGGATGATCCCTTTCATCAAAATTATCATCTCTGCTACTTCCTTCCATCTTTACAATCTCTTCCATGTTCTCACATTGACATATAGCAATTTCCTCAAGTTTCTTCAAATATCTCACAATTCAAGCTGGAAATAGATATTGGAGACTACAAGTGTCTACCTGTATGTCGTGCAATTCCCCATAGGAAAGATCTATATCTTCTCCACTTTCTATATCCCAGATACAGTCTAAAGTTCGTAGATATGATATCCTCAGTTTTTACAAAGAAAAAAGATATTGGAATGGAACCGTTATTGTCAACAGATTTCCTTCTGCTTCTTAAACCCTGTAATTGAAAGACTTGCTTAACTGAGTCGCAAAAGCTAACGCTCAGCTCCTCTAATTTTCGAACTTTTCCAACCATCTTGGATGGGAAGATGGTCATTAGTTGGCTACAATCAAGTATTTCTAAAGTCTTTAGTTTGGGAAATGCTTCTGATGAACATTCCAAATCTTTTCCTCCTTTGCTTATGTTCCATAATTCTATCATATTCGGCATGTAGGAGATATCTAGTGATGTCATCATGGGAAATGCAACATGTAGAATTTATCTTGAGACCACGAAACAAAAATTTAATGGTAAAACCCCAAATAAGTTTACTTAGACCTGCAACGTATCGTATAAATGAGAATGAGTGGTGGAGTCAGCTTTGTAATAAAACTCACAAGTGGTTTATCATACTTCGGCCAATTGAATTTAGTTTGCTAGAAGTGAAAAAAAAGATGAACATACATTCCATTGTTTAGTTAATCTAGTTGCGCCTGTACAAAAATCCGAATAAGCATGTTAAGACCGACAATAAAAATTCTAGAAATTGATGTATGACAATAATTTCAGAGATGCACCTGATTTAATTTCATTAGATACATTAAATGGATTCTTCAACAGGTGACCTTCACTTTTTGATGAGGGTAGTAAAATTTAGCAAGTTATTATAAAACGCTACGTTATAATTATATTGTGATATTATGTTTGAGTATTTTGTTCTCCAGCTTCTGTATGAAAGAAGCTAAAATGGACATATATCATAGCCTATCTCGTCTTTATTACCATGTGCTGATGCTTCCATATGATTTTCTGTCGGTAAGAGAATTTAAAGGTTAGAAGCACTGCCTCGCTAAAAAGCTTTTGATTTTAACGGTGTTCTAAGGTTTTAATTTCATACCTCTTCTAGTAATAAAAGTGGTACACATCAACTTTTCGTGTCCGCAACAAATGCCTTCACATGATCGCAATTGCCGATTTCCATATTTGTCAGTGATGGCCAGTTTGTCATACAACCACTACAAAAACTATTAAGCTCTAGCAACGAAGAAAGCTTCAGAAGAGACAGCAGATGAAATATGATTTTGTTGGTACCTTTGGTGGAACAATCTGCTGTTTTCCACTCAATCACTTGATCCATGGATCCACATTTCATTATCCTTAGTTTTTGTAGTTTCTCTAGAATCTTTATATTAGAAACTGTAAAGATACTTCTTAATAACCCGCGCTTTGTAACTTCTAGGAAATTCTATTCATTGAATGGAAAATATTATGAGAGGGATTCATTCCCACAAATATCCTTTAAAAATTGAAGAGATGTTAAGTTCATGGCCTTCAATTTCCAAGACTTCCTGGCTATAAGTTTCCTATTCCCAAAACCGTCTCCTTTAAATTCAAATATAACCTCCACTGGTTCGCAACTGTGCACAGTTAAGGACTTTAGGTCCTACAATTTAGGCAAAATAGAATGCGGGATGACAATGGAAAGTTCATTGCAATTCTTCACCTCAAGGAATTTTAATTTAGAAAAGAGCCCTATAGGAAATTTAGTGTTTACTATCTCTTCCAATTCTAGTCCTTCAATATGTAGTGTTTCCAAATTTGGAGAAATAACCAGCAAAATTACAGTGTTAGTCACTATTGGTCTACCCTCATGATAAAACACAAAAAATTACTTAAGCAAGAAATCAATTAGTTGTGACTGAAAGAACAAGAAACTACCTTGTAATCAAACAAAGGAAAATAGTGCTCCACAGACCCTCTGCCTAAACTTGCGACGGACGGGAGTTTAGAAAGCTTTAAAGAACGTAACTTATGAAACATCATCATTTCTTCCTTCTGTGTGGAAACAACTGCGGACTTTTTGGCAAGATGATACATGCGGATTCTCAAGCTCAAAAAGAGTTCTAGCTATGTCATCAGAAAAAAGATAATTCATCATAGCCACCAACTTTTAGACTGGTGAGACATGGAAACCCCAAAATCGGCTTTTTCTGGTGATTCTTCCATGATCTTCGCATTTTCTGGCTTCTCTAATGCAGATGATGTAGTCTCTATCAAGTCTTGTTGCCCATCTTCAAGTAAAATGTCCGTAAATGTGAGCAATCTTCAATCTCTATGGACAGTAGCTTGCCAAATGAACCTTCAGAGGGGGGAGTTTGCCATATGTTTTTGAAATCTCCAAGTGAAGACAGCACCAGCTTTTCCAAACTTGGGAGAATAACCTGCCGATATTGCGAAACATCACTAATTGAGGATTTTCTTCGTGCATTTGTTTTATGCAGTCGTTTCAATTTTCATTACAATCAACATCGGCAAATTCAAATATTGTTTGTAATAATCCGAGAAGTTATAATTGTTAGTAGTTAGGTAGGAAGCATAGTTGCATGCTAGTATCCTGGCTTTCTTACTGAATTTCTTTCTTCTAATGCATGAAATGAAATTTGAGGTTTGAAGGCACTTACTATTTTTATTTTGGTAAAAAGTTAAAATTATCATTAAATAAAGACCTTAAAGTTTTAACTATTCTGTCGTCTCCAGATTATGTTTAATATTGATGCAATATAGATAATTTCATTAACTTCTTTAGTTTTCCTGTTAGGGTCGTCGGTGTAGTAGTTTGAACAATGAAATCAATCTATCACGATTGAGCGTCTCTCTGCCCAACCGTTTGGGCAAAGCAAATTATGAGCGGGATGTTAGAGGGCAAGGTTAAAATTGATAGAGTCGGAATTTATAAATTCTGAAACTCTCTTGATATAATGACTAGACGAGAAAATATACAGAGGGTTATGACTTAAATAAACTTATCTTAAACTGATTTTATTTTCTTTTTTCTTACAATTACAATTGTAGAGGATACATTATATATAAAAGCTATTACTAAAAATATCAATGGTTATTATTTAAAACAAACATAAACCTTTAAAAATAAAATAAATACTATATTTAAATTATTAAAAATAGCAAGTTTGTTATTCTCAATAAAAATGATTCAACTGGTTGAATCAAATTAATTAGGTCTAACTTCACTGGTTATATCTCAATGTCAATCTAAAAATGAGTGTAACCAAAGTTACTCAAGAGGAATACAAATATGTTAGCAAAAAAGATACTCAAAGCGAAAGAAATCAAAATGTTAACAAAAGAGAATAAAAGTTCTGGTTCATCAAAATAGGCAAAAATGCAAGATTATTCACCTTTAAGTGATCCGGATGATACACTTGACGCATGTTTATAGCCTAATTTAATTAGACTTGTTAAATGAAAGTCTTATAAACACTAATGATACCAAACATTTATATATATATATATATATATATCTCGATGCCCTCTGGTTTAACTTTTTTTTTTTTTAAATTTATTTTTATTTAAGTACCCTACTTATGAAAAGAAACAAACAAATGTCTCCATTATAGTAGTGGTTAAACATATGAGGGAAAAAATTTTAAAAATAACAAAATTAACTAGAATAGAAA
This sequence comes from Combretum micranthum, assembly GCA_024138025.1. Taxonomy (NCBI): domain Eukaryota; kingdom Viridiplantae; phylum Streptophyta; class Magnoliopsida; order Myrtales; family Combretaceae; genus Combretum; species Combretum micranthum. The sequence continues at coordinate 268,904 of JAMXBD010001642.1, read as the reverse complement.
ATAATGCATTAAAGGAAATAAATTTTTCTTTTCCTCTTGTACTAAACATATGTCATTTCAAAGCTCATCAGTCTGTATTGTAATCTGAAAATAGTATTAGGTAAGTATATCATAATAGGTCAATCCAAAAAATTTTTAGGACAGCACAACTATCAAATATCGTGGAAAGTTTCAATCAAAAATTTTATTTGAAGTTCTTTATATCAAGTCACAAAACTATAATAAAATCATGATTTCTTCAGAAATATAAAGTTGCAAAATTTGTTGGCTGTCATTTTGCAAGAGTCATGTATTATCGAATTAAAATACGTATTTTTTCTACTTTTTAATCTACTATTTAAATCGAAAAAATTCTATTACTATTAATATATAACAGCTGCTAAATAATACTTGTTTATTTGTCTTACTTCAGAAAGTTGAGGCTTTAGAAAAAGAAACAAAAGTTTAAACATCATAGTTAGTGGGAAAAAATTGAGCATTGAGAAACTTTCAAAATTATTATTCTATTTTCGGGTAAAGACCGATAGAAAAGAATCCCTCCATATTTATTTTCACTATGGAAAGAACAGCATGAAGATGCCTCCATATTTATTTTCGCTAGGGAAGAACAACATGACGATCCCCCATCACAGTTATTTGACATAATCCGATCTTAGCCATGTAGGACACGGTAGCTAAACTGAAATTTGGAAACATGAGAGATGAATAATAGACAAGCAGAATGGACTACTCTCAAAAAGGCTTCATGTTATATTTAAAAGTCAATGTATCGTACATCCTTTAAAATATTTTATCAGTATGTATATATTCTTTTTTTTTTTTCCCCCGTTTTGGGTGAACCATTCTTATCAATATTTTTAACTTCGTGAAATGAAGTTCAATGACAAAGTCAATCCGAAGAAGATGAATGAGATATTACACAGTTTTATTAGGTAACATCCAAGTAGGTTGTATATATACCCTGGAGTTTTCTTTGGTGAACAGTGAAACAAGTTGATGGCAGTCAAGTCTATCATCCAGAGGTGTTCACGGATCGGTTAACCAGTCCGCGGCTCTATTTTTTGAATATAACCGTTATGATCGGTTTTTAAATATTTCGATCCTTAACCAGTTCATTATAAATGGTTAACTGCCTCAACAATTAACCATTTTATTCAATTAATTTATTCGGTTTTCAGTTTTTAACCATTTAACGTAATAGTTTCATCAAATCAAATTGGTAATTTCAAAAAACCTTATTTTTTAGCCTTTATCACAAAGTTTTCCTTTAAATTATTATATATATTATAAGAGCTAAAAAAAAAAGAAAATCAAATTGAGAAAAAGGGGAAAACAAACCTTTGATGTATCATTATCAATAAAATCAAATCAACTCAATTACCACATTAACTCCATCAAACATAGGATAATAGTATTTTAATCAAAATCCAAAAAATATTAACATAGGTAAATTATATGTATATGTAAATCATATATATATTAAAAAATAATTATATGTATATATATACGTTAATTTATATATAATATATTTATAAATATTGAAACGTTTAACCGTTAACCATCGGTTTTTTATGGTTACGAACCGAAATCGAAAACCGAAAAAAATTAAAAATTATAATCCTAAACCGAAATCAATAGACCGATTAACCATATTTTTTGGATTGATTTTATGATTTTGGTTCGATTTTTTGGTTTCATTGGTTTTTTTGTAAACCTCTACTATCATCATCTTCATTACACCTTGTCGTTACACTAAGGGCATTGCTCATCCCGGAACAGGTACGTGCGACAGACTTCTGTAAGCGACAGATAATTAAAATTTAGATGTGTTTTTTTTTTTTTCCTTTTCCAAAAAGCACCTTCTACATAACTTTTTTTTTTTTTGTAAAAGTGTATATATGTATGTATATATATATATATATATATATATATATTGCTGCTAGAATGTGGAAAGAGAGACTCAAACCTTATATATCTTAGTAACTACTGGTAATGCTATGAGATTATAAGTCATTAGCCATAAAATGTGTAATCAATCTTAAAAATTACGGAAAGTTCCATTTTTTATTAATTAAGTACCTTAGAGGCAGTTATTAACATAATTTTTTTGAACTATATCTGTTTCTTTGTTGATGATTACATATATAGACATTTTTTTCGAAGTTTTTTTTAACAAATTATTTATTATAAAAAAAAGTTCACAGTTCTCATTAAAAAATTAAATATATCAAATATAGGTAAAATATAAATATAAATCGGATATATTTATACATTTTATTTTGAAAAAGATATAAATACGAATGAAAAACTAACCAATATAACAATATAAACATTGATTACCATGGAGATTTATACTTTTCTTTTTTGCCATTACGAAGATGTATACATTGAAAGATGAAAATTATTATTAGAATATGCAATCAATAAGCGTATCAGAGACATGTAATGCCAAACTGATAAAAATCATTTAAATTCTGATTATTTTAAATAAGCCAATTAAATCTTTCTTTTTGGTTTGAAACCTAATAAATCTTAAAAGTTATCTTTTGCAATTTGCCCCATCTAAGTGCCTTAATATCTCCAAAAACTGTAATCATAAATATAGAGGCAGGACAACGATAGAAATGTAGGTAATAATGGAGAAGGAAAATGGTTCGATCTCAACAATTTTGGTAGATGGATAAGTACTTATAGAATCCACGTAGATAGGAAATACCAAATCTCAATTCTGTAGGAGTAATTTTAATCCAGAGAAACTCCCATAAAGTTTTAGGATGCCGAGTTAGTACTTTAAAGAATTCTTGCCTTAAAAACTTTTCCAACTCATCCCTTATATCTTTTAAGAGTTTCTTAATATTTTTTGTGAGTTCTTACTGCCTTGCATTTCAGTGTTGGATGAACGTCTATATTGCACTTTTCTTTAACAAGTCATCATGTCAATCAGTATATATATATGCATGTCTCAAAGGAAATAAATTGCCTTCAAGTCCTTAGCAAAGAAACTTTTAAAATTGAAGAACCCAGTTCTAATGCTTAAGGATTCCGTTTTTGGCTTCCTTCACTCTTGGAACTCAGAGTGAGGTCTCCCTATTAATTGTCCAAAAGTAGGTACTCCAATTAAAATTGGTCTAAACAAATTCAAGGAGTCCAAAAAGCTAAGAGCTAAGGAAAAAGCAATTTTTAAATTTCCGTCCATTGAACTTTCCCTATTTTGCAAATGCTTTAGTGACATTTTTTTCCCATATATCAATTATTAATTTTATAAAGGGCTATTTCGATTAATGACCTTCTAACAAAATTGACTGCCCTAGATTGGTTTCCTAGACTAATGAAAAAGGCCAAATAAATTATGCACAATCGGAAATGTCTCACGGAAATTGGATTTGGTAAGTTTGAAATAGGGATAACTGGACGAAGCTTTCCGCTCTTGACTTTATTCGATTGTATCATGCACCAAAAGTTAGACATGGAAAAGATGTGGTTGAGCTCATTTGGCCATTGTTTGACTTAATAGGTCTCAAGAAGGCTTAAACTACATGAAAAATGAGTTTCTTTTGTCGAGCTTGAATTTTGAAAGTCATCCAATTTATTTCTTTTAACCCGATTCACATTAAACCCTAACCCATTTAACATGAAATCCTCGACTAGGGATTAAAGAAATTTAATTTTGAAAATATTTTGGAGTCGCCAACCGATAAAATCGGAAATAAAAAGAAAGAAAAAAAAAAAATGAAAAGTAGGATTAATGGGTCGGTTAATCCTAACTTAGCCACTAGTCTGCGGAAAATTTGATTTTAAAACCAAACTTTTAAAAAAAAATACCATATATCTGAGTCCGGGGGCTAACCTATTAAAACCTAAGCGGTTACCACTTTAAGTTTAAAATTTAGAATTTATCCTTTTCTAAAAACTTGCAAAAAGAATACATCAAAAAAATAATAACAATATTAATAAGTCAGAAATCATTTTTAATAATTTTCTATTTAATTTTTAGAAAACATATAACAATTACAAAGAAAAACAAAACATTCAAAGATTATACATATATAAAAAAACTTATAACACATCCAGAAAATAATTGCAAAAGTTAAATATTTATAAAGAAAAATTAATTAATAAGAAATAATATATCAAATACATTTTTACCATATTTAAATTTTTTAGAAAAATAACAAACTAATAGTATTTAAACTTATAATATCTAATTAACTAAATAATAAACAAAATAAATAAATAAATAAATAATTTTTATTTTTTAATGTCGCCCCGAAGGTGCCTACGTACTCGCTAATCGAGATCAGACAAAACGTAGTTCTCTTATAAAGAACTTAATTTGTTGATCAATTTTATATTTTTGAATTATTCTCACTTTAAGTTCATTAAATTTTGAATTTTTATGAAAACCAATTTTGATGATCCTATGATCTAATCAATTGATTTTTCATTTCATAAAAAATATATTTTTCTAAGTTTAAAAATCATTTTTCTAAAAAAAAAAAATTTATGATAATTCATGGCTAATTTAATGCTACATGAAAATCAATTTTGATTAAACAATATTAAATATTTCCATAGCAAATTTATGAAAACATTTTTGAACAACTTTAATTATTTTCAAAGTCAATTTATGAAAATAATTTCGAAAACTTTGAATATTATCTACATAGCAAATTTATGAAGATAATTTTGATAAAAAGCTTGATCAATATCATGAATCTCAAAATAAAAAAACAATTTTTTTATCTTTATTCATCTCTTTAATCATCCACAAAATAAATCATTTTATTCTATTCAAAAACAATTTTCATTTCTTATATAACAACAATTTTGGTTTTAAAAAAAAATTCCATTTACAATTTATTATTTTTCAAAATTCAATAATCATCATATATGTTCAGAACATATTCAAAATATATCATAACAAAATTAAAATACAAAAAAAAAAAAAACAAAACATCTTATGCATCAAATATATATTTAAAGATCAATTTATATGCAAATACATATTTATGAAATATTCAAAAATATCAAAAATTGTTAAAACATGTAAATTTACATTAAAAATAATTATTCTATTTTTTCTGGATTTTTCTGAATTTTTCTGGATTTTTTACGAATTTTTATTAATTTTTTCCTATTTTTCGAAATTAAATATATAATAAATAAATAATAAAATATTGCGGACTAACCTGGACCGTTGGATTTTCTCGGATCAGATTTCAACCGTCTGATCTGTGGACCAAATATGACCGTCTGATCCTCTGACTTTCGATCTGGAGCGTTGATCTGGCTGACCGTTGACCGACGACCGTTGACCGACGACCGACCGGGTTGGATTTCGGATCTCGGATACCCGTCGCGCGAAGAAGACGATGACGCTGCCTTTCGAGCGTTCCTCGGCCGTTCCTAGTGGTTTTCGAAGCCTGCAACCTTGTCGGCCCGACGTGGATTAGGGTGCTGCAGCGGCTGGTGGTGGTGGTTCACTCCTAGAACCACCAGAAGTGGTGGTTCGTGTGGTGGTTGACGGCGGCGAGGGTTAAAAAAAATTCCAAAAATTTTCAGAACTTCCAATTGCAAATTCGAGCAATTCTAAACACTATAATCAATTAAAAACACTTCCTTAATGATCCTAACACTCTTTAATTGGATCGAAATCCTCCCGATCACTTCGAATTTGCAATTTTTGCAATTCGAACACTTTCTCTCCTATTTTCATATCTCAATCTTGTAGTGTTGGTTTTTTCGAAATTGAATTGTGCTTTCGGCTTGTGGGGTGATCCTATTTATAGAGTTCGAATCAATTTGTCGTTTTGAAGCTTTGTAATGGTTCAATTTTTAAATCACGAATCGTTATATTTTTTCAAATAAGAACGATTCAAAATTGGGACTCGATTCGTGATTGTTGGTTCACATTGATCACGAATCTTGTGTTTACAGATCATGACTCCTTGATTAAATGTATTTAATTTGATCAATTGATACAATTCGACCAATTTTGAAATTTGAAAAAATGTATTATTTCGCATTTTTCCCCAATGTTCATGACTCAATTAATGTGCCTTTTGGGATGAAATAATACATGAATTATGTATAGATGTGATGTATCCCATGCCTAGTTTGTGTCTGTACAGTTAATTTCGAAAAAACACAAAGATTCATTGATCAAATGGTGTCTCAAAGTGGATGAACCGATGTGTCTTTTGGGAAAAAAAAATTGAACAAAAAGGAGGCAAAATCTGCCTTGGGTTAGGATCGAACTCGGGTCCCCTTGCTCCTGTGTCCATGGTTTGAACCGTTAGGCCGTTGGCCTGTGCCTTGGTCATATAGTTAAACCACTAGTACTTAAGACTAATGAAATATATGTTATATTGAGCTCAAATGATTTTTTATTTATTTTAATTTTTTCCTACATATATTTTATTTACATTACTATTGATCATTTAATTATTTTATTACACATATTTTATTCCTCTATTTTTTTATTTTTCTATTTTCTATATTCTCTCTTTTTTATTATACTATTATTTATTATTTATTATTATGAACTCAACATGACATTAATTTATTGTAAACTTAAGCCTATTTTTTAATTGGGCAAAAATTGGGTGTCTACAGCTGCCCCTCTTTGTGGTAAAGTTTAAATAAAACTTTTGGCACAAAGACAAAAGGATAGCCAATTTTTGCTTAATTTTTCCTGTCAACAAAGATATAATTTTTTTATCCTGAAAGGATGGATTCTATATTGGACACCGTGCTAAACCATCTGTCGAGTTTAGACTTTGATATTTGCTAGGTCAAATGTTGGACCTAAGCTTAGAAAACTGATAGACCATCTGTCGGGTCTAGATTTTTAGAAAACTGCTAGGTCATCTGTCGGACCTATGGGCTTTGGTTTGGTCATTCGCCGGACCTATGGGCTTTAATTTGGTTATTTGCCGGACCTATGGGCTTTGGTTTGGTCATTTGGTCACCATCTTGAATGGATGGATTTCTAAATTTGGTCACCATCTTGAATGGATGAATTTCTAAATTTGGTCACCATCTTGAATGGATGGATTTTTAATTTTGTCAGTACTAAACTATCTGTCGAGTCTAGACTGCGGGGTACATAATTTCCTGATTGTGACTTTTCAATCCATTTGGGGTTCTTTGGGTTGAGGACATGACAATTTGGTCTCTCATAATTTGGTGCGAATTGACTTGATTGATAACCATAATTCTTAAGGCAGGATGACGCTCATTTGAGCAGGTGATCCTAATTCTCAAAACAGTAGGATGACGCTCCTTCGAGCAGGTGATCCTAATTTTTCAAACAGTAGGACGACGCTCCTTTGAGCAAGTGATCCTAATTTCTCAAACGATAGGATGACGCTCCTTTGAGCAGGTGACCCTATAATGATAACTTAAAAAACTTCCTGGAGACTTATAGCTTAAAAATTGGGCTAATTTGGAAACTTTTCTTTCTTTTTCACTTTAAATCTACTGGGGATTATTTAGCCGAAAAAACAATAATCTCACAAACTTGGTTGAAGAATTTGTTTGAGAAAACAGTGAATTTACTTTCTCTTTCTTGGAAATTTGATTGACTTGGTTCAGAAAGCAATGAATTTGCTATTTCTTTGAAAAACTTGGTTGAGAAAGCAACGATTTGCTTTCTTTTTATTGAAAAACTTGATTGAGAAAGCAACGACTTGCTATTTCTTTTGATTGTAAAACTTGATTAAAAAAAAAACAATTTTGCTATTTCTTTTAATTAACTTGATTAAGAAAGCAACAATTTTGCTATTTCTTTTGAAAAACTTGATTAAGAAAGCAACAATTTGCTATTTCTTTTGATTAACTTGATTAAGAAAGCAACAATTTGCTATTTCTTTGATTGAAAAACTTATTAAGAAAGCAAAATTTGCTATTTCTTTTGATTGAAAAACTTGATTAAAAAAAGCAACAATTTGCTATTTCTTTTGAAAAACTTGATTAAGAAAGCAACAATTTGCTATTTCTTTTAAAAAACTTGGTTTGAGAGAGTCAGTTGAAAAAGTGGTCCTGAAAAACCTAACTTCCTTCTCCTTTTTTAGCTTTAATTGGGAAAGTGATGAACTTACAATCCCTACTTTTCTCATAAATGTCTTTTTTTTTCATCATCAAAGATTTGAACCAAAGGTAATTTTTATATATTTTTGAAAAATTCTTCTTTTTCTTTTACTTTCAAAGAAAGTTACCAACAGGTAAAAATGAATTGTGTTTGCCCATTGATCATTCACTTTAGTTCAGCCACAGGCTTGACCATTAAACCACTAAAGGTTTCTTATTGAAAAATTTTAATCATTGGGGGCAAAAAATTGTACTTTTGGGACTTCAATTCATATTTGGGGCATTGTTTTCAATTTTGGGGCAAATAATTGCTACACTTGAGGCAGATATTTTTCAAATTGGGACAAGTAAATTTTATGCCCCTGTGGACTATTTTTATACCAAGATTGGTTATCTCATTTTGATTGCCTAGTCAAAGAGGACTTCCTCACACTCTCTTAGGCTCATTTTCACTTCTGGCTCGGATTCCAAAAATTATGGTCCGTCTTGCAAGTAATACACATTGGTCAATCTATTAGGTCTTCTTTGTACTGTAATGTGGGCTTTTGGTTATCGGCTTTAATGAAAAGGGATATTTCATAAGGCTTTTTACTGAAAAATTTTCAACATATCCCGGGTTTACAAGTCAAGAACCCTTAAGGAAAACTTGATGATGCACTTGCCCCTAGTTTCAAGGGTATTAATAAATCAACTCCTTTGATCCAAAAAGTCTCCAAAGGGTGGAATTTGTGGGTGGGGCTTGAATTTTGATGAATTTTGATTATTTTGAACTATGTGTTTGTGTTTGCAAATCATTGATTTTGATCACCTTGTTTGCTTTTTTTTTTTTTCTTGATCTCTTTTTTCCTTTATCTTTTTGTTGATCTTGATTTTCCTTGTCTTTTTCTTCTTTTTTTTTTCTTCTTTTTTTTTTTCTCTTTTTTGCATTCTTTTCTTTCTCTCTTTTTTCATTTTCATTGCCCTTTTGGGAGACGAATTCAAGGTGATTTATTCTTTTATAGCTCAAAGTGTATTTGCTGTGTATGGTTTGAAATGAAGACTCTTTTTCCTTTCATAGGAAATGATTTATTTGTGTCAATTGACTATTCTTGAATTGATGCGACTAGGTCAAGTGCATATAAGTTATTCCTTTTTCTCCTTAATAATGACCCTAACCTCCAAATTGCCCCATTGTGGGGTGCCCCAATGCGGGGTGGTTCTTGACAGGGTTTATTTTTAAGATACTTCCTTAATAGGCTCAAATGGGTCAACAAAGGGGATAAATGTGTTTAGGATTTTGAAATGAATGCCTAATTTCATTTTGACTCATGTACTAAATTCAAGAGACCTCCTTTAAGGAATGAGTCCACCTTATCTCTCACAATTCACTCCTCTCTCGAGTGTGTGTAGGGTTGGTGTTTGGGATTAAGTTTGCCTCTTTTCATCCTTGGCAATTTTTTTATGAGATATTTCTCTTGGCTTTCAATCATCCATTTTTTATTGCCTCAAGATATTTAACTAAATGCCCCATTTGGGTAAATCAAATGCCCCTTAATTGGTAAAGTCCTTTTGGTTGTCCCTAATTTTGTTTTAGTTGCCTTTTGCTGAAAGTGAATGATCATTGGGGTAACAATTTTTGAAATATTTTTTCCTGTTGGCAATTTTCTTTTTTTTTCTTTATTTATAAATTTTTTTTTTGAAACTTTTATTCTTTCATCTCTTTTTTTTTTTTTTAACAAATTTGAAAAACTTTTATCTTCTTCCTTTAAAAAAAATGGTTATTAACAAAAGAGGTTTGGAAAATGAATGTAAAGTGGAAATTTATTTACAACTCAAAGTTTTTTTTTTTTTTAAGGCAAAAATTATCTTACAAGAATAGAGGTAAACAAATGACCCTCTTCCCGTTTTTCAAAAATTAATTGGGGCTGATATTTACAAAATGATTGATTTGAGGATAATGGACTACTGATGACAAAAGTAATTTTATATACAAGTCTAACTTTGTTTGGTAAGAACCTACAACTATAGGTGGATAATTTACACTTTAATGGATATATACAAATCTATTCTACACATTCATTTTTTAATTAAGGAAATATATACAAATGCAAGAATGCAAATATGCTAGCACACGAATGCAAATGAGGATATTGACCACTAGGATTTTGAAAAATATTTACCGGGTTGTATTTAGAAACAATGATTTAGAAACCTTCATCAAATCCTTTTTATTTATCTAACTCTCTTATAAGGCCAAGAATATAACTCCACATTTTTTAAGACTTTGTTGGAATTGATTAAAAACTTTTTGTTTTATTTAATTGATTTTTTTTTAATAAATGATACAAACTCCTTTTTTTTTTTTTTGAAAAAATTTGGTCAAATCCCAAGTTGATGAATGCATGATTTGGTAAGGTTCTATAGGTTCCCCGGTCTAGCAAATCATAAGGCTAAACCGGAGTGGGAGTCTTTTCTTGATCTAGAGGGTGGAAACCACAGCCCCCGGACCTTACTTCGAACTCCTCGCTTAGGCTCTTAAGACGGCCTGGGTTCGACGTATCTAGCACACATTGTGTGCATGAATGCAAATGCATATGCGAATGAAATGAACTAATTTAAAATCTAAGTTACAAACATATATACAAAAACACATACAAACAGATAATTATACAATATACAAAAATAAAGGATAAATTTTAAATTTTAAACTTAAGTGGCTAGCCCTCTTTTTTTAAAAAAAAATAATAAGCGAGTCCCCAGTGAGTTGCCAAGCTGTCGAGCTGAATTTTGAAATCATCCGATTTATTTCTTTTAACCCGATTCACATTAAACCCTAACCCATTTAACATGAAATCCTCGACTAGGGATTAAAAGAAATTTAATTTTGAAAATATTTTGGAGTCGCCAACCGATAAAAATTGGAAAAAATGAAAAGTTAGGATTAATGGGTCGGTTAATCCTAACTTAGCCACTAGTCTGCGGAAAATTTGATTTTAAAACCAAACTTTAAAAAAAAAATACCATATATCTGAGTCTGAGGCTAACCTATTAAAACCTAAGCGGTTACCACTTTAAGTTTAAAATTTAGAATTTATCCTTTTCTAAAAACTTGCAAAAAGAATACATCAAAAAAAAATAACAATATTAATAAGTCAGAAATCATTTTTAATAATTTTCTATTTAATTTTTAGAAAACATATAACAATTACAAAGAAAACAAACATCCAAAGATTATACATATATAAAAAAACTTATAACTACATCCAGAAATAATTGCAAAAGTTAAATATTTATAAAGAAAAATTAATTAATAAAAATAATATATCAAATATTTTTACCATATTTAAATTTTTTAGAAAAATAACAAACTAATAGTATTTAAACTTATAATATCTAATTAACTAAATAATAAACAAAATAAATAAATAAATAAATAATTTTTATTTTTTAATGTCGCCCCGAAGGTGCCTACGTACTTGCTAATCGAGATCAGACAAACGTAGTTCTTATAAAGAACTTAATTTGTTGATCAATTTTATATTTTGAACTATTCTCACTTTAAGTTCATTAAATTTTGAATTTTTATGAAAACCAATTTTGATGATCCTATGATCTAATCAATTGATTTTCATTTCATAAAAAATATATTTTTCTAAGTTCAAAAATCATTTTTCTAAAAAAAAAAATTTATGATAATTCATGGCTAATTTAATGCTACATGAAAATCAATTTTGATTAAACAATATTAAATATTTTCATAGCAAATTTATGAAAACATTTTTGAACAACTTTAATTATTTTCAAAGTCAATTTATGAAATAATTTCGAAAACTTTGAATATTATCTACATAGCAAATTTATGAAGATAATTTTGATAAAAAGCTTGATCAATATCATGAATCTCAAAATAAAAAACAATTTTTTTATCTTTATTCATCTCTTTAATCATCCACAAAATAAATTCATTTTATTCTATTCAAAACAATTTCATTTCTTATTTAACAACAATTTGGTTTTAAAAAAAAAAATTCCATTTACAATTTATTATTTTCAAAATTCAATAATCATCATATATGTTCAGAACATATTCAAATATATCATAACAAATTAAAATACAAAAAACAAAAAACAAAACATCTTATGCATCAAATATATTTAAAGATCAATTTATATGCAAATACATATTTATGAAATATTCAAAAATATCAAAAAATTGTTAAAACATGTAATTTACATTAAAAATAATTATTCTATTTTTCTGGATTTTTCTGAATTTTTCTGGATTTTTTACGAATTTTTATTAATTTTTTCCTATTTTTCGAAATTAAATATATATAATAAATAATAAATATTGCGGACTAACTGGACCGTTGGATTTTCTCGGATCAGATTTCAACCGTCTGATCTGTGGACCAAATATGACCGTCTGATCCTCTGACTTTCGATCTGAAGAGTTGATCTGGTGACCGTTGACCGACGACGTTGACCGACGACCGACCGGGTTGGATTCGGATCTCGGATACCGTCGCGCGAAGAAGACGATGACGCTGCCTTTCGAGCGTTCTCGGCCGTTCTGGTGGTTTTCGAAGCCTGCAAACCTTGTCGGCCGACGTGGATTAGGGTGCTGCAGCGGCTGGTGGTGGTGGTTCACTCCCAAACCACCAGAGTGGTGGTTCGTGTGGTGGTTGACGGCGGGCGAGGGTTAAAAAAATTCCAAAATTTTTAGAACTTCCAATTGCAAATTCGAGCAATTCTAAACACTATAATCAATCAAAAACACTCCTTAATGATCCTAACACTCTTTAATTGGATCGAAATCCTCCCGATCACTTCGAATTGCAATTTTTGCAATTCGAACACTTTCTTCCTATTTTCAGATCTTCAATCTTGTAGTGTTGGTTTTTTCGAAATTGAATGTGCTTTCTGCTTGTGGGGTGATCCTATTTATAGAGTTCGAATCAATTTGTCGTTTTGAAGCTTTGTAATGGTTCAATTTTTAAATCACGAATCGTTATATTTTTTCAAATAAGAACGATTCAAAATTGGGACTCGATTCGTGATTGTTGGTTCACATTGATCACGAATCTTGTGTTTACAGATCATGACTCCTTGATTAAGTGTATTTAATTTGATCAATTGATACAATTCGACCAATTTTGAAATTTGAAAAAATGTATTATTTCGCATTTTTCCCCAATGTTCATGACTCAATTAATGTGCTTTTGGGATGAAATAATACATGAATTGTGTATAGATGTGATGTATCCCATGCCTAGTTTGTGTCTGTACAGTTAATTTTGAAAAAACACAAAGATTCATTGATCAAATGGTGTCTCAAAGTGGATGAACCGATGTGTCTTTTGGGAAAAAAAATTGAACAAAAAGGAGGCAAAATCTGCCTTGGGTTAGGATCGAACTCGGGTCCCCTTGCTCCTGTGTCCATGGTTTGAAACGTTAGGCCGTTGGCCTATGCCTTGGTCATATAGTTAAACCACTAGTACTTAAGACTAATGATATATATGTTATATTGAGCTCAAATGATTTTTTATTTATTTTAATTTTTTCCTACATATATTTTATTTACATTACTATTGATCATTTAATTATTTTATTGCATATTTTATTCCTCTATTTTTTTATTTTTTATTTTCTATATTCTCTCTTTTTTATTACTATTATTTATTATTTATTATTATGAACTCAACATGACATTAATTTATTGTAAACTTAAGCCTATTTTTTAATTGGGCAAAAATTGGGTGTCTACATCTTTTAATTTATATAAGCCTTTAACCTTATCCAAACCCATACTAAGCCCATGAAATGATAAGAAATCAATTTATAGTTGATTTAGTTGAGAGATTTTGTCTCATCGATTTGAGGGAAAATCGTCAACAACCTTGGGGAGATGATGGAAATTGGAGTCAGGTTTGACCACTTAAGGATGAATAAGAAGACTACACAATTGAGCATCTCTCTGCCTAACCGTTTGGGTCATCGATATAATATAGATAATTTCATTAACTTCTTTAGTCTTCCTGTTAGGGTCATCGATGTAGTAGTTTGAACAATGAAATCAACCTATCACGATTGAGCATCTCTCTGCCCAACCGTTTGGGCAAAGCAAATTATGAGCGGATGTTAGAGGGCAAGGTTAAAATTGATAGAGTCGGAATTTATAAATTTCGAAACTCTTTTGATATAATGACTAGAAAGAAAATATATAGACGGGTTACAACTTAAATAAACTTATCTTAAACTAATTTTATTTTTTTTTTCTTACAATTACAATTGTAGAGGATACATTATATATAAAAGCTATTACTAAAAATATTAATGGTTATTATTTAAAACAAACATAAACCTTTAAAAATAAAATAAATACTATTTTTAAATTATTAAAAATAGCAAGTTTGTTATTCTCAACAAAAATGATTCAACTGGTTGAATCAAATTAGGTCTAACTTCACTAGTTATATCTCAATGTCAATCTAAAAATGAGTGTAACCAAAGTTACTCAAGAGGAATACAAATATGTTAGCAAAAAAGATACTCAAAGCAAAAGAAATCAAAATGTTAACAAAAGAGAATAAAAGTTCTGGTTCATCAAAATAGGCAAAAATGCAAGATTATTCACCTTTTAGTGATCCGGATGATACACTTGACGCATGTTTATAGCCTAATTTAATTAGACTTGTTAAATGAAAGTCTTATAAACACTAATGATACCAAACATTTATATATAAATATATCTCGATGCCCTCATGTTTAGCTTTTTTTTTTTTTAATTTATTTTTATTTAAGTACCCTACTTATGAAAAGAAACAAACAAATGTCTCCATCATAGCAGTGGTTAAACATATGAGGGAAAAAAATTAAAAAAATAACAAATCAAATAGAATGGAAAATAATGCATTAAAGGAAATAAATTTTTCGTTTCCTCTTGTACTAAACATATGTCATTTCAAATCTCATCAGTCTGTGTTGTAATCTGAAAATAGTATTGGTAAGTATATCATAATAGGTCAATCCAAAAAATTTTTAGGAAAGCACAACTATGAAATATCGGGGAAAATTTCAATCAAAAATTTTATTTGAAGTTCTTTATATCAAGTCGCAAAACTATAATAAAATCATGATTTCTTCAGAAATATAAAGTTGCAAAATTTGTTGGATGTCATTTTGCAAGTCATGTATTATCGAATTAAAACACGTATTTTTTCTACTTTTTAATCTACTATTTAAATCGAAAAAATTCTATTACTATTAATATATAACAGCAGCTAAATAATACTTGTTTACTTGTCTTACTTCAGAAAGTTGAGGCTTTAGAAAAAGAAACAAAAGTTTAAACATCATAGTTAGTGGGAAAAAATTGAGCATTGAGAAACTTTCAAAATTATTATTCTATTTTCGGTTAAAGACCGATAGAAAAGAATCCCTCCATATTTATTTTCACTAAGGAAAGAACAGCATGAAGATGCCTCCATATTTATTTTCGCTAGGGAAGAACAACATGACGATCCCCCATCACAGTTATTTGACATACTCCGATCATAGCCATATAGTACACGGTAGCTAAACTGAAATTTGGAAACATGAGAGTCTATTCATCTCAAAAAGGCTTCATGTTATATTCAAAAGTCAATGTCTCGTACATCATTTAAAATATTTTATCAGTATATATATTTTTTTTTTTTTTCGCCCCGTTTTGGGTGAACCATTCTTATCAATATTTTTTAACTTCGTGAAATGAAGTTCAATGACAAAGTCAATCCGAAGAACATGAATGAGTATTACATTCAGTTTTATTAGGTAACATCCAAGTAGGTTGTATATATACCCTGGAGTTTTCTTTGGTGAACAGTGAAACAATTTGATGGTGTTGAACCCTATCATCATCTTCATTACACCTTGTCGTTACACTAAGGGCATTGCCCATCCCGGAACAGGTACGTGCGACAGACTTCTGTAAGCGACAGATAATTAAAAAGAAAAAAATCATAATTGGAAAAGAAGTAGATAGCGTGCGCATATTTTTATAGGATATACGATTAAATTTAGAGGTTTTTTTTTTTTTTTTTGCCTTTTCCAAAAAGCACCTTCTAGATAACTTTTTTTTGTAAAAGTGTATGTATGTAATTATATATATATATAGATATATATTTTGCTGCTAGAACGTGGGAAGAGAGACTCAAACCTTATATATCTTACTTAGTAACTACTGGTCATGCTATAAGATTATAAGTCATTAGCCATAAAATGTGTAATTAATCTTAAAAATTACGGAAAGTTCCATTTTTTATTAATTAAGTACCTTAGAGGCAGTTATCAACAAAACCTTTTTGGACTATATTTATTTGTTTGTTGGTAGATTACATATATAGACACTTTTTTCGAAGATAGAAAAAAGTTGGTAGTTCTCATTAAAAGATTAGATAGATCAAATATAGATAAAATATAAATGTAAATCGGATATATACATTTTATTTTGAAAAAGATATAAATACGAATGAAAAACCGACCAATATGATAATATAAGCATTGATTACCATGGAGATTTATACTTTTCTTTTTTGCCATTACGAAGATGTATACATTGAAAGATGAAAATTATTATTAGAATATGCAATCAATAAGCGTATCAACGACATGTAATGCCAAATTGATAAAGATCATTTAAATTCTGATTATTTTAAATAAGCCAATTAAATCTTTCTCTTTTGGTTTGAAACCTAATAAATCTTAAAAGTTATCTTTTGCAATTTGCCCCATCTAAGTGCCTTAATATCTTCAAAAACTGTAATCATAAATATAGAGGCAGGACAACGATAGAAATGTAGGTAATAATGGAGAAGGAAAATGGTTCGATCTCAACAATTATGGTAGATGGATAAGTACTTATAGAATCCACATAGATAGGAAGTGCCAAATCTTAATTCTGTAGGAGTAATTTTAATCCAGAGAAACTCCCATATAGTTTTAGGATGCCGAGTTAGTACTTTAAAGAATTTTTGCCTTAAAAACTTTTCCACTTCATCCCTTATATCCTTTAAGAGTTTCTTAATATTTTTTGTGAGTTCTTAGTGCGTTGCATTTCAGTGTTGGATGAACGTCTACATTGCACTTTTCCTTAACAAGTCATCATGTCAATCAGAGTTATATATATATATATATATATATATATGCATGTCTCAAAGGAAATAAATTGCCTTCAAGTCCTTAGCAAAGAAACTTTTAAAATTGAAGAACCCAGTTCTAATGCTTAAGGATTCCGTTTTTGGCTTCCTTCACTCTTGGAACTCAGAGTGAGGTCTCCCTATTAATTGTCCAAAAGTAGGTACTCCAATTAAAATTGGTCTAAACAAATTCAAGGAGTCCAAAAAGCTAAGAGCTAAGGAAAAAGCAATTTTTAAATTTCCGTCCATTGAACTTTCCCTATTTTGCAAATGCTTTAGTGACATTTTTTTCCCATATATCAATTATTAATTTTATAAAGGGCTATTTCGATTAATGACCTTCTAACAAAATTGACTGCCCTAGATTGGTTTCCTAGACTAATGAAAAGGCCAAATAAATTATGCACAATCGGAAATGTCTCACGGAAATTGGGTTTGGTAAGTTTGAAATAGGGATAACTGGACTAAGCTTTCCGCTCTTGACTTTATTCGATTATATCATGCATGAAAAGTTACATGGAAAAGATGTGGCTGAGCTCATTTGGCCATTGTTTGACTTAATAGGTCTCAAGAAGGCTTAAACTTACATTAAAAATGAGTTTCTTTTAATTTATATAAGCCTTTAGACTTATCCAAACCCATACTAAGCCCATGAAATGATAAGAATCAATTTATAGTTGATTTAGTTGAGAGATTTTGTCTCATCGATTTGAGGGAAAATTGTCAACAACCTTGGGGTGATGATGGAAATTGGAGTACATGTTCGACCACTTAAGGACGAATAAGAAGACTACACAACCACTCTACAACAGTTCTTAAAGATAGAACTTGATTGGTTGCAATTACTTGATTTTGAGCATAAAAGAAGATTTGTGATTTCTACACAAGTGTTGACACAAGTTGTATTAAAGGTCATGCTGAGATTAGACGTCAAGAAGCAAAGGAACTTCAAGTTTGTACGAAACACAAGAGAAGTACATGACTTGTATTCTCTTTTGTGTAGGTCTTTTAAGCGCAACACAAGCAAAGTATATGGTCATGTTTAGGTTTGTGTTGAAGCTTAATAATGCAAAATTTCCATGTGTATTAGAGCACATGACCTAACTTATGTACTCACCCATGCATAACTCAGAATCTCAATTGGTTTTCTTTTATTTCGTGATTGGTATTAGAATCTTTGTAAAGGATATTTTTTGTCATTTTATTGGTATTTATTATTCCTTTGGATTACTGCAAATAGTTCTTGACTTGTAAGAGAAAACTTATGACTTTTATGTTATTATTCTCTTGAAACTCCTTTGTGTAAATAGTCCTTGACTTATAAAAGACAACATGACTTTTATATTATCATCATCATCATCTTGAAACTCCTTTGTGGTGTTTTATCTCTTTTACTCTTACCAATCAAATCATTTTTAATTATGGCAAGTCACTACTCTTATCAATCATATGATTGTGGTAGGTACAAACATGAGTGAATCTTTGTGCATAATATCAATTATTCACTTGTGTCTTTAAGATCTTCCTTTCTTGGTGAGTAATATCCAGGGTAAATGAGGATTTTTTATTTATCAATTTAACCCTAAGTCTTATCTTGAGATTTGGGACTTATATTAGTTAATTAGTTTTATTTATCTTAATACCCCGTGATATTCTTCCTAGGTGTGCTATATTATTGATATTGTATCTATCAATAAAAGGCCTTGTTATTATATTCTTAGGTACATAATTTTTGATTAGAGTGAAGGTTGTGACTAAGGTTTGTACATTGTTTTGTACATTTATTTGATTAACGTTTTATGTTGGATTGTCGACTATGATCTTGAATATTGTTGAGTGTGATTGTTGCATGTTTGTGTGGTGATCAAAAGCTAGGTTTTTATCATTTTTGTGTGTGCCTATGTGATTAAGGCTTGCTTGATGTGATGTAAACCTAAGGTTTGTGTGGTGTGATTGAAAAGTAAGGTTTTCTATTAATTGATATGAAATTTATTGTTTTGGATAGAAGCCATGACTAACAGGTACCATTGTTGTATTGATGCTATAAGTGGGGTGTCAATTAGAACAACTGAAGTTGTCTGAATTTGATGGTTGTGGATCTCTAAGAGATTATCTAGATTGAGAGTTCTAAATAGACCAAATTGTTTTTGACTTTCCACATTCTAATTATCGATTGAGGTGAATCATTGCTAAGAAATTAACCGGACATGTTGAAACATGGTGGTGGATTATTATGATCCGAAGGATGTTAGATAGTTATGGAGAAAATTTCTCATGGAATAAAGGAAAATATTATTTGACCTTATTATCAAGATGAAAAATAAAGGATTATTGGCACTGAAACAAAGGTATATGGGGTAAAAGAATATGCATAAGTGTTTAAGACTCTCATTAGATGATGTAAACTAAATGAAACATCTATATATACCATGACTAGATTTGTGAATGGCTTGGACTATAACATCACTAAGAGTGTTGGTTGTCAAAGTTTTTACACATTAGAGGAAGCTGACAAGTCTAAATTATTCTATTCATTTAAAGGTTATTTGATCTTGATTTGCAAGTATTTTGTTAATAATCCTATAAACTTTGCATTAAATATCTTTATTTGTTGATCTCAAGTGTATAAAGTGTGAGTTGCTAAAAGATAGCAAAAAGATCAACAAAATCATAAAAAACGAGGAGACTCTATCACATACATGGCTATGCTTAAGGATAAATGAAAGAAGAATTCATCATAGTCACAACCACGTTTTGAAGTGGAAACACAAATGAAGAAGGAATCTACATAATTAATTATTTGGCAAGAGGCGTAGTTGTGCACCTTAGTGGTAGAACTCAATTCAATGCAAAGTGTTATAGAATTGAAACACCACAAGAGGCGCGAACGTGCTTAGAAGATCATCAATTTACAGTTGAGAACACCGTGGATAACACAATCGTGTTTGAACCAGGATCACAATTTAAGAAATTTCCACAGTTGAGTTTATGTGCACAAATACGAGTGTTTTATCAATGTATTATTTATAGTGGATGCCGAATTAGGAAGAGAAGAGCAGTTGCAATTAGAAAGAACTGAAGTTAAATGAAGAAAGCACGGGTTATACCGTCGCTACGTTTCACAGTAGGTTTCATGCGTCTAATGTGGATTCCGGTATTTTTGTGACTTTTTGAGTCATCAGTGTCCCTTATACTATAAATACTCACTTTACATGAAATCTTTGAGAGTAGTTAGTTATCATACAACATCAGATAGTACAAATATAAAATTAATTAGCATTACATAGTATTAGTTTGTACAATTTGATAGTAACAGAGATTTTGAGAGTATTTCGAGAGGTTTTTTCAGAATTTGCTTTGGGTTTCATAACCACTAGACTTCTTTGGCTTCAATTTACTAAGGATCACAATTTTATTGTTTTTATATCTTATCATGATCTCGATTACTTTTTTGAATTATTGAATTGTTTAGCTAGATCCATGGAGGCGTAATTGAATTAGCTTAGATCTTATGGATTCTTAGGTCAAATTCATGTAATTCCATTGTGCTTTAATTGAATTAGTATTGATTTCTTGAATTTAATAGCTTGAGTTGACTAGATCTTGAATTTGTATTATGCATGAGATACATTCATGTCTTATTTTAGTAAATAGATTGAAAAATCATTTTAATTAATAGATCTAGGCTATTGATAATGATTGCTCATAACATTTAGAGATAAAGTGATAAAATCCTTCTGCAATTTGATTAATTAATGTTTGAATTTTGTTCTTAATTCAATTCTATGTTACTAATGATTAGGAGGGATTCTAATTGTTAAACTTAGAATTAGAGGTTAATGATCGCAAGAGAGGCTTTAACATATCTTTGAGAATTTGCAATTCAAGAAATCGATACAAAATTTATTGGGATTCTCTAGTTGCATGAATAGACCTAATGATGAAGCATGATCTAAGCGCTTTATGAGTTGAATTAATCTTAATTTTTTGTGTGTGTTGTGAACTTTGTAGTCTTGAACTTAGTTTAGACATTTGTTAAGAAAATTCCCTTATTTTTGATAGATTAGATAATTGGAAAAAAGTGATTAGAAGTAATCATCAATTTCCCCTTGGAATATAACCTAGATCCATCTTCTATGCTATTGTGATATTTGCACTTGCCTTTGAGACCATAGTTAGCAAAAGATTTAGAAAAGAATATAATTTGAAATCAATACTAGAAACCAATTAGCCTGCATCATTGAAAGAATTATCAATTTCAGCTTCCGAGTAGTGGAGAAGAAAAAACTACTACACACCTTAATGACTAGTGTTTTACTAGAGGACTATACTAAGTAGGATTGTTTAGTTGAGGAAGTTAGTGGTGAAGTTTTAGAAGAGAGCCTAGAAAGTGATGTTGAATCACATAGGCTCCTTTTTTTTTTTTATTAGAAAAAGACTTAATTAACCCATGAAATTCATTATGTGTCTTAAAAATGGAAAATCATTGGAAGGAACAGAAACTAGTGTCTAAACGCTAATCTCAATAGCATCCAAACGCTAAGATCTCTTTTGGCATGAAAATGGCTAGTGTTTTGTGGCATTACTAGACATAGTGTTTCGATGTTAGGGCATGCCATTTGGATGCTAGCCATTTTTCTCATGAACAAAATGCTTTTGTTCATTACATTTAGGCCTAGTGTCCGAACACCAGGGTATAGCATTTGGGCGCTAGCTCCTATGTACTAATGCTTCTTTGCAAGTATCCTTGGTAGCGTTCAGATGCTAAGACAACATTTGGTGAACTAACTATTGAAGTAATTAATGTTAGGCCGAATTTTTCACAAATATGAGTAATGGCTACGAGTCTTCAAGAACCTATAAATATAAGTTGTTAGGGGGTATTGAAGACAGTTAATTGAGCCTATTAATTGCTATTAAAAGCTCTCTCAAAGCTGTAATTGTATTTTGTGTATTCTTAGTGAAGTGAGAGGAAATTATAGTGCTTTTAGTCTCAGGATTCGCAATCCCTTATAAAGACACTATACTATAGGTTCGTAATTATTGTTAATGGAATCTTAAGTTAAGCCTAGTGTGTTAGAGAGTTTCTTGTAAAGGCTTAACTCAAGTATTTATGATTGTGCTGTGGTGTAGCTCCAGTGGAACAAATTGTGTTGAGTGAAATATAAGTGTGTGAAGTCCTCTTTGAGTGAGGCATTGATTGTAGGCCGTGGAGACTAGGGATGGACCGAACTCCACATTAAATCCCGATGCGATCTTTTCTAACCCTCACTCTTTACATATTGTACTTTAATTGTTGTTTTTATTTGTTGTTGTACATGAATTAGACATTAGGTTCTTGGGAAAAATCAAAATTAGTGCATAATCAACATTCCTTAAATGTTACTAGATTCTTTCATGATTATGCAGCATAAGTGGATATACCTAGTGGTGTAGATTGTAGCATTGATGATGAGGGTACAAAGATGTTAGTGTGAAGGAGATAGATGTTACTGGAGTTGTGCAATGTGACATTGAATTAGAGTTGCCTCGTAATCTTTGTGTACTTGAGTTGGAGCCACTTCCATTTGTACCATGACTGACGAACCTTTTAGGTATATCTGTATTCATCTTCTTACATTCCATCCATTGTAATCTAATGTGTGATGGGCTTAGGAAGAGTTGAAGATTATTGTAATTTTATTGTCACTGTGAAATTATATGAGTTGTTTGTGGAGATTCATTGTAGTCTTTTTGATGGCTATGTGTACTGGAGGAGTGTTTTATTGTATTGTAGTGGTCTTGTAGAGTAGGTAAAGGTCTATGCATGGCTTTCATGTGAGTTCAATACTACTACAAAACCTGTTGACTCACTAAAGTGAGAAAATCAACCATCTCCCATTACTCTCTATTGGCTGTTAGTGTTGAGTTGTCTTATTGTTGATATATTAAGCTATAGCTTCATTAATGGTTTAATGTGTAGTTTTACTTTCTTATTGGAAACATCTATTAGTGAAGTATATATTGAATCTTTATTGTTAGTGAGGAAGTATGGTTTCATTGAATTTCATGACAGGGTATGGTTGAAGATAAGTTATTTGATGTTGGTTGGATTAGATATGTAGCGATTAAAGTGGCTTACAATGTTGTATGGAAAATGCCTAAGCTTTGTTATGTCTTTATAATAAGTCTGCTTTACTTTGTTCTATTCATAGGAATTTAGGCCTTATTTGGTCCAATCTTAGATAAATTCCTATGAATCTCATGCTTTCATTACTTAAATGTTGTTTTTCAACTCCTAGAATCAACAAAAGAAGAAATAAAGTGTTTTGGATCAGATTTGGAGCAAAACAACAACAAAGTTTAGAGATAGATTTCTATCGAGGTCTTTAGAAATGCCTATCGAGCAAAAAATTTCAAGAAAAAATAAGACAAAGTTCCTAGTCATGTCCTAAGACTAAGCCCTCAACATGACCTTTGATTTTCATTATTTTGCATTGAGGTAATCGAGCCTTGGACTTTATGATACAGCTTCAGTTATGCCACAAAGTTAAGCCCTAGACTTATCCCACGATTGAAGCTAAGAAAAAACTTGAGCTCTGAAGAAATGATACAGCTTAGACCGTAGCTAAACTTCAAGCCTTGGATCTGACCTGCAAAAAGTGACCTTGTCTATCTATTAAGAATGAGCTGGCTCAACTCGTACACGTGAGAATAAGGATGAATTCTTTTATAAAGAATTTACCACGTTAGTGAATATGATTTTCTATGCTTGTAGCCTATAAATAAACGTGCATAGATGCCCAATAAGAAAAAGAAGAGTATCATATGCAACAAATTTTTAACGTAGAGTAGAGAGAGGAATCCTTAATGAAAGAACTGTTTTTTCTTGCTAAGGAATTCTGAAGTTCTCTAGGTAAAATAATTTTAACCCATAGTTTATATTTGCAAGATTATGAACTTAGTTTGTAATATTTATCTTTAGTTCTATATTATTTCTTCTAAATCTATGCTTAATGTTCAAATCTATGGAGAAATAATCTCCTTAACTTAGGGTTTGCAAATCTAAATCCTGATTCATGTGACTTCAAGTGCTATTGTCAATTGAATATTGACTAGAGTAGCTTGAACTTAATTTCGTAGATCTAAATGCATGGTATACTTTTAGATCTACGTTTGATTTCAACTAAATATATCTACGCTACAAATGAAGTTGCTTTAATTACCTTGAATGAGGGATAGTGAAACTTTTTTTCGTTATTTTCAAATTTCCAAAATGGGTTTTTAAACAAAGGATTCTTAAATTTTATGTAGATTTAGATTGTTGATAACTTGTGAAGAGATTCCAATGGTCTGATACAGATCTAGAGTTTCTCATCTTGAGAGAGGCTTTAACTTACTTTCATGAGTTCGACAGTGCTAATGCACCAGTAACAACTCTTTGAGTTTGTTGAGAAATCACATGATAAGGAATTGGCAAAGCAAATCCTAAGTCTCATCTTGCATTTTATAGGCTTATCTTTAATTTTACCTTGAAAACATGTATATATGCACTAACCTTAGTTTAGCTTCTGTTTTTATTATGCTTTGCCAAATTTTTTTTTTTTGTTAGATAATAGATGATAAGGGAATAAGGTAGATGCTAACGATCCCTTAGGAATACGATCCAATTTTTTCTATGCTATTTCGATTTAGTGATTGCAACCGAAGTTAAATAGTAACTTATTAGCATTTTATAAATTTTTGAAATACTTTGACTTCGTGTTTAATAACATGATCCACACATACAAGCACTTTATCCTTAGAAGATTAGTTGGAATCAACTTGAGACTACAATAGATGTGTCAGTTAAATACTTGTCCTTATGTTAATGAGATTTTAGTTTATCGAGTTCATGATAAGCGGTATAAATTGTTTGGAGAATCTTTGATTATAAACATCAATTGTGGTATTATATGGTTAAGAGTAACTAGTCAATGTTGAAATGCTCTAGGAATTATGGATCTAGATAAGATTCACAAATAAAAAATTGGAGACAGTTTATGAGATGAATATGGCTGGAATTTTTTTTAACTACTCTTGAACTTTGCAAGTTTACCTTTGATCTAGGTATACGTTTTTTTAATCTAGAATTTGAAGATAAATCAATAGAAAATCCAGAAGGATGATAAGAATCAATTTATATATGATGTAATTAACAGATTTTACCTTGTCAATTTAAGGGCAAATCATCAATAACCCTGGGGAGATGATGTGAATCAAACTGTGGGTTCAATGACTCAAAGATAAATAAGAAGATTGCACAATCATACTATCAGAGTACTTGAAGATAGAATCTGTGTTGGTTGCAATTACTTGATTTTGAGCATAAAAATAGATTTGCGATTTCCACATAAGTGTCAATACAAGTTGTATTGAAGGTCATGCTAAGATCAGAAGTGAAGAAGCAAAGGAACTTGAAGTCTATGCTAAATACAACAGAAGTACACGACTTCTGCTCTTAATCGTATAGGTCTTCTAAGCGCAACACGAGCAAAGTACATGGTCATGTTTGGGTTCGTGTTGAAGCAAAAAATGCAAAATTTCCATATGTATTAGAGTATAGACTTGACTAATGACTTGTGTACTCACTTATGCAGGACTCAAAATCACTATTTTTGGTTCATTTTTTTTTATTTCATGAGAACTTTTATTAGAATCTTTGTAAAGGATATTTTAGTCATTTTATTGGTATCCTATTATTCCTTTAAACTACTATAAATAGTCCTTAACTTGTAAAAGTCAACCTATGAATTTTATATTATTATTCTCTTAAAAGTCATTTATGGAGTTTTCTCTCTTTTATCCTTATCAATCAAATCATCTTTGATTGTAGCCAGTTACTACTTTATTCATTTGCAAGATTGCAGCAGGTACAAACACGAGTGAATCTTTGTGCATATGAGTGTATTTGAGATCTTCCTTTCTTAGTGAGTAATATCTAATGATTTCATTATCTATCGATTTAAACCTAATTATGATCTTGGTATTCAGGATTTATATTAGTTAATTAGTTATATTTATCTTGATACCTAGTGATATTCTTTCTAGATATATTATATTATTGATACCGTGTCTATTAATAAAAGGCATAGTAATTATCTTCCATGGTATATCATATTTTGGTATTAGAAAGTTTTAAGCACATCATGAAAGCTAGAAAGGAAAAGAAGACTTTAATAACAATTGTTGGGTCTTCATGAACGATCTAATAATCACCCATAGCACTTGATCTCAATTGTTTGTCTTGAATCCATCTAATAATTAAAACAAATCCCAAAGTTAATAAATAAGAGAATATTCTGCTCATTTGACACATTTTAAACATTGTCTAACTTGAAACAAACATCAAAACTCTAATGAACTAGCTTAGTTGATGATTAAAGCATATTATTAATTGAGAATGAACAAGAATATTAAGTTTAATTTGTTGTCACATGCACATGCTTGAGAGATTAAGTTTGCTTATTCCTTCTCTCATGTCTCTCTCTATGTTCTCCATGTGGTATGCTATAGGTAGGACTATACTATCTTGGATTTGAGATGAGAGGCATGCAAGGAGTGACAAAATTAGGTAAATGCACGTTTTGAAATTAGAAAGGGAGTTCGAAGTATTGAAGATGATTGATGATGAATCCATTAAGAAATGTGTTGATAGGCTTATAGAAGTCATTAACATAATTTGACTTCTTTGTGAGGATTTAATAAACAAATTGGTAATGGGAAAGGTTTTTGTAAGTTTGCCTAAGAAATTCAAGCCTAATGTATCTATTTTTAAAAACTTAAAGAAAACCAAGTTTGTTCATACTTTGCAAGCTCAAGAATAAATGGAATAATGAGATATAAAGATAATAAAATAATGAAGAGGCTCTTATTAAAATCCAAAAAGAAGAGCTCCTCAAGGCAAAGAAAAGAAGTGATTTGGTGGGAAAAAGATAAGGAGAAGTAGAGCTAAGGAGCAAAAGATCAAGCAAAAAAGGATATCCTTCGTGCCTTCACAACAAGAAGAGTCATCTAGAGAATTATTACTAGTTTAAGCCAAGAGTGCAATGTAAGTCATACAGGTAATTTGGTCATGTTGAGAAGATACGCAACAACAAAATTGATTAGCAAAGGCCACATATACGTAAGCACAAATGGCTAAAAATTAGTGGCATTAGTAGTAGTGTTTTGTTGTTACAGGTCATGCATTAAGCAGCCACATAAAAATTAAGCTTGTTGATGGTAGTGTGCAAACCACATTACAATTGATTTAAGCAATTTCAAGGAGTTAAGTTAGCCATATAAATCATAAGTGAAAATTGGGAAAGACTTTGTTGATGTCAAAGCGAAGAGAGTTGTTGCTATTGAAACTCTAAAAGATATTAGATATATAATATATTTGTTCTTTGTACTTGAAATTTTACAAGTTTATTAAATGTAGGAGAAATTATATAAAAGAATTATTCCTAGCATTTTCATATTATATCCTGCATGACTGTTGATAATGTTGGTTTTGAGTTGTTGATAATAAAATGTAAAGGCAAAATTTTTTAAGTTAAGTGGAAAGAGGATAATTTATATGTCTATGCCAGTGTTATTGATGATCTTGCATCTTTGACCATTTTATTATGATTCACTTAAATACTTGCATCATGAAGATTTATCTAACATCTGTGATGAAAAGAAATTTCCTTAAGTTTGACAATTTGGAAAGTAGAGTAAATGTCACTTTTTATCAACAAGGCTTAGAGAGCTTCTAAAACATTGCAATTTCCATATTGATATGTGTGGACCAATGAAGATAGCCTCATTGAATGTTAGTAGGTACCTTATTGTGCTTATAGATAATTAAACAAAGATGTGTTAGGCTTATTTTAGGGTAAATTACATAGAAAGATATTAACATTTGTGGGTATGTTCATTTAAAGTATCAACATTTCAAGTGGTTAAAAAGAGAAATGAATGTTTAAAGAATAATGTATTTAAGGTATCAACATTTATGTGGTTAAAAAGAGATATCAACATTTTACAAAGTGAGTCAAATAAGGTATTAATATTTGACCATTAACGAAAACAAAGGTAACTTAATTGAAAATGAATTCAAATATTGATACTTTAAATGAACTTTGTAAAATTTTGATGCCTCATTTGATTTATTTTGCAAAACGTTGATTCTTCTTTTTAACCACTTGAAACATTGACACCTTACATGAACTTATCCCCAAACATTGATAACTTCTAACGTAATTTATTTGTTTATTTTATGAAGCAAAAGTCATATATAGATAGTGTATTTCAAAATTTAATGGATTTGGTAAAAAATGAAGAAAATTGCACAATCAGACCGAATACACATTGAAAACCTTTAAAATACCCTAAATTCATTAAATCACAAGAAGAAGTAGAGAGGTAATTTTTGAATAGTAAAATAGGGGTCACATGGTCCATTACCATTAAATTTCAATAAATATGTTGTTTCACCTACTTATAAGAGTGGCATATAAAATAACTGCTTTGTTTTTCCTTCTTTGTCCTTAATGGTATAAAACAATCTGTCTATGGACTCTTCAAGAACTTTAGATGAATTTCAACAAAATCCAATGGTAAGTACAATTTTTCTTTCCTTTTCTTAGGGTTTCTTGTGAGATAAACGCATAAGTGATGATGTCTCAATGTGTCAACAATGATAGTAATCCTCTAAAAGAGAACAAGAGAATGTAAGAATAGTATTGGAGAAATTTTTGAATGAGAAGGAACGAGACATTGTGTTTGGTAAAAGGATTAAGGAATATCGAAAATATAACATGATATTGACATGCTTTCATTGTTTTAAGTGTTATTTCCTTTTGATTTATATAGTTTATGGTGAACTTTGGTAAAGGAAATGTTAATGTGAGTATAAGGTGAATTTTAAAAAGTTTTAGGAGTGACGATACATGTATAAAAGGGTTTAAAACAAGTATGGAATGCAAACAGATCAGATCAGACGAAAGTCCTTGAAAAAGGAGTTTTCCAGACGTATGTGATTGGAACACGATCCTGTGTTTCAAGTCGTGTACCTCACTGAGAGTAGCATTCGTGTTTTTCTAGAAAAATACAGTTGGTAGACAGCTTCATGTATCCAGTTATGATACTCTATGTGTTTTCACAATAGAAGACTGTCAAAAAAATATGACATGAATGCTGTATTGTGTTCTTGACTGTGTTTCTCTTTGTATCGTTTTGAAAGTTTACCTGGAAAAGAACACAGGGACAAATATCAATTAACGTTTCCCCTGTAAACCTTTTTATGATTGATTTTCTTCGCCTAAGTGAGACTTAACTTTATACCTACTTGTATACTAGTTTATAAATGATATGATACCCAAAAATCTCTCTTTGGTACCCTAAAAATGAATATATTGATTAAACTATACACTTTACAATTTAAGTATGCTTTAAGATTTTAGGAACTAAGTTATAACCATGTAGGATCGAGAGTGGTAGGAATATGATGAGAGTTTAAGTAAGATAAATAGAAGATTCTAAACAATCTAATTGTTTGTAATTCAAGTAATAGATATTGGTTTGGAATGGGACATCTTCTAGGTACTGTATACCTTATTTGTTGCTTGTGCTTGTTTAGAATAGGAACTAAAACAGACTAATTAACTATTCGCCTTTGATATTGTATTTGTTGCTTGTGCATAGCTACTGGTAATAGGTGGGGAATATCCACGCTATTATTGTGGCAACTTAATGATCTATGTGAGTTAATGTCCCGAGTGGAGTTATGTATAGAAATAATTTGGGTAGATCTAAGTATTTTGGTTTTGGGAATATTGGGAAATACCCGATATTATTCATGTTTTAGACTCTTGGATATTGGGGAGTACCTAACATCATATATATGTATATTATTATATTTATGCGTGGCAGGATACTGAGTATCCTTGTGTTGTTTACTTGGCTTAAATCAAAGATAATAAAAAGTTGGTTGTTACATTAGTATTAAGTCTATATATGAGTTTGTGTTTGTAAATAATATGTGTGTATGTGTTTGTGGTATACCTTATTGGCCTCCGACTTACTCTTTTTCTTTTTCAGGTACAAGTGACGAGCATGTAAACTGTTATATCGCTAGGTGCCTATGAATAATGGGTTAGGAATATTGCTAGTCATGAAGACCCTCCAGATGATTAGAGTTTGTGGAAGATTGAAGTAGTTAATCTAAGGAGTATTCGATGCTTAGTGTTTATTAAAAGAAATATCTTGTAGTGATAACCTTTAATACTTGTAACTTTAGTATGGTAGATGATAGTTAAACTCTTAAAGAATATAAGTAGGTAATTGTGTAGTTGATCATGATTACAAACGAGTGATATTATGAATTTTAAAGTCATTGATTCATGACTGGCTTTGGTGTATTTATTATGCTTATTGCAATTACAATAGGTTCTGAGCCTTTGCGTGACTATATATAATATGCACACGTGGCAAATTGTAAATGACTTTAAATTTATGGTGTTATAAGCTTTGATAGTGTTTTTTTGCTGAAGTTGAAATTAGGCGCAATCTCATTGTCTCTAACTCCTTTCAACAAAATGAAACAAGTGATGGAAATCAACCATTATGGAGATGATAAAGTGTATGCCATTGAAAAGAAGACGTCCAAGCATTTTTTAGCAAAAGTTATTAACAAAGCTATATATTTGTTGAATAGACCTCCAACCAAAGTTGTGAAGGATAAAACTTTATTTGAAGCTAGTATGGGGTTAAACAAACTGCTGAGCATCTTAGAGTATCAAGGAGTTTGTAATGAGAAAAGAGATAAGTTGGACTACAAAGTAGGAATGAGAATATTTTTGAAATGTAGTTCTAACTGTGATGGCAATCATGTATTCAATATGAAGAGGAAAAGAAAAAAAGATGGTTAGTATTGGCATCAACTTGATGAAGAAACAATAAGAAACTTGGAAAAAATTAGATCAAAGAAGTAAATGTTAATCATACTAAGGCAACCATACCCTATGATACAAAAGAAATAGAAGTTGGTGCTAATAATTTTTTTTCTAATAAGATGAACAACATCACTTAACAAAAATGTGAAAGAGATGATCTAGCATTATAGAGCCCAAATGTTATAGCAAGGTTACTAAAGAAATGGGTAGAGAGTTGCTATGGAGAAAAGGCTAAAAATTATAAATAAAAATGGTGATATTACTCTAGTGCACTATTGATCATAAGATCAAATTACTAATATATTCACTAAGGCGCTTTCTAAAACTAAACCTAAAGAACTAGGATAAAGGCTTGGAGTATCTAAGAAAATTCTCAAGAAGTACTATAATAAGAGAGAAATTACAAATGTACTAATTAAGTTTACCCTAGAAGTATTTAATTGAGATTTATCTAGATCTATGTAAATGCAGTAGTTGACAAGGTATTAAGTAAAGTGGCTAGGAAAATTGTTCTTGCATGCCATTATTAATCATGTTAGAGGTGTCTATATGTAGGTCCTTTTATGTGCAAAGTTTGTGTTTGTAATCACAAAAATTTTGATTTTTTAACAATGTACTTACAAAAATGTTTTCGACCTCTTGTGGTGAATGATTTCTTTTATTACCCAGAAGAAAAAATGAAAATTATTATGTATTTCAATGAAAGCATTTTGTTCCATTAAAAAATATATATATTTATCGGATAAACATAGAACAAGTTGTTCGAAGCATATTGACACTGGCGCAAGAACCAAACCCAAAAATGTGATATGAATTTGAATGCAAGGAAAAAGTTGAAAAAGAAGAAGACTTAGAGCTAGCTATTTGTACGTACCCTGGAGAAGGATCCATTCCTGAGAGATGTGTTGGTCATCGGACATTGCTTAGTCTTCATTTTCTTTAAGTGGGAAGAATTGGAAGATCGATCTCCATTGGCAAACATTTTTAGATTCTTTGTATTGGATATCCTTAATTTTGTCAATGATAAGAATCTAATACTTTCTCCAGTGTCACTAGAATCATTTTCATCCAGGAATATCATTTCAAATTTGTCACAGTGATCAACAATTATTTGACTAATATTCTATGATGAGTTGGCCATTTATGAAGAAAACATATGAGTTAACTTAGGACAACTTGATACCTCTAGCTTATTTAGATTGCTCATGAGGTAACTTTCCTTAATACCCATAGGCCATCAATAGGTTTTTTAAAGCTCTACCCTTAACAGCTTTTCCAGTGCTAGACTCTGCTTAAAAATGATTTTTATTGATTTACAATCTTCAACAGTTAGCTCTTCCAAGTTCATCAGCTGTAAGCCTTTTTCCACAACGTATGACAATCCATCGCAACTCTTTATTTCTGGGAATCGGAGACGCCATAACTTCCCAAGATGTCTGCGTTGAGATATCCTTTCCAACTTTTGAAGCTTAAACAATGAAAGAGACCCTAACAGAGGGAAAGAAACCTAGAAAACAAAAAAGATGACGATATTTAGAGTGTTGTTATATATCTCTGCAAACCCATTTCTGCAAATATAGATGCCAACCATGTCAAAGAAATAATACAACTTCAGTTACTAAAAAACTTATAATTCTTCTTAAAAGATTTTGTGTAAATTTAAAAAATAAATAAATATAAAGCATCCTAAAACTGCGTGAGACTATTGGTTTTAAGGAAATCCTCATGAAAATAGTTTGGTAGAAATTTAATTTGTAAATTATGTGCGTCTTCGTTGTGTGATAACATGTGCCTTGAGTTCAAATACGTTTTCCGAGCACCACCTAAATTCAACTGGCATTCTTGTTGATTTCCACTGCAAGTGTACTTACATTAGGCTAATAGATTTATCCCTTTTAATAATGTATCGTAAACCAACAAAGACATATGCATCTTCAATGGTTTTTTATTTTTTTCATTTGAACTTTATTAGGATCTTGTTGAGTGCATGTGAGGCAGTATTATTAAGAGAAAAGATGAACTATATTCATACTTTCCCATTCATTATTCTTATTATCCGCTAGGTACCTCATAAGGATAAATTGTTCTCGCAAGTGTGTGAAATCAATGTGTAAATGTAGAACGTTTCTTTTTCAATCATATTCTAACAAATCTCCAAAACACACCTTAATAAACTAGGGATCATGGTGTAAAAATTACTATGTGAGTTTTGGATATTTCCTCAATTCTACAATTAAATTATGAAGTCACCAAATGCTATAATTAATGGATCACTTGTTAAATTTACTATCTCATGCTTCATTATTGATTTCACTTGTACTCTTGGACCAATGATCCTTCTACCAAAACATTTCTCAAAAGATGAATTGTTTGCTTAATTAAGCTTAAAAACATGTACATAAAAATATGTATGTATTTTAATATGCAATAAAAACAAAATATTATGTTAAAACCAAAATTTCAAATTTTAATGTCTTAAGATATGAAAATGACATAAAAATTTGATTTCATGAGCCGTAGAAAATTATTCTGGTTTAATATAACATATAGTTTTTATCACATGTTCAATTTAAGATTCATTCTAGTAAATAATTAATTTAATTGAGTCTAAATTATAAGTTTTAAAGACATATTGTGTGCACACATTAACAAAAAAAGAAAAAAAAGTCAAATTGCTTAATGGTAAGATACACACACATATAAAGAACTTTTAAACCTTTTCATCAGAAGGAACATATGGCAACACTAGGATGACCCATGTTAGCATGACATCAGCACTAATGTCATCTCCTTCCTCCTTGTTAGGATTAGCATATCTTGTCCAGATAATCTCTTGTTTGTTATGTAACTCTTATCTCTATCATTTTGTAAAATATCTGTTAGATGATTAGGCTTAAGTTATCTTATTTGTATCTTGTTGTTATCCCTTTTCTTTCCCTGTATTCTATTAATACTCGTGTACAGCTTCTTCATTAGTAATATAGAGAATACAACACAAAGCTTATTATTTCTAGTTCTTTATTTTCTCGCATGTTATCAAAGCCATCATGGCCAATCAAATTGCACTCACTCCACAAGTATCAGCACCAACAGCCCTTGCTGCAAATTATACCTTTGCTATCAAATTAAATACCAAAATTATCTTGCTTGGAAAAATCAATTTGTTCCTCTTCTAAATTATTAAAACATGAACCAATTCATTGATGGTACTCCTGCACCACCTCAAACCAGTCCCTCAACTAATGATCCCAACATAAAAATTCCCAATCCTGACTACCCAGCTTGGTTTTCTAAAGACCAACTTCTACTTTCCTAGATTTTGTCTTCATTAACAGAAGAAGTGTACCCTTACATTATTGGAACAAAATCTGCCTATTCAGCATGGAAAGCACTAGAAAGTACTTTTGGCTCGGTCTCTCAAAATCGACAGCTCCAACTTCATATTGCACTTCAAGAATTGAAGAAGAATGATATGACCATCACACAATATCTCCAAAAGGCAAAAGCCTTAGCTAATGAATTAGCTACTGCTGGACGCCCATTACATGATGCAGAATTTAATGCCATAATTTACCGCAATGTTGGTCCAAACTTTCATTCCATTATTTCAAGTTTAAACTTGCAGAAAGAACCTGTTCAATTCTCTGAGTTATACAGCCAACTCCTCTCTCATGACATCCTGTTACAGAGTTATCAAGAATCCCCTTCAGCAAATCTTGCTTATTGACCTCCACATTCAAGTGCCCCACCACCACGCGGCCCCTCTTTTGTCTCTAATTAGTCCCCACACTTTCGTACTCACAACAATAGACGAAAGTGTCAAATTTGCAGATACCATAATCACACTGCCATAAATTGTCGAAGAAGGTATGCCCCACATCACAGCAATCAACATCACGGCAATCAGCATTATCGTCCCTCCCCGCAAGCTAATCTTTCTTGACTACCAGTTTTGCTGATTCGTCCTCTCTCCACCACTTACCTCCTTCCTCGTTGCCCATGGCTTCTGTTCCACCTTCCGTAAACTGGTTTCCTAACACTGGCTCCACCCATCATATGACTCTTGCTATCCACACCTTAATCAATCCTCACACATACAATGGTACTGATCAAATACGGGTTGGTAATGGTCAAGCCTTGCCCATATCTCATACTGTTAATGCTTTTCACCCTTCTCTAAATAATCAATATTTGATTCTTAAGGATGTTCTTCATGTTCCACAAATTTCCAAATCCTTGCTTTCTATACAACAGTTCACCAGAGATAATAATTACTTTTTTGAGTTCCATCTTAACTACTTTTTGGTTAAACAACAGGGGACAAAGGAAATCCTATTGCAAGACCGGAGTAAAGGTGGATTGTATGAGCTCTCTAAGCCAATCCCACAAGCTATGTTATCTGAGTTAAATTCTTTTGCATCTTGGCATGCTCGGTTAAGCCATCCTAATTCTAATAGAATTTCGAAAATAATAAAAGACAATGATCTTCCATTGTCTACAGGTTCTATTTCTTCTTTCAGTTGTGAATCCTGTAAGTTCGGAAAAATGGCAAAGTTGCCTTTCTTTCCAGTTGAACATAAGAGTTGTACTCCTTTTGAAATTATTTATTCTGATGTTTAGGGTCCTTCTCCTATGTTGAGTAATACTGGTTTTTGCTATTTCATTATATTTGTGGATGATTTTACATGATACTCTTGGCTCTTTCCTTTACGCAATAAAAGTGATGTCTTTCACACTTTTAAAGAATTTGAAGCCTTTGTCTCGTTGCAATTTAATTATCAGATTAAGGCCTCTTCACGGCCCCATGGTGCACATACTAAACGTGCCAGGAAGGACAGTTTGAGCGCTTCCTATGATGGCTATTTCTTTCCTTCCAGGACGCACTTAGAGCAGTTTAGTATTTTTTACACTCCCTACGGATTCCGATCGTCTTTTTGAGTCTGAGGTACTTTAATTCTTCAATCTTAACTCCATTCCGGGTAATCAGTTGAACAAAATCTTTAAGATTATGTGTTTCCCTATTTCTATCAATGAGCATGTTGTCAAGCTATTTTATTGTAATCTCATTGATAAGAAAGATGAGCATGGGATCTCGGTCTTCAATTAAGTTCTAGTGATAACATTAAAGATAGATTATGGACATATGTGTATGGGCACAAAATTGAGATTACTCCTAATGATATATGTAGTTTGATTGATGTACCTACTGGTGGGGCTCATTTGATGACTGATTTTCATGGTGATGTATTCTATGCCCATATTTTTTATGCTATTGATGTTAAGGGTGACGCTTATTTTTTTTATCATGCTTTAAGGGCTAAAAGGATGCCTTATCATCATCGTGTTCTTCATCTCTACTTATCATATAACTATGTGCCTAGAGCTAGTTGCCATAGCACCACCACCTTTACTGATTTATGGATCATGTATAGGCTCCTTAATGGGGAGTTAATCAATTTTTGAGATGTCATGGTTCACAATTTCAAGAAAGTTACTAATGGTCCCAATTGTGCTCTTCTTTGACATAGTCGCCTGATCACCTTATTGCTCCAATGGAAAGGAGTTCATTTTGAATTCCCATCTCACCCTGTGTCCTTTGAGCCTTACACCATGAATCATCTTACTATGGGCGATTAGAGAAAGGTATCTGATGGTGTTTATGTGTGCAAGGAGCCTCTTTCTCCTATTTATGGCATTACACTGCCTTCTGACTCTGATACTGAGAGTGGTGATGATGGAGATGATGATAGCGATGATGGTAGGGATGATACTGATGCTAAAGTTCATGCCCCCTACTGCTGATAAGCCTATTGGTGGCCCTATGGATGTGCCTACCCCTATAGATCTTGGTGGCCCTTCTGGCTTAGGCACCTAAGGTGGTGCCTCCACTTCTATTGCTAATTTAGCTCACTCCTTTGATCTATTTAAAGTTAAGATCAACAATAGCTTTGATGATATCATAGTAAATTTTAGTGGTCGCCTCTAATCTATGGCTGAGACTCGGAACAAGAAGAGATCTGATCTTGATAATTTCTTTCACACTTCTACAACATTCACCTCATCTTCCACCACCTGCTAATGCCTAGTTTCTCTAAGTTTCCTTTTTGTTTGTCTATCTTGGCCTTTGGTTGTCCTAAATGTATTTTAGATCATTCAGTTGACTTTATCTATTCTGAACTAGCTAGCCTGCCTACTTTTTGATGCATGCTTTTCTATGACTCCTTATGCTTGTTCTTGGCTTATTTCTTATGTTTTTTTGCTTGTTTTTTTTTGGCTTATGTCTATCTATCTTTATATGTTATTGCTTTTTGATTAAGATGAAGGGGGAGAAAATATCAAAATTCTTTTTACATTCAAAGTTTGTTTTTTAAATCGATGCCTAACTAAGGGGGAGCAAGTTAAACTTTATAACATTTGCCCTTATAAAAAAGGGAGAGATTGTTGAATCAAATCAAAGCATAATTTTGATGAGACAAATATTATAAAGTTTAATTTTGTCAAATCCTGAATAATACGAAGTATATATATGATATATTCAATTGGGCATATGGTTGCATGGCATTGTAACAAAATGCCATTATAGACCTTACCATCCGGACATTGTGGGACTAGTGTTCGGACGCTATTTAGTTTAATTTGAGCCGAGAGCATGTGTCTGCCATTTTTGCCATTACCGGAAAAACGGCAATGCTTACAATCCGATCGATATATGTTTTCCCTTACAGGTCTTTAGGTATGGTCCAGATGTTAAGGAGGGTGCCCCATATCGTTCGGACGGCAATGCCCAAAAATATAGCCGTTGCAGCATTTATTACACATGAAATTTATTGTTTTAAGGCATAATGGGAAAGTCAAATGAGAAGCCTATTTATACATGATTTCTGGTATGTGAAGACTAGTTGTTGAGCTTAGAATTTGCTACTGAACTCTTGTACTTTCTCATATTATTGAACTTGTCATTAGGTCTTAAATTTGTCCAAATTGAGAGCGACAAAAGTGGGTAATACTCTTGAGTGTTATTTGCAAGATCGTAAAAGAGTATTACTCAAGTGGTTTTTATCAAGAATTGTTGGTTGTGTGTAGCTCATTTGAGCATTGATCATTTTGTGATTAATAAAGAGTGTGAAGACCTCATTGGGAGGAATTGGTGTGATCGTGAAGATTAGAAAGCGGGCCGAACTCCACATCAAAATCTCGGGCTTGTTTCTCTCTGCCTTACTCTCTTTATTTATTGCATTACATATTGTGAATTTAGTTGATTGTGTTTGGTCAGTTAATTCTTAATTCACCCCCTTCTTGAGTATTTTACCTAGTGTATTAGGTGATTTTCAAAATATCCATTGCAATTTCATTTAGTTAAACTTTTTCTTTTTCTGCTTTTGTATAATTGGATTCATTTTTACCTTCTATAACTATAGGGCCATTCTCTACAACTCCACAAGAAAAGATGTTGAGCTTTTAAAAAATCTTCATCCTACATTTTCAATATCCATAATTTGTTCTAGTTAAAATGAGTGGAATATTTATTGATTTTCCTTTCATGAAACCTAAGGTGTTACTTACCATGATCTTAAACTCTAAATGTGATTAAACATTGATCCTAGAGTCCTTGCTCTAATACTAATCGTAGAAAGCTAGTAACACTTAAGAAAAAAGCAGATTATGCCTAACATCAATTTCATTTCAAAACTAAAAGTCTAATTTATGCACAATAACAAATATAAAGAACAATAATAATAAATAGAGATATAGAGAAATGAAAGCTTGTATTGGGATATAATGTGGAGTTCGGTCTATCCCCTATTCTCCATGGTCCACAAACAATTGCCTTCTTCAATAGAGGACCTTACCACTTTATTTAACAACAAACAAACTGCTTCAATAGAGGACTTCAACACATCACAAACACAAATGCTTGATTGAGTCTTTACAATCTCAAACACTATAGGCTTAATTCAATACTTCATTAAAAACACTTAACTAACTAAGCATAATGCTTTTACAAATTGATAGCAATTACAAGACAAAGGGTATTATACTTATCTCTCTCTTTCATAATAATAAATCGCAATTAAAGCTTTGAGAGTATATATAAGATTTTGTATGCATGAACTAGGCTCAACCAATACCTATAACTCTTCAACAACTTCTATTTCTAAGCTTCTTTAAAAGTCTAACCATTATTCCCCAAAAGTTCCTCTAATAGTCAAATTAAAAAACTAATAACGGCTAGTTTTTTGGTTGGATTGGCTTGCCGATACACCATGCACGCTTTTGGTCTTGCTACGCTTGAAGTTGTTCTTTGCTAGACTTGCACTAGTTTGCTAGTCCATAGCCTATCAACTAGCTGATCCACTTTGCACCTGCACATTCGATAGAAAAATAGTACACATACAGAATACACACACACACACACACACAAACATATATATATATATATATATTCTAGCATATTATTCATCCAAGTTGTTTCACTAATTAAGTAAAACTTAACACAATTGAGTGGTTAATTGTGCAATTAATTTTCTCATCAAAAATTTACATTAAATACACAAGTTCAACAAATAATGTCAGCAAATAATGTTACCAAAAACTCCCATTTTCCTCCCATGTCTTTTTCTAAAGAGGGTAATGCTGAAGAAGAAGACGATGAGGGTTGTTACCTCATTGTTGAGCCTAAGGACATGGTTTTATGAGTTCTTCTAATTTAGTTTCTCTCTCCTTCTCCTCTTATTTTTTTAATGTTGCTTCCATTATGATTTGGAACTTCTAAGGAGCATCAAATAAGAGCTTTACTCGATATTTAAGGACCTTAGTATCGATTCACAAAATTTCTATTTTCATGCTTTTGGAAACACAAACCAGTAGTGTATAAGCTAAGTGGGTGAACCGAAAGATCAAATTCAATAATTCACATAGGGTAGAAGGTACTAATTTTATAGGAGGAATATGGGTTCTCTAGTGTAACACAGTGAACATAAGAATCTTCAGTTGCAACTGGCAATTCATTCACTTGAAAGTAACCCTCCAAAATTAGCTCTCCTTCTTT
This sequence comes from Combretum micranthum, assembly GCA_024138025.1. Classification (NCBI taxonomy): domain Eukaryota; kingdom Viridiplantae; phylum Streptophyta; class Magnoliopsida; order Myrtales; family Combretaceae; genus Combretum; species Combretum micranthum. The sequence goes on along the minus strand of JAMXBD010001642.1, from coordinate 228,666 downwards.
TTCATGAGCATCTATGGAAATCTTAATCATACTTTATGTTGTCTATTATATAAAGAAATAGAGGTCAGGCCTCTTAACACTACTATGTCACGAGTTGTTGTAGGGGACTTTAATGCTCTTCTGCATACTAATGATAAGATAGGGAGTACAAGGCATTTTGCTCACTAAAAAGTTCAAAAATGGGGTTTTTGATTCAAGGATGATGGAATTGCAATTCAATGGTCCTAAGTTTACTTGTCTTGAGGACTTTACTTTGAAAGACTTGATTGTACATTAGGGAATCACCAATGGAAAGAAACTTTTCCTGATCTTAAGGTAATTCGCTTGCAAAAACTTTACTATGATCACTGTCCCTTCTTTGTGAATATTGAAGCTGTCTCTTCTCAAAATCATGAGCCTAAAAGATTCAGATTTTTGGCAGCCTAGGAAACTCATGCTAACTAAGGAAATTTTGTTCAGAATTATTGACAATCTAATAAGCCTTTCCAATAGGCTGCTTCTTATTTTTTTGTTCAGGCTGATAGGTGGAATAAATAAGTTTTCAATAATATATTTCAAAGGAAGAAGAGGTTATTAGCTCGCCTAGTAAGCATCCAACATACCTTGGAATTAAATGCTTCTAGTTATCTTAGACATTTAGAAGCAATTCTAAAAGAAGATCTTGAAAGAACCTTAACTCAAGGAGAACTATTATGAAAACAATGTACTGACTCTAGTTGGATTGTTCTAGGTGATCATAATATAGAGTTTTTTCAAGCTAAGGCAAACATAAAGCTAGAAAGTGCATTGTTAAGGGTTTATTCTTGCCTGATGGCAGGTGGTGCTGTGATTAGGATGCACTTAAGGACAAAGCTGCAAATTTCTTCAAGAATATTCATTTGGGTAACTCTTTGAATGGCCAGCATTATTTCATTAGAGGCAGATTCCCTATATTACCAGACTACCTCCAACGGGTGCTTGCAAAGGAGGTAACTGATCAGGAAATTCGAGTTGCCTTTTTTGATATGGTGCCTCTTAAATCACCAAGGCATAATGGTGCAATGGCTTAGTTTCTTCAGAAACATTGGGAATCGGTAGGGGCTTCTATTTATAGGTTGGTTAAAGAAGCTTTCAATTCTAGCTAGGTTGAGGAAGGAATAAAAAAATTGTTGACCACTCTCATCCTGAAGATCGATAAACCTGAATGTTTAAACCAATCTCACCCCATTAGCTTGTGTAATGTAGGATATAAAACCATCACCAAAGTGGTGTCAAATAGACTAAAGGAAGTGATGTCAATTCTTGTTTATCTGACTTACACTAGTTTTGCTATCGATTGTCATATTAGTGACAATATCATTGTTGTTCAGGAACTAATTCTCTCTATGAGAGCTAAAAGGGGCAATAAAGGTTGGGTAGCTGTAAAAATTGATCTGTAGAAGGCTTATGACAAATTAAGTTGGGGTTTTATTATTGATTCTCTGTTAGATGTTAGGATTCCTTCTTTTTTATCACAAGTGATCCTAAGTAGCTTGCAGTCTAGTTCCTTCTAGGTGATTTAGAATGGTCAAATTTTGAATGCTTTCAAACCTAGTGGGGGGATTCAATAAGGAGACCCAGTTTCACCTTATGTATTTGTCCTGCACATGGAAAGACTGGCTCACTCTATTATTTCTGCTGTTAATAATGGTAACTGGGTTGCTCCTTCCTTTAGGAATGATGATATGAGAATTTCCCATTTTTTTTTTGCTAATGATCTTATACTCTTTGCTGATGTTACAAAGAGACAAGTGGAGGTGATAAATAATATTCTCAAATCTTTTTGTCATTTTTTTAGACATCACATTAGTAAAGATAAGTCTCAAGTTTTTTTTTCTTCAAATATTGATGAGAATACAGTGAATACTTGAGTTCAAACTTGGGTTTTAAAGAACCTCTAAGTTGGGGAATTACTTAGGAGTCCCTATCTTGCATACAAGAGTAACCAAAACAACTTACAGGAAAGTGCAAGCTAAAGCCAGTAACTGGAATGTATAGAGGATTTCCTTGGCAGGACAGATGACTCTTTGCAAGTGTAGTTTGTCATCTATTCCTTACTACTTGACGCAATCTACTGCTCTCCCCAAAGGTCAGTGTGATTCCCTTGATTTGATTGCTACAAATTTCATATGGGGTTGTGCTCATGGTTCAAAAAACCAAGGCTGATTCCATGGAATAATGTGCGTTAACAAGAGCTAATGGGGGTGTATAAGAAAATCCAAGTTGATGAATGATGTTTTATTATGAAGCTAGCATGGGAGTTCTTACTATAAATGATAGGTTGTAGGCTAAGCTCTTGTGTATTAAGTATGCAGTTCAATTTTGATTTGTGCCTTTTGATGTTAAATGTTCTAACGCCTCATACATGTGGAAGTAGATTAGGAAGATTTTGGAAGGCTATGGTGAATGGGATCCAGTGAGGTATTGGAAAAGTTAAAAGGTACAATTCTAGATTGATATTTGTACTGACTCCCATCATCCTCTGCTTGAATTGGCCAATCACTTATCTTTTGGAGACAAAAGCAGAGGAATACTTTACCGCAAAGGGGCAAAGGGATTAAGTGAGATTTTAGCATCTCCTTCTAGCTTCAGTTATTATTATTACAACCTTTCCTCCTCTTAAAATAAGTAACGAAGATGATATCTTTTTTCTGGGGTATTTCTAATTCAAGTAATTTCACTATTGCCTTGGCTTATTTGCCTTTTGGTAGTACAAACTGAGACTCTACTGATTCGAAATGGAAGGTAGTTTGGAATTGGAAAGGTTCTAAGAGGGTTAGATCATTGTTATGGTTAACTCTCCATGATGCTTTACTAACTAACAAGGAAAGACACAGAAGGCATGACCAATGATATGAACTGTGATTCTTACGGCAATGAGATTGAATCAATTAATCACATCCTACGAGGTTGTTACATAGCTATTTGCTTATGTTATCAACTCCTTCCTTCTATTGACATTAATTCCTTCTTTATTATGTCTTTTCTAGTTGGCTTATTCACAATTTAAGAAAAATGAGATGCTCCATAGGATTTTACTAGTCTACTATTTTTGGTACAGCCTACTAGTTTCTTGATAATGGCAAAACAAAGAGGTCATTAGAGGAGAAGGTATATGGGGAGGTAGTCTAGCAGGAACAATTCTCAGAAGAGCCAGAAAATTTTAGTTTGCAATGCAATTTTTCTCTCCTACAGGGATAGGGACAACTGGACCTATGATAGTCGAAAAGCTGATTGCTTGGCAATCTCCCCAAAAGAATTAGACCAAAGTTAATTTGGATGGAGCCTTTAAAGTTTCTACTCACATGGGGAGTGTATGAGGCATTCTTTGCAATCTTAATGGCACTTGTGTTGGCGGTTTTATGGAAAATCTTGGTACATGTTCGGTGGTTATAGCAGAATATTGGGGAGCTTATATAGGTTTGTAGTAAGCTTGGGAGGTAGGTAATTGGAAGGTCATTTTAGAAATTGACAATTAGACTGTAGTGAAAACCTTTGTTGCAAGAACTTAAATAAAAAACCATTGTTGGTCCATTTTTAGTTTGATTCGAAAACTCCTTAATAAAAGCTGGCAAGTCTGTATCTAACATATTCACAAAGAAGGCAATTGAGCTACTAATTGGCTAGCTAATGCTGCCATTAGTGATAGGAATCAACCTCCAACATCTATTGCCAAAGCTCGCATCAAAGGAAGTTAAGGACTCGTTCAAGAGCTCATTACCAAATCCACCACGAAAAAGGAAAATTACCTTGTTGATTATCAAAGTCACATCAAATGTTTAAGTAAGATGAAGATTTGAACTTATGTAGATGGCTATTACTTCCTATATGACTTTGGAATCGATCATCTCAATGGTCATGAGTCACTTTGTAGGAGATTAAAAGAAAAATATGAAGTGAGGGAAACAAGCCAATCATGGCCGTGATTCAGCTTCTGACTTCACATGGAGGAAATAGGTGGTGAGAATCACGCCTGTGATTTACTAAATGAAGAGGATTAGAGGCTACTAAGGCTTCATTCATGCTTATGATTTTAGTTGAAAGAAGGACTAGAGGCTACTAAAGGCATAATCATGCCCATGATTTGTCAAGGAGTGAAGAGAAGAGGCCACTAAAGATTTGATCACATCCATGATTTGTCAAAAAGCGAAGGCCATAGGCTTCTAAGGGCCAAGTCATGGTTGTGACTTTTTGAAGCTCACCCAAATCATGCTTGTGATTTGTTATTTTACCCTTACACGAATTTCTTTTTATGAAGTTGTTTATTTACTTTTTCCATTAATGAGGGTTCATAAAAATCTTTTCTTTAGTTCAAAACCCTAATGAACTCTTGTTATTTGATTTCCTCTTTGTTTTCTTTGAAACATTGCTTAAGTTCTTATCAGTTTTTCATTGTGTGAACAACCACTCAATCTAACTTATGCATCATATCAAGTGAAAGAGTGTGTAGTTTGGGGTGCTAATGGTGCATAATATTCGATAATAACACTATTCATATCCTTATTTTCATTGCATTGGAAGATATTAAACCGACATTGCCATTAACCGAGCCCTAGCACGTATCAATTAGTCTCACACTCGGTGTACATCATTTACAAATGATTCCTAGAGCTCATCACAAGCTTTTATATAAGGATTTTATTGGAAGGTCTATAGCTAGGATGTGTTATATGTAACTTCTGTTTGTTTAGTTTATCTTTCGCCTTTTATCCCAAAAAAAAGGTAAAGATAGAAGATAATTTCTGATATATGCTTACCTATTTTTGATGCAATACTAATGATGGAATGAATGGGTTTTTTCATAGAGTTTAATAGTATGTGTGTCTTTATATTTTAAAGTTGAAACATTACTGTTGAATTTGGGAATTTTTGGAGCTAGAATCTTGGTGGGAATTTGTGGAATAATAGAGAGAGTGTGTAAGAATGATATAGGCTGGAAATTCTAGAAATAAGATATAGAAATTTGATTTAGGTAAGCCCAATTTGGTATATAATAATGATTTGAGATATATGGAAATTTTGAATAGGAAATTGAGATATTAATATCTCTATTTCAATTAAAACAGTTTATCAATCGATTATGCCAAGTTATTAAATCAGTTACCATAATTTATAAAGTTTATTTAATTTACTTAAGTTTGGTTGTTAACCTAAAGTCAAATTTGAGTTTCAAAATTATCTATATTTCCACGACAATTGATTAATGCTTATCTAATTAAAGGACAGATAATAGGGATATTTCAATTAGATTCAAACCTCTCCTTTCAATGTAACGGTAGGAAAAAAAAAGGACAAAAACTTTAATAATTCTATGTTTTGTTTTTAGTATATTTTATAGGGTAAATCGTATGACTTTTTAAAATCTTTTAAAATTACATAAACGTTATCTTTGTCTAAAAAAAAAAAAATCACATGGATGTCCTAGATTTTAAAAAATCCAACACATATTATTTAAAATAAATTTCACAAATAGTTCCTACTTTTTAAAAAATAAGCGTCCTGACCCAAGTTAGATCCATAGATCATAAATGCTAATATAATGACAAGACTCTGTATTTTTAAATCCATTACTTAGAATTAAATAATCTCCATATTCATGCTAAGACTACTCACTCGCATAACCTTAAGTTAATGCATTCAAAATCTACAACAGAAACATGAAGTTTTATTATAAAGATTTCTATATGCTCTTTCACAAGTTATCTAAGGATAGTTTTTCACAATGCACTGCCGCAGAAGATCATCATTTTGAGGAAAATCTAGGAACTAATAGATAGGCCTAATGGAAAGCCATACCATCATAATAGTAGAGAAAATCAGCAAAAAACATCAACAAGCATGAAGACATTTATTCTTATAAAATACTCCGATCAAGAGATTTGATCGCGATTTGAAAGATGTGAGGACTCGGGTTCAAAAGATTGATTATGCTTTATCCCTGCAACCCAATTTGCCACAGTCGTAATTTTTTATGGTGATAAGCAGCCAGAAGATGTATCAAAGGAGTAGAAGTTAAAAGGTAAAATGAAAGAGAATCTACGAGAGAAAATATTATATGGCTGATACCAAACTAAAGGGGAGTGAACACCTTTTGCCCTGCACTCAAACTATGACTATGAGCTGGGTGTATATGTATTTAATTCATGCACCCATTTGCAATTCAATAAAGTTTGCTATCTATTTTTATCACTAAGGTACACGCTTGACGGTGTAACTACTAATAAAATAATAGATGAAAATGACAATAAATAATAGCTTAGTGAGTCTGCTCTCTCTCTCTCTCTCTCTCTCTCTCTCGTGCGCGGAACAATCAAAATAAGGATCCAAATGTAAAATCAAGCTTGAATGCAGGCCTGTCAACCTGAATGCGAGTTGTGAATTGGAGCAATGCAATGCTGTATTGTTATCTTTTGATTGATCTTTTATTTATCTCTTAGGATACATGTATAGTAGGATGTTCATACAATTTCTCCCAGTTTCACATCTTCTGACCCCAGACCCTTTCTTTTTTCACATCCGGTCCAGTAAGCTTTAGGCCCAGCTTCATTTTGTTTTTCCCTCTTTTAGTCTCTTCTGACAAAACAAGTTCGGAATTGAGCTCTTTTTGCTTTTCAAGTCCGATCTTGCAAGCCCCGTTGTGAATTCAAACTCACAAACCTAGGTCACTCTCTCTCTCTTCCTCCATTGGTATATCTATTATGTAAACCCTAATTAGTTGCTTTATTTCCGATTTCAAATTTAACCCTAATTAGCATTATAATCCATATGACTATTGCAATACTTCTTGTTTACGTGTTTGATTTGTATGAAAGCTGAAGGATATCCCATATAACTTTTGCCCCTTAGGTGTTTGACGAAAACGTCTTCATGAAATTTTGTTAACTGATTTTTATTCGTGGCCTCTGAAGAGTGAAAATTATTTATTTGCCTACTAGATTTAGCTTAGGATTACCCATATTGAGATTTCTATAGCAATAAGTTGTGAACTCATTAGTAACGCTTCTGATGTGAGTTTCTCTCTTATGTTTTTATGATATTGCTTATCGTTTGATTAATGCTTGTTGTTATGCATATGAATGTTACTACTGATCCCCTAATATAAAATGATTCAAAAGGATTTATTTTCCATGGTAGTGTACTTTCTTTTTATTGTTTATTTTTAGTTTTTATGATACTCATCTGTCAATGCTGTAAAGTGACGCCCTTTAGTTCCGTTGGTCTTTGGTTAGTTATTTTGATTTGTGGGGTTATGCTAGTTTCCTCTATATTCTTGATTTTGCACCTGGGCCATGGTCATTGCAACTTGTTGGAATTTATTCACTGGCTTTGTGCTTGATATGTATATTTTGTTAAACTGATATGTAAATAACTTTCTGCTTTTATTAACTCATACAAGTAAATATTTTTCCCTCTGAACTAAAATTTAGAGCAAACACAACACTAAATTCTGGATGGTTAATAGGATTTGGGGGCATGGGGCTCTTGTGAAATGCAATTACAAGTGTTTTTCCAATCCACTGAGAAATATGTAACTAAAAGAAATTCACTGTAGCTTCAGATTTGATGAAGGATAAGTTCATTTGGTGTCGTTAGAATTTCTATTTCATCACTGTGTATGCTATTTCACTGAGTATCTAGCTCATCATCAACTTTTAGTATTACTTTCTAGTTCTTTAAAGATGATGAGCTATTGTAATGTGTGTACATGATTATAAATAGCAATTTTACCTCAATATCCTGCCATTCATGAAGAGTTCACGTGCTTAAAGGTTCACGCTCTCAGCTCCTAAATTGGAGTGTTGAATTATGACCGATGCCTTACATATGCCTGCATACTAAATTAGATATACCTTTCTTGTTTGCCTATATCTATAGGTTGTGATTTGAGTACTCATTTTACTGGCGTATGTCATTAATCTCTATCATTACGTCTCATAGATTTAATATATTTTTTCTTGTTTAAAGTGAAATGGTTGAAAGGTTCAGTGAATAAAGTAAATCCTTTCTCTTCCTTTTCATTGGAAGTAATAATAGACTATAAAAAATGGCACATTTATCAATTAAAACTAACTGGGAATTAAAGTCAGGTTGCAAGGATAATGTTCTTTGTAATTTAATGTAAATTATGGGGAGTTGTGCTTTTTCCATTCTAAAGTTTTAGAAATTTGTATAAGAAGATACATTTGGATTTTAATATATTTTCATGCTGACTGTTCTATTTCAATGCTAGTGCTAGGATCTAGTGAGGAGAAAGACAAAAAAGGTGAAGGAATTACAAGATAATATTGTTGCTGGTAATTTCACACCACAAAGCAAGATGGGCAAGATGTTGATGGCTATATGTAAAACTCTGCAAGAAGAAAATGAGGAGATTGACAATCAAGCTGCTGAGGAAAAGGTGCTTTTGCTGTTTTATGTTGTTGATAGAGCTGGTTTTGTTGATATTATGCTGTGTGTGAAGACTGAAAATAAAAAAAAATTGTGTTGTTTCTTTTTGGCCTTTTATTTTCAGGCTCTAATTATTTTGCATCACTAGGTAAAATGATGTACGTATGTGCCCAAAACTTTGCTCTTCTGAAAGAACCAACTAAATATGTTGCAGTTTGAGTAGAATGGCTGAGATATCTAGTTTACCATGAGGTTACAACAACAGTGACTTAGCTTAAGGGAATTAAAGCAATGGATGTGCAATGTGTTTACACTAGCAGTATTATTTTTTCTAATGCAAATTTCAAAGAGTAATGTGTAGTTGACTCATAGCGTCCTCATGAAAGTATCGGCACCTTTGCAATATAGATTGGAAGTTTGTCAGATTTCTTATGTTTTTTATCAATGGGTTGCAGTATGTATTCGGTGGAATTCATTTGTATAAAGCATTTCTAAGAAGTAAGAATTTCTTTGCTTTTGATTTGGTAGAATTGGGGCTTAAGAAATACAGACTTTTGATGGCTTGAAAAGCATTCATCTTCTGTGTACCTTAGGTTTAGTTGTGGGATGAATGGTACTTTGTAAGTGTTTCCAATAATTTTCTGAACTTCAAATTCGTGATTGAAAGTTTCATTCCAAAAATAAGGTAAGCGGATCTTCATGCTTGAAATTGTCAGAATATTCATGCTTTTGTAGGATAGAGCATCCTTGCTTCTCATTTACTGGCAATAGTTTATTGATTCAAGTTTATATTCTAGCAGGCAGCAGAGAAAGTTAATTATCATAACAGCAGAACAGGATGCTTAGGTATTGGCAACTCTTTCAAACTTTAGCAATGCAACTGTCATGTGGATGGCCCCAGGTGTAATGTTGAAAATAATTTCCATTTGCAAAACCAAAAATCAAGGAAATCAACATCGTGCTTGGTGTAACATTGACAACTCTGCAGCAGCCTCAGCTTAATACTGGGGAAAGCTTGTCAAGAATGAATATGGGAAAAGTCTGCTTAAAATTATGTAGTGTTGACTGCTCAAACATATTGCAGTTTGGTAACCAAAAGATTGTAGACTGAACTTTGACAAGCACTTAGTATGGAGAGGAAGCATTTATAGCACGAGAGAAATGCCTATCATAATTATGCAAGTGAAGTGATTGGTTTGGACTATTATGGCTGCACAGACCACCCTTATTCAACTACGACATTATTCAACTGTAGATGAATCATTATACCATCTTCAAGCAAGAATGCCAGACCTTTAATATTTAAGGTATAACATTTAAGGAAGACATGGAGAGTGATCTAACAATTATTTTGATACTCTTCTTTTGTTAAGTTTATATACAAGGTCATTAAAAATTTGCCTTCTATCGTTTAACATCCATTGCTGGGAGTTTTGTTGCTCCCCTCTCATGGCATACGGCCGATACAGATCCATAGGCAGATCAAGTGACTCCCATGCTTACACATTTGTTGTGCAATACAGCAAAAAAATAGTAAGGCTGAAAAATAAGAATGGTTCAAGGCAACTAGTACTAAATTTTTTAAAGGATGAGTGGCATTATCTCATTGTTTATAATAATAGTTGAAAAAAAAAAATAACGCTGAAACAATAAAGGAAGAAGACACAAGCCAGTGCTTCGTCGCATATGGTTTACGGTGGCTGTTGTTTTGAATGTCCACTAGAGAAAAATTAAAATACAAAAATGAAAAAAAAAAAAAAAAAGATTGGGAGAAATGTGAACGGGAGAAATAGGGTAATATTTACATTCTCTGTGAGATGACAATTAGGCGTTTAATATTATATTTTCTCTATGTAATAGTTACATTATTACTAAATTGTTTCCATAATTGCTTGAAGCTTCAAGGAGTTAAGTTGCACACGCAAAATTTAATGACCTTAAATTCCAGCAAGGCAAGTAGAGGATCATTGAGCACAATTTCAAACCACTGTTCACTCTTTTGTAATTATCGAGGTCATGGGAAGGAATGCTTGTCGAGTGCTCAGTATAGTATATTTTTACCTTTTTATATTTTAGGAGTATAAGGAATTGGATCGAAGCATTAGTGAAGACAGTTGAGCCAAACCTACTCAATCAAAGTAGTTTAGAAAAAAAAAAAAAAAAAAGAGACTTTTATTTGGAAGCTAATAAATGAAGTTTGAAAATATTCTCACTCTGTATCCAAAGTGAAATTGTGGTGAACCAGCATCAACTTAATGTCGGAACCAGAAATTCAAAGTGGTTTTGGGAAAGGAAATTAAAGGCCGGTGACCCATTAGATTGCATGTTCTGCTGCTCCCAACCACTAATACTGTACTTAAAATGTCTCTCTGAACTGTCGCTCATACAACCTAGAATTAGCTATTACCTACTATATCCTTAGGATTGTAATACTCATCGTTATAAAAATAATGTCAAGAAATGCTCTATGAAGATTGGTTTGAAACTCAATAAGGACCTTCGTGTTTAGCTACTAAATAACTGATCTAATGATTCGATAAAATAGTTATCAAAACAGTCAGATTCTTTTCCCAATTAGCACTTGCCCCGCTAAATTACCAAATAAAATTCTCCAACCCATACTATTGCAGCAACTTTAGCTAGCAATTAACCATTTTAGCTAATAGTTAAACAATCCAACAGCCACACCAACTTCTTTTATTTTTCACATAGCCAACTGGAATAAACACCGCCACAACAAACATGGTATGTTTATCAAGTAAAATAAACTTTAATATTTTGTTAGCGGACTACTTAAGAATCCACTTTAATTTCATCAAATCTCAGATTAAATGACATCATGGAGACACCAAACAAGATAAAGAAAAAAAAAATGGAAACACAGTACAATCAACAAGACAATGGAGTAAGAGTGATAATAATTTGTGCAACTTCGATGATAAGAAATTGTCCTTTGTGAATGTTTCTCCTTGATTTAGTAAATATAGAAGTTTTATTATAACCTGAAATTGAGACATGAAAACTATAATATTATCTCCAACAATGTTACATATTCAATTTACATAAATGCTTAATGATGTATTAGGACTACGAAAAGTAGACTTGAGAGCAACATCATGCATCCAACTATAGGTCATTGAAAACCCTAGCTTCCTAAAGGGTTGCACCCTTTTCTATCCCAAAAAATGGAGAGTACTCAACTATAGAAACCTAGTAAGACCTATGGAATATGGATTAAAATTAATGTATAATTATGCAAAACAACAAAGTAAACAACAATGATATAAACTGCAATAATAAAAGAATAAGGGATAGAAGAGATAACACTGTGTTTAACGTGAAGTTCGGTCGTCTCCTAGTCTCCATAATCCACAATAATACCTCACTCAAGGATGATTTCACAATTCATTCAACACAAAACAACAAAGCTCCACCAAAGCTACAAATAACATAAACACGATTATTTGAGTCGTGTCTTTAAAATAATCTCTCAAACACTATAGGTACAATTCATGATTCCACTAATTCACTCACAAACTATAGTATAGTGCTTTATGAGAGGTAATACTAGGTTTAACATAGAGTTTGGTCTATCTACTCGCCTCCACAATCCATAATAATGCCTCATTTAGGAAGGATTTCACATTTTATTCAACGCAAAACAACTACAATGCTTTACTGGAGCTGCAAACAACATCAACACAATTACTTGACTTGTGCCTTGCCCTTTACAACAATCTCTCAAACACTATAGGTACATTGTTGTGCTATTTCTGATCGAGTTTTAATAAATCACTTTCTATTATCTTGTTCCCATGATCTGGTCAACGCTAGGTAAGTGTGTCTATCGCATGTAGTATAGGAATGAAATATAGGGTTGTTCTTGGTAAGTACTTGTAAAATATAAATAAATAATTCATAATGAAGGGTATATATGTAATATAATGTTGTTAAGAGGGTAATTTGGTCCTTGAATAGATGATTTTGGACACAAGAAAGTTCTGTGTGAATGAACGGACAAATTTAGATTAGGCCGGCATCTAAGCCGCCAGCCTAAACTCCTAAGTTGTCAGCTTAAACATGATGGACGATGGCCTAACTGCGGCGTTGAAGCTTCGAGAATTTCTAAGGAAAATAGTCCTACGCCGGACTAAAGGCTGCCAGCATAAGTACCTAAGTTGCCAGCGTAAGGCCGGCTTATGTCTGCGTTTTTCCTAAGCTAGGGTTGCGTTTTTCTAAAGCCAACTCTCTCTATAAATAGAATCTAGACCCCACGAATTTATCACAATTCTTCCTCAGCCAAACTTAAGGTACGTAGGTCTAAACTTGGTTTTCAATTCTTTTCCTTAGTTAAATTAGTCTAATCCTAGTTTTAAATACGTTTGAAGGAGATTCAAGATCTAGGAGCGAAACCCTAAATTAGATTTGGAGGATTTCGGTTTCAAATCAAAGTAAAGGTTAGATTTTTTATTCTAGTCTTGTGTTTCTAGGATTTATAGATTTTAAGAATGTGATTATAGTGATAGTATATTATTTGTGACAGGAGAATTAATTAAACGAATTAGGGTTTCCATTGCGAATAGAATCTGTAAGATCTAAGTAAGTATGAATCTGTTCTTCATCTGTAGATTTAAAGTTATGAACTTTCATAGTTTTTTTGCTCATAGAGGATTGTATATATGTGTGTATATGTTGTGAAGAGAATTTGTAGAGATTCATTAAGAGCTTTGGAGAATTTGTGAAAAGGGTTTCTGTGAAGTGCAAACGAGATAACAGGTGTGTTGATTTTCAATCAGGTTTATGGAATTAAGTTTAGGGTTTGATATTGTTATTACAATTGGAATTTATTTTAATATATATTGTTAAACAAGAGTATTGTGAGATTAGGGTTTCTACTTTATTAATAGTTACTTTTCAAAAGATTTGGATTGAAAGCAAATCCAGGTATGACCTTACCATGTTTGATTATATGTGCTTGTAGGATTAGTTGTTATAAACCTGAATTAATGATTATCAGACTTTAATTGAATTGAGTGTTGCTTGTTCTTGGCTTCGTTTAGTAAAGACCACGACAGTAGTGTGATACTAACGTTGGCAACTTGATGATCCTTGTGTGGCGGTATCCCAAGTAGAGTTGCATCTAGAAATGATTCTAGTAGATTAGGAGTCGTTACTAGCTTAATTGTAGAATGCAATTATATATGTATATACTATCTATATTATGGTTTTCATCGGGGTCATGAGTTGCTCTGAGTTTATGATTAGTGATCAATAGTCCTAAACTGTGTTGGTTGCAGGCTAATGAAAAGATAATTAATTTGTGCTTGTTGCATTAGAATATAAGTTGTATGTGATATTGTGATTTGCTTGTTCATGTTCATGTTCATGTGTATGTGCTTTCGGTTTGCCGTATTGGGCGTTTTTCGCTCAATCCTTATTTTTCTACAGGTATAGGTGAAGATTCTATAATCTATGACTTGATGGGCTATGACGTATTCGTCGATGATGGGAAGAGTGATAGCGGTTATGACCATCCTGCTAACAATTGAAATTAGTTATTAGTAATTTAAGAAGAAAAGACATATTATGAGTTAGTTAGTTTTCTTTTGGAGACTTTTATATGTAAGGATTTCTTTATTTTGTTTTAGATTAGATTTTTAGATATGTTGATTTATGAGATTAGGACATTTAATTTGATATGAACAGTCTTAAAAGTTACCCCATATGTGAGTATTTGGTAGTATTGAAAATATATGTCTATGGATTTAGAAAAATATAGCCTTAGCATGTCTATTCTAATAAGGACACGTGGCGGGCTGACAATGCCTTTAGGTTAGAGCGTTACAGCTTAAGTACTATCAGAGTAATAGATTTGATAATTAGATTCCGGTTATGACTCCTTAGAATGGTGTGCCTTGATAAGAGAGGTAGAAATTTGTTTTTATTGCAGCCACGTGCAAACTTAAACTCGTTGAGATGAACGTTTGCTTTGTCCTTACATCTATTTGGTATTTCTTTGCTGCCTTTGTGAAAAAAAAAAAAAAAAAAAAAACTTATTGTCCAAACAGAAATCACGTAACTGGGATACAAAGCAAATACATATATATGCATATCAAATACTCAAATATAAAAACAGATAACTTAAATAGATTTTATATATATTTCTCGAGTTGACGTAGGATATTATAATATCCGGCTCTCGAGATATACTTAAAACGGAGTTAATTAGATGTTTGAATTATATTAGTTAAAAAATACTTTTAAAAAAATAAAGCAAATTTAGATCAGATTAAGAACCTTTTGAATATGAGTCACTACTAATCAATTAAGAACTATATATCCTAGGCTTGAATTGAGTTTATTTGGACTCCATACTATGCCTCCTTTGACTTCAATTCACTCTACCTTAATCTAGCGTTTATAAGTTTCAAGGCAGATTTCTTAGGTGGTAAGGATAGACTTAATGATTGTATTGCCCATAGTGCAATTTAAGATCCCATCCATGAATCTAAACAAGTTACAAAATTATTACAAAAGGGTTAATGCAAGTAAAAACCCTACAAATATTAAATGGGTAAAACTCAGAAATAACACGAATTTAAACATGTTAGAATTCGAGTTTAGGACCTAAACTTGTTGACAAACCTTTGACCTTATTAAAATATAATATTATTGTTTTTCATTCTTATTTTTTTTAAATGTAATTAAATAACAAAATTATTAACATAAGAAACATATTATCTACATTTGTATAGCATATTATAAATTATTATATCAAACATACATATCACATACATAACTTATAGATTTATTTAAAAAATAAAATATATAATGTTTATAATAATATAAAATTGATTTGTTTGCTACATATATAACATATGTACGTATGTATACATTACATATAAAACATTAATAAGTTCGGTAGATCATATATAAGACATATTTATAATTTATAGAGTACATATTGAGTATGAATTACATATAACATATATCATATCACATATATACTTATCATACTCATCTATATATATATGTATATATAACATAATTTATATATATTATATCACATATATACAACGACTATTTATAACGTGTGTGTATGTATATACTTATCATACTCATATATATATATATGTGTGTGTGTGTATCATAATTTATTTGTTACATGAATATGATATATCTATTTATTTGTGTAGTAGACAATTTTTGTTTTGAAAGAAAAAAATAGAAAAAGTTATGAAATGGGAAGAAATTTTTCAAATGGACCTTATAAAAGAATACATTCATAGGATTAATATCATTTATCACCTAAAACCTTAAGTATTAAATTAATGATCTTTTCTCTTATAAACTCACTATATATGTCTCATATTTTTTATAGGAGATTTTTCCAGCCCCAAACTTGTATTTTAACATCTATTTGAATCACAGCCGGATGATTTTTTATCCTTCGCTTTTGCTGTACTGCTGTCTAACTGTTAATAACGCATGTGGGAAATTCAAAAAGCATTCATTTTTGGCAGCATTAGATGACTATTTTTGCATAACTTACGAGGGACCAGATTCTGCTGCTATAAAACATTATGAATCACCGAAGTTGCTTTTTAAACGATGATACTTTCGATGTTTAAAAATAAATTTATTTGAAGTATTAATATTTTATAAAATTTAATTAAGGTATTAATTTTTTTAGAAAAAAAAGTTAAGGTATCAATTTTTAGTATGATTTTAAGTGATTAAAAAAAAGAATCAAGGTTTCACAAATTGAGTTAAATAAAGTTTTAATAATTGATCATAAACAAAAACTAGAAACTTAATTAAAAATTAATCTAAACATTTATATCTTAAATAAATTTTACAAAATGTTTATACAAAAATTAGGTATGGTGGAAAATGAAATGTCTCTTTAATTATTATTTTTATTTCTTTGTTATAAATGACCAACTAATTCCATGTTGACTACTTGACTTTACTCAGAAGTCCAAGGGGATCGCATCTCATTTCACATCTCAAGTAAGATTTGGTATGTTTTTTGATAATTATTCAAATTTGTTTCTATTGCAGCCGCCTTTAAACTTAAACTCGTTCAGATGTGCGGTATCTATTTGGTCTTTGTATGCTATTCATACATATCCATTATATTTTTTCAAGCTGATATAGGATATTATAATATTTGGCTCATAGGGATAAACTCAAAGCGAAGTTTACTAGATGTTTAAATTATTTCAGCTAAATTTTTTTTTTTCCAAAATAAAGCAAGTTTAGATAAGATTAAGAACCTTTTGAATATGGGTTACTACTGATGAATCAAAGTAATTTCATGTGAAGTCCAAGCCCATCTCATCTACCGAGATCTTTCATTTCACATCTCAAGTAAGATTTGAAATACTACTTACCTTCGTTGCCGACACTGTGATGTTTATTTCAATAATAGCTTGGAATCATGGTTCGCATAGACTAAGAACTTGGATAGAGCTAGAAATTTGTTAAACATAGCTCATTAGATCCTATGGTTCACCCAAATGATGACGAGTTGAGATATCTCAGAGGATATTTGAAACACTTTAGTATGGGACATGATTTGATATGCTTAAGTGTTTGGAAATTCATTGAATGAAGAGATCACCCTCGACACTACGGTCATGATATCGGTAGTGATGAAGATAGCGCTCACCATTGCACCCACGATTCAGGCCGTGAGAATGTCATTGTTGAAGAAATTACAAGTCAATGAAGATCATGATCCACATCACGCCCGTGATGTGTCTAATCACAACCGCAATCAGCTTGAAGGAAAGATT
Source organism: Combretum micranthum (assembly GCA_024138025.1). NCBI lineage: Eukaryota > Viridiplantae > Streptophyta > Magnoliopsida > Myrtales > Combretaceae > Combretum > Combretum micranthum. The sequence continues at coordinate 211,459 of JAMXBD010001642.1, read as the reverse complement.
AAAAATTGAGGCTGAGGAGATCACAACGATGATCCACAGAGTGATCTCATCCCTAATTTACTTTTTAAAATTGTTTTGTTTCCTATTTTATTTGTTTGGGTTTAGTTTCCATATTCACCCTTCCTCGACTTGTGATAGTATATAAGGGTTATTAAGGTTATGCCTAGGAAGTTTTTGCTATCTTGAATATGATTATGTCTTTTGTGACTAGTTGCTTTGAATGAAATTTGAGATCTTTCTTCTCAGATTGTTCTTGATTGTTTCATTTTAATGTGCATAATATTAATAGATTGAAACATCTAGTTCGATATAACTTTGGTGCATCATATCAAGGATTGATCATCTATATCCCTTTTAAATTTCTATTTGCTTAAATACAAAAACCGTAAATTACAATGCAAATCCCTAGATTGCAATAAAATGTTAGATCTGATAATCACACAGGATTCCCCACATCCGTATCATCTTGGTATCAGAGCTTAAATCTACGGACTGTAGTTTAGGGCTTTGGTGGTGGATTCCTTGTTTGGTGAGTTTCATTATTCTTGATTCCTTGTGCTGCAAGTTTAATTCTTATTGAAGCTGTCGGGAAAGTCTAATTTAAGAACAAAGATGGTAAGGTCCTTAAGGTTGAAAGCATCAATAATATGGGTGAGTTTGTGGATTTCATGAAGGATATGATGTGGGGTATGCAAAGGACAGTACAACAATAAGGTTAAACCCTAAAAAATGTTGAACAAATTGTTGGGGAAAATCCTCAAATTCATGGAACACATGAACATGATCTCATTGATGAATTAGAGAATAATATGGGAGTCCAATTACCCCGTGGTGGACATGAAATAGTTGAAATAGCCATGAATTTCCCAATTTATATTTTATAAATGTGTTATTGAAATTATATATAATTTTGAAATGAGATATATGTGTATGAACAATATAATTAGTGCATGTGTTGAGTATGTATTATTTTGTATGTGTGTATGTGCAATGAAATTAATATTATTGTTTTATATATATTAATGTGTGCATAATATAATAAATATTTGTGTCTTTTATTAATTAATATGTGTGCGTTATGTTTAGAATTTATCAAAACAACTTTTTGAATTACCTAAGATTTTGTTGAAAGAAATTTTACAAAAGTTAAGCCTATTTTTCAAACTCAAATTTAACCCAAATGAACTCCAAATTAAGCCTAAGTCAAATACACCTCTAAAGTCAAACGTTGGATAATTATAAACCTCAAATATGATTAATTAGAGCCTCTTTTTCAGCCCATATTTTCATACGATTTTTACCCCTTTTCTCTCCTTTCTCTTTTCCTTTTTCTTCAAACCTTAAGCCCTAAACCAAAAACCAATATCAAGCTTTTGGAATAAAAAATCTCACCAAGCCAAAGCCTCTTCATGTAAGTTAATGGAAGTATAATCTCTTTGTTTTATTTCTTTTCTTGTATTTTAGATGTAAAACCTATGATAGGATGAGTTAATGTCATTTGAGTTGATTGATTTTATGCATTGATATATGTTAGGTTGAGTTTTGTTATTGTGTGAACTTGGTTAAGTGTTGGGGAAGTTGAAAGAAGTGTTGGTGAGTAGTTGAAGTGTGAATTTGTGTAATATAGTAGTTGAATGATTGATTGATTTAAGAGGAGTTAATACTTGTTGAATGGTGTTAAGAACATATAACAAGTTTTGGAAACTTAGAATGAGTTTAAAGAAGGTTTGAAAGTGTAAAAGTTTACAAAATTTTGTAAAGAAAACAAGAGAAAAAAACATTTTCGAATAGGTCTGTTTTTGAGTATACGCCGGCATCCGGTACTTCAACGCCGCCGGTGTAGAGATAGTGTTAAAGGTGATCAGAACCGATTTTTCTAAAGCCGCTAAAAACGCTACCGGCTTTTTTAAGGAAATTATGCTAGTGTTTATTTTTCAAAGCGTACGCTGACCATTAGGGTTCCAATGCCGCCGGCTTAGAGGTAGTGTGGAATGCGAACAGAATCAATATTTTTAACACCGTGCTTAAAGCCGTCGACGTAGTGTTCCACATTATCGGCGTACATGGAAACGCTGCTGATGTTGGGGTATCACGAGCGTGGACCAACCCCGTGGAACTCTCAAAATTTTTGGAAATTGAAGTGGTCTACACCGGCTCAAGACCACAGGCGTAGACTAAAGGCTACCGGCATATATTTTTGAACATTGCCAGTGATGGCAAGCGTTGAGTATTAGTGCATAGTTCACCGGTTCAACACCACTAGTGTTGAAGACCGACGTGTCCCTTGCAGTTTTTATTTTAAAAAACTTTCTTCCATATTTCCTAAAGCTTGATATATGATCAATTGAATATTTGTTGAGTATTGTATGATATAATATGATGTTTAAGTGCTATGTTATGACTTTGTAATAATTTATTTGAATTTCTTTAATTAGTTATATTTGAAACTGGTTGATTAGTGCTTGAACTAAGTGAGAAATTCAATATTATCTTGTACAGTGATAGATCTTCACTCGGCTAACCCTATTAGTTCCGTGCTATTTCAGGTTGCAGCTTGCTTGTTTCTTTGTTAGGATAAACATTATTTAAAGTTACTCTAAATTAAGAAATTTAATAATTGTTTGTTGAGTGTCTATTTTACCGTTGAATCTTGGTTCAGAGAGTGATAACCCTGCTCAGATTGAGGGCATGGTAGTTTTAGGTGCTTAGACCACCCTTGTCATTTGATATGACTTTCATAAGTGGTTAGCGGTAATCGATGGGAATTTGGTATCGTATAACATTTACTTATTCTTGAAATGATGTAATATGATTTAATTCAATGTTTATGGGAACACTTGAATTAAGTGATATTATGGATCGAGTTAAGTAAAGTTGAGAAATGGCTAGAAACCCTAAATGAGATTACTTAATTGTTATGGATAAATTCATCTAGGATGGTTTAAGTATCCGAGCTACTTATATTAACCTCCTGAGCGTCGTGATCGTTACTCAGGTTCCCCTAGAAATCTCTGTTGCCCGAAGTTTGAATACTCCTATGATGTATGACTAACTAAAGATTGAATAATAAATAATTGGTTATTTCATTTTGCAATTAGCTTAAGTATGTGTGACTCACTTTGCATATGTATTCGTTACTTGCGTATTGGGCCTTTGTCTTATATTTTTTAATCATTTCAGGTGATGAATCTGACGAGTTTTATACGAAAATGGGGTATGGAACTGATTTCGAAGATTTTCTTGATGGTTTGGAGGACTAGAGATGACCTTAGACTCGATGGAATCCATATTTTGTAATAGACTAATTATGATAGCTTTTATGGTTGTATTTAAAGTTCTAGTTGGATATATTTGTAATTTTGTTAAGGCTTGTAAGAAGCCTTTGGTTGTAATATATATATACGTACTTAGCTATGTATGACTTAGGTTAATTTCTCTTGTGAAATATGTTGAAGGTGTAGTTATGTTTTGCTAAAAGTTTTGAAAAACTATGGTTTCAATTATGTTAATTATGTGGAATTAGACAAACAATTCCTCAACACTCCTTTTTAAGACAATCTTACATATAATCCTATAGATTATATATTGTTGGGAAACTGTTATCGCTTATTTTAATTATAGGGGTGATAGCGGGTCCTTATAATAGTAGATGGCCGCGAAAGAACTAATGATAGAGATTGATGGAATGGGCGCCAACCAGTGGGTAGTCGTCGGGTTAGAGATTATTTATTGGTGACTTGAGATTATGAGATTATGAAGATGATTACAAAAGTGTCAACATTATTGGTTATAAAAATTTATTTTATATCTTTTAATTTTTTATTTTTTAAAATAATTTTTAATGTATTATATTTTTAATTTTATTTAGTAATATTTTTTATTAAATTAATTTTTTTAACTATAAGACTCTAACACATATCCCTATTAGTAATTAATTATATTGACACTTTTATGAAACTTAGGTCATCCATTTATCAAAAATATTAACGCATGTTATATGTTTATAAATTGACAAAATAGAAATCATGTTTTTGCAATTAACCCTAAAAAAATCAAATATGATTCATTTCATTCAAAACCAATATTCACAGCTTTAAGTCTTTGTTTGTTTCATTATATATAATTAGTTTACTATAATATTTTTATTGTTTTTAAATAGATATTTGTTAAGAAACAAATACCGATGAAAAATTGATAATTTTATCTATGAATTAACGAAACAAATATAATATAAATAAATTATAAATATAAATTAAATATAAATTTAATGCGAATAAAAATCCAATAATCCAGAACATCCTTAAATACATCCTTGTCATTTTTCGTTGGTTCGGTTTTGCTAGTTGCTACACCACAATTGTTATTGACTCCACAGGAAGTCTTTAGCTTTTAATTTTCTATTGTTTCTTTTTGAAGGATTGATAGCTGTACTCCTTTTGACAGGAGGCACTTAGCTTTTAATTCCTGGGATCATGGCATGCTTCATCACCTCTCTTTCTCTGTGATGCATTACAGAATCAGCTTGGAGTGTGAATAATATTTAAACATGATTGAAAACAAGAAACCATATATTGTTTTGATGTTTTCTGGAGTTTGGATATGATCCTATTTTGGTAAGGACGTAAGAAAGAATATAAAAGCACTTCCAATTCGCTAGATTTAATTCTCTTTTCGTTTTTTTTTCTCTCTCTCTTTTTGTTATGTCTCCATGAATTAAAAATAGCTGACAATTCGAGCTAACGTGTAACATTTTGTATCTCGATTTACACGGACTCATGTTTAAAATTTTTACCAATGGCATCAATCAACTAACATTAGTGCATGTTGCACATGGCATAATCAATTGGATTCAAGTGTAGCCCTAATTGGAGATGCTTGCTCTCTTAAAGCATCTTATGAATTAAATGGGACAATAAAAGTAACAAATTCTTATGATCCTTATCTCATAAGTATATCTGTGTTGTTTTGATATGTTAACTAAAGATGCTTATGGTTCATTTTAATTTGATTTATGTGCCAAATTGAATTGACCCATATTTACATAAGTATGAACTAAACATTTTTTAATGATTTTGGATCTTGATCAAATAATTTTAAATGGGGTTTACTGTAGTTTGAGCTGCTTTTAAAAGTACTTTATTAAAGTTAAATACTAATATTAAATGGAATTTTTAATCGATTGCGGACATTCACAATGGGGAAAATTAGGTTAAAGAATATAGCCATAATTATATTATGTTGACCTTGTAACTGAGATGATATTAAAAGGTTTTTTGAGAAATGAGAGACGGGGGTAAAGAGATAGAAGTGGTTTATAGAGGTGGAGGTAAGATAAGAGATGACTAAAAGGACAAAAAAGCAAATTAGGTTAAAATGATATGTTGGCATGTTAAAATTAAAAATTGTTGCTTATTTATTTATTTATTTTTAATTTTGATAGAAAATGGTTTAATTTGATTTGGCTTTCCAAATTGAACTATTTTAAATCTTTTCTAAACCAAACTGCAAACCACATTGAAATATAAAAAGTCAAATTTTATAATTATGTTTAACAAATTAACTCCTTGTCTATTCTATTAGGTATTCTTAGGTATTGACGACTAGTGGAAGAATCGTTGACAAGTGATACACAGACATTAGTGGGTATATATATCGGCGAAATTACACTTCGTCGAATTTTAGTATAACGGGAAATTCTTAGTATAATCTGTAAACATCCTTAGTTTAAGATTAGAAAGCTAAACTAACGATGATGATGATGTCAAATCATCATTAGGGTCTTGTTAGGTAATAGCTATGTAACTCCTAGATAGATTGGTCATTTTTCAAAGATTAAAGGACTTTAAGAGCGTCAGGCCACCGCAAATCACGGGTTCCATTAAATGGATGAATGGAGAATGTCAAACAATTACTCTGCATATGAACTAGAATGATGAATAAATGTTGCAAATGTAATTCATATAAAATTAAAATTTAACATACATATAGGCATTAACATAATAGACTAAACATTATAAATCATGGATCTTGAATAAATAACAAATCACAGAATAATTATAAGAAATCGTACCTGATGCGGAAGTCATCATAATTTCAAACAAGAGCTAAAAAACTTTCTTAAATAATTAATTTATCTCCTCTTAACTCTACTTGATGTTACAGAGAAGCTTGATGAGAGCCGCACAAAATATATTTTTGTGTAGTGTTTTTTCCTTTTTTCTATAACCCTAATGGGTGGAGAGAGGATCAATATATAATAGTTAATTTAATGTGGTACATCCATCAAGTAACCAATCTGACGGATGAGATTTATACTATTATTAAACATAAGAAATCCCAAATATAGGGAGTTGGGTTTAATAAGAATATGGGCCAATCACATTTGGATATATTTTAACATTTTCATTAACTGGATGTTCCTTTCCTTATGTTTAACAGTAAACATAAGGTGCGCATAAATTAAATCTCATTATCCATACAACATCATAAGTATCTTAAATAACAAACTTACATAATGAAGGTTTTGATGGTCATACACAATTTAGTCTTATACTTTTTCCATATACCATTACATTAAGAGCTTGTTAATGCGAAATAAACATAAGTTTATGTAGAATATGGTTACGTATTGAACACATAAATTTTTTTTATTCAAATAATCATATGTATATAATAAATGAATAAGAAATAATAGAAATATAACTTATTGAGCTATTAAACATTATAATCCTTTATAAACCAAGAATTTTAACTACATTTTTAAATGTCTTAGGTTGAAAACTTTAATTAAAGGATATGAATCTGAGATTCGTACTGATATGCACAATGGACACTCTTTTATTTTGAATTTTCTTTAACGAAAAATACTTAATTCCATATGTTTAGCCTCTAGAGTATTTGTCATTTTCAGAGAAGAAAACTATTGCAAAGTTATCACAGTAAATTTTTAGTGGCTTGGAATAGAATCACAGCCAAGTCCTGAAATTAAATTCCGTTAGTAATGTGAATTATAGTCATAAAAGCCACAAATTTTACCTTATAGTAGATGAAGAATAAGAGATTGTTTGCAGACTTCCATGATATTGTTCTTGTGCTAATAAGAACAAGTAACTAACGTTGATTTCTACTGTCAATACATCTAGCAAAGTTTGAATATGAATACCCAATCACTTCTAGTTGATCAAACTCTTATAGTGAGCTGTTTTTTATTCCTTGAAGATATCTTAACACTTTTTTTGCATTTCAATGATCAATACCAGGATTTTTGATATCCTAAATAACAACTGCAAAGCTAATGTCGGGTCTGGTGGATGTTTGCAAGTACATTAAACTGCCACAACAGAGGCACATGGAATTGATTCCATTTCCTTTGTTCCACATCATTTTGGGACATTGCATAAGGTTGAACTTATCTCCCTTTTGAGTAAGAATATTCTAGCTGAACATTTGCTCATATTAAATTTCTCAAGAGTTTTATCGACATAAGCTTTCTGAGACAATCCTATCAATCCTTGTGATCTATCATGAAATATTGATATTCCAATCACATAAGATGCCTCTCCATATCTTTCATTTCAAAATTCTTAGAGGAAATTCCTTAGTATTATGCATAAAGCCTAAGTCATTAGCACAAATAAAATATCATCATATATAGAACTAGAAATATAAACTTGCTTCTATTGATCTTTCAGTAAATACACCGATCAACAGTGATTTCTTCAAAACCAAAAGAAGTAATGATATTATTAAATTTAATATACCATTGCCTGGAAGCTTATTTAAGTCCATATATTGATTTCTTTAATTTATACACCATATTTTCCTTTCATTCTATGGAAAAACTTCAAGTTGATCCATGTAAACTTTAATGTCCCCATTCAGAAAGGCTGTTTTCACATTCATTTGATGCAATTCTAAATCAAATTGTGCTACTAATGCCAAAATTATTCTTAAAGAAATTTTGTTTGACACCGATGAAAAAGTCTCTTTATAATCTATGCCATCATTTTGAGTATAACCTTTGGCAACAAGTCTGATTTTATATCATTAAACATTGCCATTTGAGTCACGCTTGGAAGACCCACTTACAGCCGACTCGTTTAGAACCTTTGGGCAATTTAATGAGATCCTAAACATTGTTTTTTGCCGTTGATTTTTACTCTTCTTTTATAGCATCTATTCATTCATTAGACTTTTAACTTTCTATGGCTTGTGAAAACAAAACAGGATCATTATCAATGCCACAATCATAGTCATGATCTTGTAAATAAACCGCATAATCATCAGAAATAGCAAACCTTCTAACCTTTACAGGTTTATTCAAAGCTATTTTATATGGTGCATTCACATTAACTAGTGATGAGTTAGGTTCGTCATGGGGTATTTCATTCAACTGTTGTTCTTGATTATTATGCTCTTCCAATATAGGAACAATGCTTGGTGTTGATGTAGATACAACAACTTTTAAGGGCAATGGAACATCAACCTTATTTCATTAATATCTATAATCTTATTATTAACACTCCTACTGAATTCACCATTCTCTATAAACTTGGCATTTCCTATTTTAACAATTCTAGAACTATGATTTGGACATTAAAATCTATACCCTTTAGATTTCTTTGGGTAACCAATAAAGTAACCACTAACTGTTCGAGAATCTAATTTCTTTTCATGTGAATTATAATCATGCTTTTGCTGGACAACCCCAAACATGCATGTGTATCAAACTAGGTTTCCTACCTATCCATAACTCAAAGGGAGTTTTAGCAACTGTGTTACTAGGAATCCTATTAAGCAAATACACAGTAGTTTTAAGTGCATACATTCACAACATTTTAGGTAATTTGGATTTGCTTATCACACTACTAACCATGTCCATCAATATTTTATTACACCTTTCTACCACACCATTTTGTTGAGGTGTGCTTAGTATAGTATATTGTGCACATATGCCATGATTTTCTAGGAACTTTGCAAATGGATCAAGATACTATCCAGATTCATTATATTTTCTGTAGTATTCACCACCTCTGTTGGATCTTACAATTTTCACTTGTTTTTATCTAATTGCCTTTCAACCTCCTTTACAAATACCTCAAGGGCATTGACAACTTGAGATTTTCATGAAGTAAATAGATATAACCATAACGTGAAAAATCATCTATAAGGGCAATAAAATACTTTTCCATTAAAGGACAGAGTGTCAAAAGGTCTACAAATATTAATGTGTATAATTCAAGAAGCTAGCTACTTCTTATGGTTCTTTTCTTATTATGTTTGGTTTGCTTTCCTTTAATGCAATCCACACATAAATCAAGATCAGTGAAATCATATTTGATAAAATCTCATCCTTCACTAATCTTTCTAACCTTTCCTTGGATATATGACCTAAAGGTTTATGCCACAAGTAAGTAGGATTTTCATTTGTTGTACGATGTTTCATTCCAACACAATAATTAATAGAAATTAGGGATTCAAAAAAATTCTCATCAAGTTTCAATTTATATAAACCATCCACAAGAATTCCAGAACTAATTAAAGAATTATTCTCATACAAATTGAAACAACCATGTCAAACTTTAAAATCAAAACCAGTAATATAAGTTTTGGATAGAAATTAAGTTTCTAGCAATTGAGGGTACATAGAGAGTATCCATTAGATCTAAGTGGTAGCTCGAATCGAATGTAAGCTTGTAAGTCCCTATGCTTTCAATCAGGGCCTTCATTTGGTTTCCCATAAACAAAAACTTGTTACTTTGGCTTATGGTTTAGATTGAAAAGTTTTCCTGCATTGTATTAGAAACATGAGTAGTAGCACCAGAATCAAACCACCAAGTATTAGAAGGAACTTCAAACAATTTTGATTCGAAACATATAGAGACATAACATGTACCTTTCTTTTCAAACTAAGCTTTACGCTTAGGACAATCTTTTTGATAATGTCCTTCTTTCCTACGGAGTGACATTTATCTTTCCTTTATTCCTTCTTTTCATCATCAGCAACCTGAGGTACTTTAGCAGGTGCCTTTCTTGAATTTCTTAGCTTTTGGCTTTAGATTCTTTCCAGCTCCTTGACCAACAAGGCTAATGGAATGAATTCCTTATTCTTTAGCCTTGCTTCCTTCTGAATAGGCATGCTAGACAATTCCTTAACATTCCACTTATCCTTTAATGTGTTATAGTTAATTTGAAATAGTTCATATTCAATAGGCAACAAGTTCAAAATACATTGTACCAAGAAAGAGTCATCCATTGTCATGCCCAGGTCCTTAAGTCTTGCTGCAAGATTAGTTGTATCAAGTACATGTTGCTTCATGCTACGCAACCCATCAAACTTCATGGTCGTAAGCTCAACCATTAGTGTACCTATAAGTGACTTATTTACGGAACGAATTTATTTTCCACATTCTTGAGAAATTCCTTAGTAGTCTCAATCTTAGGAAGAGTGGTTTAATGTTGTTGGCAATAGTCATTTGCATAAAGCTCAAATATAATTTGTTTGACCTTCTCCATGCTTTATGGTGTAACTTCTCAGCTCACTGTTCGTATCAGTAAGATCAGAAGGCTTGTCCTCTAACAACACTAAGTCAAGATCCATAGCACCTAAGTGGAAACTGATTTGTTTGTTCCATTTGAGAAGTTTCAAACCAATGAACATGGTAACAACAGAAGCTTGCAAATGAAGAAATAGCTGCAAATAGATAAATACTCACTAATTTAATATATTCGAAAAATAGACATCCATAATATACTTTGCATGTTCCTTTGGGTAAACACAACAAAATATATGATAATAATCACAATTCAAATGCCAATATATCTTTATGAAGCAATCTAACATAAACCATCTCATATATATAGCATCTTTACACACACACACACATTATATATATATATATATTTAACAAGTAAATATTAATTTTTTCCTTTGGGTTTATTAATATAGAATATCGATTTACCTTTGGGTAAAAATCCTTAATTTTCTATCAATTAATAAACTTTACATTCAATACATTCTGATTAAAAAAAAAAAATTATATGACACACAAACATTTAATTAATTTGGCCACTTTGGTGACTAACAAATTAATTTTAACTTAATTTCATATAATCAAATAATCCTTATAATACTTTATACCCAAAAAGATGAAATCATTTAAAACAAAACTTTAAAGTTTAAATCATGTATATTCATAACTTTAAGGATTAAAACAACAATTTATCCCATTCAATACATAATCATATGGGCCATTCAATTCTCATTAAATATTTACGAATTCACCAATACTACATGACAAAACCATAAAAGACAATTCCAATAAAGCAGCAGTACCATCATAAAGCAATTTAAAAGACGATTACAATCAAATCTTAAATGAAAGTGTTTTTTTTTTTTTTTCATATGAAATATGCCTATTTCAATTTCATTCAACAATCAAATCTAAATTTATAATTTAACACCATATCATTCAGATTTCATTTATAATTCATCATGAACATATATTACCTTTATTGATCAATTTCTTAAACAATAACATAAAAGCAATTATAAATTTTAAATTCATAATTAATATACTATTGTCAACATTCATGGATTTATTATTTATTCAAAAAATTGGGCTCTGATACCACATGTAATTCATATAAACATAAAATTTAACGTACATGTAGGCATAAATATAATAGCCTAAACATTATAAATCATGGATCTTGAATAAATAATAAATCATAGAATAATTAGAAGAAATCGTACCTAATGTAGAAGTCATCATAATTTCAAACAAGAGCTAAAAGAACTTTTTTGAATAATTGATTTCTCTCCCTTAATCCCACTTGATGTTATAGAGAGGCTTGATGGAGAGCTGCACAAAATATATTTTTGTGTAGTTTTTTTTTTCCCTGTAACACTAATGGGTGTAGAGAGACCAATATATAATAGTTAATCTTTAATCTGGTATGTCCGTCAAGTTACCAATCTAACAGATGAGATTTAATACTACTATTAAACTATTAAGAAATCCCAAATCAAATAGGAGTTAGGTTTAGTAAGAATATGGGCCAATCACATTCAGCCATATATTTTAACAGCAAATCCCCATTGTGGGCTCTTAGTCCCATGTAAGTGGTGGGTGTATGAGTATGTGTCTTTAAAGTTTGAAGGATATATGTGCCATGTTAAACAACCATGTTAGGTGTTTTGATGTGAGTTTTCCCTTTCCTCCTTCACTTTGCATACTAAGGACCTCGATTGTGGGGTTCTTAATCCCACATCCGTAGTGGGTGTATGGGTATGTGAGTTTGTGTCTTTAAAGTCCGAAAGATGAAGATCCACCCACATTAGGTGTTTTGACACGGGTTTGCCTTTTCCCCGCTTAGCACATACTAAGGACCCTGATTGTAGGGTTCTTAATCCCACATCGATAGTGAGTATATGGGTGTATGAGTGTGTATCTTTAAAGACTGAAAGTTCCAAATTGAACATCTGTTTAAGGTGTTTTAACGTGGGTTTCTCTTTTCCTCCTTCTCCTCTTTGGTTTTTGGTAAAATAAATAAATGTAGCAAATTGTCAAGATCGATAACAACAAAGAAAAGGTAGTAAAAAACAAAGGGTAAAATTACTTGCTAGCATAAACGTTTCCTTCATCATTTTTCCAAAAATGATGCATTGTTATATGCTTGATTATTCAAACAAATATATTGAAGGAATGTCCGGTGTTCAATCAAAAACTTTTAAATGCATTTGTGTACCTAAATAAATTACTATCATTAGATTACTGTAAATGTGTTATACCAAACATTTTATTTAAATTTAAAAGTAGTATGGCAACTTTTTCAAATTAGTTCTTGACGGATCTCTTCAATTCTTGGAATTGATAATGATATTAATTTTAATGTTGCAAATTCATGGAAATTAAGCTACTAATTTGGTGTGTTGTTATAAGGGAAATCGAAGTGTTGGTATCATATGTGTGGTGGTAGTGACATGCAATTGGTGTGTTGTTTGGCTGCACTTAATTTTCATGCCAAGGCAAGTTTCTTGTAGAATCTAAGATGTTTAGTTTGGATATAAACAAGAGCCAATGACCATAGAGCTGCTTGTATGGAATTAAGATTTGTTCACAAATGATATGGATTTAGACCTTTCTTATCATAATAACATTTAATAATAAGTGGATAAGGATATTTAAGGTATGTTAACATTATAGATTATAATTTATGTACATGTTCATGGAATATAGATTCATGGAAAATAGAGGGTAATATCATTTTTGGCTTTAATATCTATTTATTAAAGCTATGAGGCTTTTGGAGTCTTTTTTAATTATTTCCTTCATTGTCTTTTAATGTTAAATCATTTTTCTATTCTCATAAAAGACTAAAGAAGTAAAATCCTATAATTTTGCAAGCCATTTTTAGTAATTTTGATGGAGCATTGTAAACCCCTAGATTTTTGGTTAGTTTAAATATGGACCTTAGAGTCAAAATCGAAACCAAAACCTTAAAAACAATTCGAGTTAACCATAAACCCTAGAAACCGTAGACTCATTCAAGCATAGTTTAGTTACCGTAAAATATCATATGAATTAAATAAATATAGGAACCTTAAAAATAAAATGGCTAAGGAAATTTTCCACTAAAACGATGAAAGTTTTCGAAACCCCACTTGTCCTGAAAACCCTACATGATGCACTTTTTGGATCCAATCGATGTTATGCAAGTCGAGATAACATCATTGGATCACAATTAGCAATAAAATAATATTAAATTATTTTTTAAGAATATTATACTATTTTATTGTTTTATAAAAACGTTAGTTGAACCAAATTTTTACACTTATCGTATTGTCTACCAGTATTTTTGGTTTATGCATTTACCATTTTTTGTACTTTCAAGTACTAAAAGTACTTTTCATCCCATCACTTTGATTATCCTATTCTTATATCGACATATTTACACCATACCTTTCTTACATTTACATACTTACTATTATACTTTTCTTACACACTCCATATTCAACGTACTTTACAGTATCAACTTTTATACTTTCTTTACTCTCTCTCTTGCACCACCATATTGAAAGCACCTAGCCAAATGAACAAGCACCTTCCAATTGCTCTTCCCCCCACGTACCCCCTCAACCTTATATAAGGGTCTCTCACTCAGCTTTCTACTTTGCAAATTTTTCTTGATTCTTTATTGCTCCGCTCCTTCTATAAATAGCCCCTCACCTCCTTCTTTTTTAAACTCTCTCACTCTCTCTCTCTCCCTCTCTTCAAACACACAAAATCACTCCAAAATTTCTCTTAAAATCCTCCCTCCTCTCTCTCTTTCATGCCATCTCTCTCCCTCTCAAGCCTTCAGTCACATTTTAGTTCTTTCTTTAAGTAAACACACTAAACCTTCTTTATATCTTATGTTATGTAACATATGTATTTGTCTTCAAGAAATTTCCATAAAATTTCCTAATGATGCATCATGCTAGGGATGGAAAAATACAAGACATCATACTTTGTTTAATGATATGTTCATGTTTATATTGCTGTTATCTCATGCCTGCTAATCTAACCTTTATATGTATGTATCTATATGATTATGTATACATATATTTTTAGAGCATATTGCTTACTAATCTAACCTTTTATTTATTTCATGTTCTTTATTTTTTTCATGCAACTTATTTATTTTATTCAAGACTTGTCCATTTCAAGTCATAATAAAACTAGTCAATTTCTAGTCTTGGACTTATCTATAATCAAGTTCGAAGGGGACTTGTCCATTTCAAAGTTCCATGAAGCCTTGTTAAAATTTAAGACTCCCATTTCATTTTCATGTTATCTTGATGACTTGTCCATTTCAAGTCTTAGAGAGCCTTGAATACAAGCTAAGACTCTTAACATTTATTTTGTTATCTTTATGTTCATTTTAATATTACAATATTTTTGAGTTTATGTTTTATGTTCATGTGCATAAAGTGCTCATAGTGATGTTATTATAATGCTAAAATAAAATTTAAACCTAAAATGCAATGATGACTAAAAGTCTTTAAATTTGAAAGTAAAAAAAAGGTGATAATCTTGAACATTATATTCACTTATTAATTTTTTGAGCCTAGCATGATATGGGAGATTCATAGAGTTATGGACCTCTACATGTTGACACTTCTTTGTTATGTAAAGTATTTTTCTAAAACTCAATTTTTTAAGACATGGAAAATCATTTACCGAAAGAAAAACTTGAAAACAAAACCATCCCCCTTTTTTCTTCAAAATGTCGAGACCTATAAGGGTAAAAAGAGATGTGAAACTTAAAATTTTCTTTCTCGAATCAATTTGGTTTTAATTTTTCCAAAAGATTAAGCCAAGTGGCAAAACCCTATACCCTACTTCTTTAAAACGTCGAGACCATGGGTATAATTTTGGAAAATTTACAACTTAAAATTCTTTTTTTAAAAGCACATGAGAATCATTGTTTTGCGAATGAGTTTCCAAATGAAAATTGTTTAAGAAAGACAAAATTTCTAAAGAATGAAATAAAGTATAAAACCACATTTTCAAGTTTGAACCACCCATTCGAGAAGTGCTAAGAAATGAAATTCACTACAAGTTTTAAAGCTTATTATTCATGAACCTAAGTTTCCTAACTTCTTTACAAAGGTTACTTTGGTAAAAATTCTATTTTGAGCAACGTCATTAGGATCATGCATGTATTATAAATCATTATTATGTTTCAATTATGTTTGAATATAGAATAATAAATGCTTGGCTTAGAGAGTCTAAATAAAGTGGAACTAATAGAAAATGTCAAAAGAAAGTCAATTAGACGAATGGATGTAATCCAACCTTGATGATTTAGAGACCTTAAGGACCCTATATGATAAAAATGACCTCATAAATGGATAGAACATTTGAAGGAGGTAGAAAACGAATACTCATATGCAAAAATCAGAGTTCAAATGACTTAGTTATGACTATTTTAAGGTTAAAACTGGATAACCGAGAAATCCAGAGAGAACCAAGTTTATAGAATTAGAAATTTAAGCAAAGTTATTTGGAAATACTCATTTTGGGTATTTCTTTATTCAGGTGATGAAGGAGTTAATACCCCTTTCTTGAAGACTACTTCGACTAAAGATTCTCCAAATGGCTGAGTGAGTTTTTCTTTATACTTGTGTACCTTTTTCTTTGCATGTAAAATAGTGGCACTATTTGATAGGAAAAAGATAAAATTTGAATGTATTATGGGGATATTATGGGATCATGTATGTGATTTGTATTGTGTGGTGAAGTGATCATAAGCATATTGCAACCATGATATGATTGTTTAACTTGTGTTGTCTCTTGACTTATTGAAACATGAATTGTATGATAATTGTATAACCATTAACATGGATCAATACAAACTAAGAATCAGCCACACTGTGCATTCTATCAAGTCACATTTGCAAGCTGCTACTGTGCATGAGATTAGGTGGATGCATGGTTGTCAAACTCGAGTTTCTACGTAGAATCGCTAAGGGGTTCGTAGAATCGGAACGTAAAATCGAAACGTAGAATCGTAAGATTCTACAACTAATGTAAATTTACTTACAAAAACTATTGATGTACTTACTGAAATAATAAAACTTTAAATAAATTATGAAAATAAAGAATTTAGTATTAAATTAATTATGTACAACCAAAAATTTAAGTTTTATCAATCATAATTCACATACTGTCATTAATATATTTACTGCAATTTTATAATTAAAATAGTTATTTTTATTTAATAATGATTCATAATCTATAATTATTAAGATGTATTGCAAATCATTTAAATTATCATGTGTGAGTAGCTTGTTTTGTGTAGTAATGAATATTTTCATGTTCACTATATATTTGCACAAAAAAATCATTATATTTATGGCAAATATATTTATAGATAGAAAATTATTAAAAAAGGGAAAAAATAGCACTGTATATATTAGTTTAATTTTCATTCAAAATGTTCAAAATTATCATAGTATATAACCTAAAAGAAAATAACTCTCTAAAAAATACAAAAAAGGAAATAAAAGGAAAAAAATATTAAAAAAACTAAAATTAAGTTAGATTGAGATAAATATCAAGAACCAACCCCAAAAACCCTAAATTTAAATATATTAAATAGATTGCATTTTTAAAGTTCAAATAGAAAAAAAAAAGTGTAAAATTACAACTTTAAGATTTTACTACGATTCTACTACCGATTCTACCACCGATTCTACCGTTTCTACTCACGATTCTACGATTCTACTTACGAGTTTACTCAAAAAACGATTTTGAATGCGAGTTGAATCGAAATATCATCATCAACTCGTAAACTCGTAGAAATGTACGAGTAGACTCGCGAGTTTGACAACCATGGGTGGATGCAAACCCTACATATAGTGCGGGTCCTGCTCCTTCTTGAGGAGCTACTTTATTTAGGGAATACAACCTCATGAGGGAGCCGAGTCAAATCAATCACTATGGGCAAGTGCCAGAGGACTAGTAGTAGAGGTTACGAAGACCTACAAGAGAATTTCTTAACTCTTGCCATGGAGAGCATAAATTCATTCCATACATGGTTTTTGGATAACCACGTATACTTATCTATTCCATTTGTTTGTTGTATAGCATATGCTTGTTTAACAAAATTGTTTGTTTTGCTTATATGGTACGTTTTGTGGGAATATTCTCACTAAGCATGTTGTAGCTTACACCTTTATAGATTTTTGCTGTCTTAGGAATTCTTGTGATTCTACCCTAGGATGACGATGCCTAACGTAATTGGTGATGGAATGTGGGAAGCTTTTGAAGGAAATTTATGCGAAGATTTTGAAGTAGACATCTTTTAAAATCTTGATGTATTTTGAAGACTTTAAGTTGTTTTAGAGACTCTATTAATTACTATACTATAGTTTAGCTGAGGTATGCCCCTAAGAAATGTAATTTATCATTTTGAAATTTATTTAAATTAGTACTATTCCATCTATTTAATGTTACCACCACAAATCGCACAACTCCACTAGTGTTCCCTTTATTGTAAAGTATGCTTCATGCTTGATACAAAAACCTTTGCATGACTAAAGTAATCATTTTTAGGTTTTTATATTGTATACGATGGGCTACCACGTGTACCCTGTAAGGCATGATAGGTATGGTCTTAAATTCTCTATATTGAAAGTCATGTCTTCGCTGCCTTTAAGGGCATTTTTGCTATTTCAGTGTTATAGGTAAGTTTTTTCTGTTAATATTTATTTCCTCTCACATTGTGTCTTCAACTTCCAATCTTCTACAAACATGCTACACGCATAAAGAAGAAACAACTAGTAACACATCTTCTCATGGATATTTGCTATTTTTTTTTGTTCATTATTAAAAACTTATTTTTCAAACCTTGATTTGCCTTTAAAACAACTTTGATTTACTAGTTTGATTAATAAGTTTTTAGTAACAAATAAAATAAAAGTAGTAAATATCCATGAGAAGACATGTGTTACTAGTAGTGTCTTTTTTATACGTGTAGCATGTTTGTAGAACATTGGAAGTTGGAGACACAATGTGAGAGGAAATAACTGTTGACAGAAAAAACTAACCTATAACATTGAAATGGCATAAATGCCCTTAAATGCAGCAAAGACATGACTTTCAATACAAGGCAATGTAGGAAATTTAAGATTATACCCTATCAAAGTTACTAAAATGGCTTCTAAAATTGTAGGATTTTACTTCTTAAGTCTTTTATGAAAATAGAACAATGATCTAATATTAAAGGGCAATTAAGGAAAAAAGAACAAAGACTCCAAAAGCTCTCTAGTTTAATAATATAGATAACGATGGCGATAATATTAATAGTTCCAATACTAAATAAGAACAATGATAATAATATATTGTAGATCCGTGAGTTACTCTAAGTGTAGGGTTAGATGCATAATATTATATATTAAAGATAATAATATAGTGCATGCTACATTAGATTAGGTATGCATGGGGATGTTTGTTGTGTCATGTATGTACGTGCTTGCGATTACGTATTGGCCCTTTGACTTACCTACTTTAGGGAAATATATAATATATATATATCTTCATGTATAAGAGGAGTTTATGTGCAATGATCATAATCTTAGATTGTGGGACATAGCATCTATGTTTGTGTTTCAAGACAGCAAAAAAATTGTTATAGTTACATCTAATTACACCATCAATTACATAAAGTTATGGAGATGTAAAATGTTTAAGATTAGAACATAAATAATCATGGAATATTTATTAATTATAGAATTTAGTTGTTATGAACTTTAAATACACTCATACTGCAATATGAGTATGTGATAGATCGTCACGCTTTTTGATTTCGGGGGTGATAGTCTTGCTAAGGTAATTTGAAAAGCTAAAAGGGAGCATCATCCAACAAAAACACATCTTACTTTGCATGTTGAGCAGAACAGGCTAATGCATTGACTAATGAGATAAATTGAGTTCTCTAGGAGTATATTCAATTAATACTTAATTTAGTTGGTAAAATTTATACATGCACACCATGATCACTTTGTAATATGTTAATTAAGAAAGGTTAATATGACTAATGATACTTGAACTTTGACAAAATGTGTAATTAGATACTCGAACTTTGAAATTATGCAATTTAATACTTGAATTTTGAAATTGGTTAATTTAGTACCTTAAAGAACTTTTCCTATACACTAATAGTATCTCCATCAATTTTTTTAGGTACTAAATTGATCAATTTCAACAGGTGTTAAATTGATAATTTTTGAAGTATTAATTGTAAATTTTGCTAAAGTTCAAATATCATTCGTGACATTATCCCATTTAAGAATAGGACACAAAATATAACGCCCTAAATTTAAGATACTTACAATCTACCACGTGTCTATGTAGAATATGAACATGCAAAGGCTTAAAACCTATTAATACTTCAATATGTATTTTTAATAAATCTCTAAATAAACATATACAATAAGGTCTACAAGTTGTACTTCTTACTATAAATAGCCAGACAAAACCACATCTCACTGTCTATAAGGAAATTAACTGATACTTATTGACACTATTCCTAATAATGTTATAACAAACTATACATTGTATCTATAACATTCACTATAACATGCACTAAACTTCTTTTACTGTTTGGTTAAACTATACCTAATTACAATTCTTATTTCATAAATCATCCCCTGTTGTCTATTCACCACCTAGAAGGTCCTCAAACTAAAGGTGTTCCTAGACCCCCTAATTAGTTGCAACTAGCAATATAACAATCAACAAGTTACCTCCTGTATCTGAAAAAGATAAAAGGGTGAGTTGGAGCCTAGTTTGGTATACCAACAAACACATGCACGTGTATAAGCAATGACAAACTTACATGCTTCATTATCATATGAATGCAACAAACAACCATTTAATCATCTTTATTCTTTAACCCAACATCTAACAAAAGGATAACTCGGTATCCCGAAACATACATAAGTTTTTACATATATATATATATATATATATTGGTTATTGGGTACTCCTTAATAATCATGATGCCAACAACAACCTATATCTATTTAGATCATCTCCATGTGCAGCTCCACTCCTATATAATGCCACATATAGGTCATCGAGTTTCCATAATAATAGTGTGGATGCTCTCCATCTATTACCAACAGCTACACCAACAATACATACATCATTAATGTCGAATAGTCATTAAGTCAGATTTTATTTTCTATCCTAGACAAGCACAACCACAATCACACATATAGTATACACATACCTGGATAGTTGACTCAATTTAATCCAACTGCTAGAAAACTCTAACCTGGATTTACAACATAAAAAAATTTATATTCATTTACATTTCCCAACTTATTCCTAATAACATTCTCTAGGATTCTCACTCTTACTCTATCATTAACGTGGGTACTTATATAAGATATTTGTAAATATATATTGAAGTTTAAATAAATTTAAATAAAGAAAATAAGGAAAATGGTAAATACTTGATAGTAATAAGGCCTCAGGTTTTTAATGTAGTAATAAATTTTAAAGAAATATGTTGAATAAGTTTCAAGTATTTTTTTAAAAGGATAAATCAAGTTCTGAAAAAGTCGTATTGTATGCAAGTTTCAACATAAGCCGTGCTTAAGGTTGTGCAGAAAACTCATTATACATGACCATCAACACAAGTTGTGTAGGGAGGTTGTGTAGAAAGCTGTTTGGAGGCAGAAAGAATTCTTTAGTGTACATGACCTTCAAAAAGAGCTATGTAGAGAACTCACATAGAAAGCCAATTGAGGGAAAAACACAAATACCATCATACACAACCTTCTACATAGGTCGTGTAGGGAGTCGTGCAGAAAACAAACGAAGGCTTTTTCATGAATTTTACAAAGTTCCAATTTTTTCTTCGTTCTCAACATTAAAACACGACTAGGAATCCAAACTAAACGATCCTTTAAAGCCTAAACACCCATTTTAACAAATCTTGCAAACAAAGGTTAAACTTTTGATAGAAAAACTTATTATAAACATCCAAAAATCATTCTAGTCCTCAAAACAATTATTTAATATGCCCATTCACCTTTTCTTGAATCTTACAATTGAAGATCATATCTTTTGCGAAGAACTCATGTTACCTTGTTACAAATTCTTTCAATTTTTACATGGTCTCACTTCCCAAATCCTTAAAGATTCATCAAGAGTTCTCCCAAGAAAAATGTTATTTTCTTGTCAAATCTTGGTGTCAATGCAAAAGTGCCAAAATCCTATAATTTGGTATTCATTTTGCCAGAACTTAGATTAAAAAGAAAATAGAAATTTCACTTACCATGGAGATTCTTCAATTATTTTTCAAGAATTCACACTATATTGGGAATTAAGAGGGAAGTTTTATTTGTAGTAAGTTTAAAAAAAATACAAAAAAGTGAAGACCGTTATCTTCCTTATATTCTTATACGTTGGGTTACTGACATATCTTTTGAGATTTATTATTAATGAATTATTTTGTTCTTGTTATAAAAATTGAAATTATTTATAACAATTTTTTGTAGCCCCTTTAGACAAAAAAAAAAAAAATCAAGGCCCTAATATAGTACCCACTATTCAGTTCAGAGTATATCAAGATGTGTATATTTTCGAGCAAAACCGAGCATCCATTGACTAGATGAATCGCGATAGTACTCCCAATCACAGCTTTCGCCGTTTCCAACTTTAACCCATTAGTGTTCAATTTATACCAGCCAAAATTTATACTAGCCAGATTTTGGTGGACTCCACACTAGATTTTTTATGTTGGTTGAATAAATTTTCTTTTGTTGATGATCATAGAAGATTCAATGCCCATGTGCTTCCATATGGATTTGTTGACTAGTGATAAATTCCGATTTACTTCCCAAAAAATCAACTTATTCCTCAAATGACATAGCTTCCATATCAAAAATCTCAATCCAAATTGTTTAGGAGGCTTAAAGGGTTGTAAGCCCATTTACTTGATATGGAAGTCTTGCCTCAACTAAATTTGGAACTTCAAAAAGGAGTAGTCTAATCTAATCCAGACCATTCAAAGAAGTTTGGCAAAGTTCAACTTGTTCAGTAAGTTGTGGACGGTTTTTGAAAATGTGCATCACATTTTCATCTAACGATCCCCAATGAGGACATTTAGCGTTTGTTGCAATGTTCCTAATTTTTAAACTTGTTTCAGTTTGAAGGTTGTCTAAATAAACCTTCGTTATAAATAATATTGTTTTTAGATGATATGGAGATCTCTATATCCATTTATAGTCCATCATAATCATCCTTTTCTTTCCCATATTTTATATCATAGAAGGCCATATAATTTCCCCTAAGGTAGATGCATTTGAGCATTTACAGATATTGCTTTATGATCCTATTCATTTGTAAAAATATAGGCCTAAATTTTGAATAGATGAACTTTGGAAGAACAAAATCAATCTTATCTTCAAGCCAACTTATTTTATCCCTCCAATGTTGTTGTATAGTAAGGGTTAGGCACTGATAAGAATTGGACCGATTCAATTATCTCTCTTATAGTTTGTTGCCCCATTCATTTGTCAAACCAAAAGCTTTTATTCCTTCCATACCCCAAAAATGTAAAGTTATTTTGCATTACTATTTGATCATTTTATATGTGCCCCTCTTACAAAAGCAAATTGTCTTTTATTTGAAGTCATGTTTACTTGTAAATTGCCATCTGTGGGCATTTGGTCTAGTGGTATGAGTCTCCCTTTGCTAAAAGAGGTCCCACGTTTGATTCTCGGAATGCTCCTTTTCTTTTTTCTTCTAATGGTATCATCTCCTCTCTCATTGCTGAATATTTGCCCAAGAAAATATTCTGCGGTTTTTCTCCTACATTAATCTATTCCATCTCCTTACCACTGTTTACTCATTTTTCAATTTCTTTCCAAAAATAAAAGAGAAAAATAGCAAAATAAAAAAACTAAACATTATGCCTAAAGAGTGCATCGTGGATTGAAACTAGATAGACAGCCCATGAAAGCATTCATTATTTCATCTGCATTAACGTAAATGGCATTTCTTGTTTTTAATTCCAGTCGGACGTAAGCCATTTCAAAAATTGTCCTTAATGGATTCTAAACAACGACAAACCTAAACTCATTTTCCTTTGACAGTTTTATTACGTCAGAATATCAAGGAAAGAGAGAAAAAAAAAAAAAAAAAAAAGGCTCAGAAAGCAATGAAATCATAAACAAAGCAGATGAAGAAAAAGTGTTTTAAATCGAGCATTTGATAAAAAGTCTATTTGTATCTGAACTTTGGTCAAGTAGATAATTAGATACTGAACTTTTAAAAAGATCAATTTTATATCCAACTAAACTTTTTGTACCATTTTTTTACTACATCACTCTTTTACTGTCTCTTAAAATAATGGACACATGTCAAGCAATAATTGAATAAGGTATTGTGGTGTAGAATGTTTTAGTGGTGGTGGTTTAGTATGATAATGAAACTCCACAATTTTAAGTTATTATTTATAAAACCACTACACTTTTGGATGCCACTTGAAACTACTTCATACTTGTTTCATATCTATTATCACCAACAACCATTAAGCATTACAATCTCACTAGAAATCTCCCACAAATTAAGCCTCTTGAAATGTCCCAAGCACTTGGAAGATATTTTAAGTGTAAAAAGTAGTCCAATCCATTTACTTTGAGCTACTATCATTTGTTCCTCTAAGGTCTATAGCTCCAACCACCAGTACTGCAATCTAGGATTTAAGCACGTCCTAGATGATCATTACAACTTCTACATAGTAAGCAAATTCATGATTTTACCTATTGTCATTTGTTTGATTTATGTATGCATTTTGGCTCGTCAAACCCAGATGAGCTACTGGGTCATGATTGAATCGACTCATGCCATCCATTTCGCTAAATAAAGCTGCAATAGAATTATCATTTTTTTATTTGAACAAGGGTATTATAGGAATAAATCAACTTCAACATTAACTTACTATTTAATTTTGAGTAATGAATTATTATTCAATATTTGTTCTATAAGAGAAATTCCTTATGGAATCGCTATTATGACAGCACCAACTAAACACCATAATAGCTCTTCACAAAGAATAAATCTATAATAGAATTATTATTATAGCAAAGTGAACAATCAATCGATTCCTAGAGCTTTACTTCATTTGATGGATGTAACAATGCTATTTCAACCCACTTAGCTCAAAGGCTATCACATCAAATTAGTAATGTTATGATCACATGCCCGATTATAATAACCAACTTTTTTCTATTTATTTTGAATTTTGACTGTTTCATATTGATTGATCATGAGCCCGACTATAATAGCCAATGTTTTTCTATTTATTTTGAATTTTGACTGTTTCATATTGACTTTAAAATCTTTGTATAGGTCAACGGTTATATATATATATATATATATATATATATGACTTAATTCAAAATAAAAAGGGCATCATTCACATTGATTCTTAATCAGTGATTAGATTATAGTACAAAGTAGCCCCATGAAACTTTTTCTTTATTCAGCCTTTTAATTTTAAATGCTTCATTTTTTTAATGCATTTTTTCCCTTTAAAAAGATTCAAATATAATTAAATCAATATATATTAATGCAAGAAGCTGTGAGAACTTCAAGTTTTATTACACATATGTTAACTTTCCTAGACTCTAAGCAATCACAAACCAAAAACCAATTACGCTATAAATAAAAAGCCATAAAACCTTATTATTGTAGGTTACTCCTCTATAATAACTCTCTTTTCTTTCTTTTTCTACTTTCCACCATTTCAAAGCTTCTGAAATCTAACGTTTTGATCTTGATTTTATGATATTTGATTGTTAGCATCAAAGAGATTGCTTCGATTGAAACTCAAACACCAAAAGGCATTAGCTATTTCCATGAAAGAGGTTGATCCCTTTCCTTATTCATTCTTCTTCTTCTTTTTATACTTATACAATTGCAATTATTAATAATTATTGATAACTACTTTTAATAGGTTTTCCCTCTAGATTTTTGTATTTCTATTTTACAAGCACCAACTATTTGTACAAAATACAAATATGATATGCGCATGTGTATAGTACTTAAGTTGATTCTTATCCTTAAGCCATATAGGGTTTCCTATTAAGTCTCTGGTGGTGATCGATCAAAAATCCAACATATATGCTATCATATGATCACTCTAATGGCAAGTATACCAATCAGAATATAGTATAGAATTAATATCGGGTATCGTTCCTCAGGGATCTCTATTAAGTTCTAGTGTTCAACTTAATCATATTATCTAACGTAAGAATATCAATGATTTCAATTATTACTAATAACCAATAAATATCATTACGAAAATTCAAGATTACTTTTCTTAAAATTTCTTATTCACAACTTACTCTAACCCTTCGAATTACCACTACTTATCATGTAACTTTAACCCTAAAAAGATTATTTCAATTCATAGGTTACCCATCTCGAACCATAGGATTCCTAATCTATTTTAATATCTTTCTCAAGACTACAAACCTAACCCTAGATTAGTCATTGAAATCTCTTTCAATTAATAGCAATCTAGAAATCTCATTAAAGAACAAAGAATCCCTTATTAGAAATAAAACCTAACCCTAGATCTTAATTATAATATGGAAGAATTATGCTAGGTGTGCATGGATCTCTTCATTTATGCACGATCTATTTAGATGAGCAATTTCTCAATTAATCTATATGAAATCTAATAGTTAAATCAATATGCTAGCAAATATCAATTTAATAGCAATAAGAACACATAGATGAATTCAAGAAAAGCAATTCTAGCATTGAAAACTAATAAATCCCAATTACATAATGAAGTAGGGTTTTTCCAAGGCTGAAGTAATAATTCTCTACTCTTCTATAGATATTACAATTAAAGCACTAGGAGTAATAAAACTCTAGATCTTGAAACACCTCTCTATCTCTCTTTCTTCTCTCTCTTAAAAACCTCTTCTTCTTTTTTTCTTCTTTGAAAACTCCTTTTTTTAGCATAGATGAACCACTTATTTATATAACAAAAGTGAAATCTCTATATCTTTTCACATCTTTATTAATCTTCACATCTCTACTCTAAGAAAGACTCCTCTTGCATGTATGACATCTTTTCACTACATATGCTTTTATCTAAAATCTTCCTTAAATCTTTTCAAATCTTCAATCTTCATAAATCTAAACTTTCTTCCCTTATTTATGATCCTTGTAAATCTTGTTTTCCTTATCAAAATAGGACATTATCTCTTAAATTTTACTCTCCCATGTGGTATGATAAAGTATAGGACATATCTTAGTAATATCTTTTAGAGATAAGCTCGAATAAGGATGAAAAGATACGTCTCCAATTTCAACACGAATCTCAACACAAGCTCATGTTGCCGTTCATGTACTTTGGAAAATCGCATATTTTCACTCGAAAACAACTTCTACACGAACCCGAACATGAATTATGTTATTTCTTGTGTGGCAAACATAATACCTTTTTGTTTCTCGCACGAATCTCTACATCATTTGTGTTGACTCATTACACTACATTATGTTTTCCACATAAGTCAGCTCGTGTACTCTCTTGTGTAGAACTGTAATTTTCCAAATTCCTTCGTCTTGAATAAAACTTGCTCTCAATTATCTAGATTCCTTCTTTGATGCTCAAATCATCTTTTAAAACCTGAAATCAACAATTAAACCCATTAAGTATCATTTTCTTATAATTATTCTTAAAAATCATCATTAAAGCTCAAATATCCTTTCAAAATAAAGGTGAAAATTATGAGTTATCAAATTCCCTCACACTTAAGCATTTGTCTGTCCTCAAGTAAATAATTATCTTGAAAAACAAAGGACATAAAAAGTCTTTCTCAAAACCATACTATTCAAAAGAAATCTCTCACTTAGATCATATTAACACTCAATTCTCTATTTTTTTTTCATTCAACTATATATTAGCTTCCACAACTTAAATCTTCTCTTCTCATTCACTCAACCTTATCTATTTCATTGTACTTAAAATACTAATACCAAAGTTGAAGAATTCATCTTAGTAAATCAAAATATTACCCTCATCCTTTAAATAAAAATTTAAAGTAACAATCAAACACAAGATTAACCAAGAAGAACGAGATTTAACTACACTGTGTAAATTTACTAAGGAGTATACACTCTCCTCTTTTTTTTTTTTCCTAAGTGCCACAATCAGGAATGAGAGCATATTACATCCATTCATCCCCTAGATTTTATTTTTCTTCTTATTTCATTTCTATGTTTTTTTTTTTCATAACCTTCAAAGGGAAAGGTTTTTGCCTCCATCTTTTTCTTTCTTCTAGACAGGTTTTTGACTACTTCTTTTCAACTTTTTTTTTTTTCAAAAGGGAATTTCTATGATTTTTCTTTTGATATAATTGACAAAGAATTGATATAATTGACAAAGAAGAACGAGTTATCACTTTGACGGACCAACACGGCCCATATCAACCTCATTTCAAGCTAATTTCACTTTTTAGTTGGCAGAGCAATCAGATACCTGCTCTTTTAAGGGATCAAGGCATGCTTTTACCAATTGAATTTTTCCCTTTTTTCTTCCTTTTCTTTTAAAAAAATCATTAATAAATAATGTTCACAAAGAGATAAATTTTATTTATTCTTTCACTAAAGATTATAGGACTCTCAAAATTTCACAAGGAATGATCATGTTAAACAATAAACTTAAAATTGTAGTTGAATAACTTTCTAGCCTAGCAACGTTGATCTAATTCCTACCCTAAAATTAAAGTCTAAATGACAAGGAATTTTGCTTCACTAAGATTTCATCCTTTATCTCTAGCCAAGTATAGTATGTACAAAAGACAACAAATTAATTGATTTGAGAATTATCAAGTTGGAAAATTTTAAGTTCTTTATAAATATATAATGCAAATTTCTCATATTTTAACTAAGTGAAATTTTAGACCAATTACTTAAGTAGTATATAATAGTTCAGTTTAAAATTTTCAAATAATTAAGTGCAAGTTAGGGAATTTTCAATTAAAAGCACTAATTAACCTTTATTTTACTTTGTAAATCTCCCCCACTCTTATGGAAGACATTGTCCTCAATGTTTGAAAAATTAAAACTAGGACAAATTAAAATAAAGAAGGATAGAACCGATACTTCCCCGATACTTAGAAGAATCAAAATCTTAATGGTGTGAGAAGAAAGTTTTTTGAAATAACAGTTGTAGCACTCAAGATATCTTGTTTTCAATTCTTGAGAAATACTTGAAAATAACATGTGCATTTTCCTTTAAAGTCAAATAGAATAAGAAGAAGATCTTGTAACTAGATTTGTAGCATCACTAAAAGGAAAACAAAAAGAATATTAAAAAGTCAAAGTTAGTCTATCCTTAACCATCAATCAACAAACCATAAAAGTTTAGCTAGTATAGCTAAATTTCAAAACATACATCCCCTTAGAAATAAAGGAAAAACTAGTAAAAACAAGCCCTAGATGGACTCTAATCATCAGCATCATCCTGGGTCGCCTCATTATCATCATCATCAGCTCCATCATCTTCACCTTCCTCTTCTCCCTCATCCTCCTTATCTTCCAAACACACCTCCTCATCCTCAAAAGATATCTCCACTGCTACCTTTTTCTTAGAAGAACTTGAACCACAATCCATTTGAGTGATTCTTGCAGATTTTCTACTTCCAGATGAGATGGAATAATCAGGGAGACGGATAGGATCATTAGGAAAAAATGGATGCGGCTAGTGTCTTCAAGGCCTCCACTACAAAATTTCCTTAATTTCTTGTATTTCTTCTCAACAAAAACCACATTAAGATGAATTGAAGATTGTGGAGCATCATAGGAACTAGATGGTTTTGAGTGAGGAGTCCTAAGAGTAGCAAGAGAGGTAAGAGAAGTAGGGTATGTTTTCTTAAGATCCCACCTCGATAATTTTTCATTTGGTAATGTAATTGGAGCACCTACAAAATCATCTAGCTCCTTAACAGGGAATATGTTCAACTCCTCTAATAATTTTGTCACATAGCCCCCACCCCCCACCCCCCAACCTAATGCACTTGACTCTAGGGTCTTGTGATTGGAGTTTAAATAGAAACATACCTACATTAACTAGATACTCTTGATCCATGCTGTAGAGAGTTATCATATCAAAGTTATTCACAACCCTAATGCTACTCTCGCTACCATTCAAAGTATGAGAGAGCGTCTAATTCAAAACTCTCAAATGGACATTCACTATCTTAGAAGACTTTGATGAAAATGCATTGTATTCAAGTACCTCATTGTCACATAATGATAGCCAATAAAAAACATCATGAACATAATCCAATATCTCATGTGGTAAATTCTCAAACTCTTCTATTTTGACATATTCTTTATCATATAACCCCATGGCAACATAGAATTTTTCCATATCTAATTGACGTCATTTGCCATCAATAACAAAACTCATCTAATGGTCCATAGCATGGTGTAGCATTTCCCTAAGTAAAGCAAAGGAAGATAAGAACTGGAGTGTAAGATCCTTATAAGCTCACTCCCTAATATTAAAGAAAGGAACCTAAGGTCCATTGGAGCATAAGCTCTTCAAGTCAATTTCAATTCCATAGGCTCGCATCACAGATCAATCCACATAGTTGTTAATCCTCCATTTCTTTGCAACTAATCTCTCATACCAGGTAAGGTTAACTTTAGCTGCTTCATTCTTTGGATCCTTCCCCTTCTTAGAAGCACCAGTAGAGGAAGGTCTAGAACGTTTATTCTATGGAGGAGTAGGGTTCTTGATACAAACTATCTTGTATCACATCATCTAAAAAAATAATTGATAAATATAAGTATAAAAAGTCATTGTATTCAAAAGAACAATTCAATGCATTTATTGGAAGCAAAGTAATGAAATAGGAGTTTCCCTCATGTTATCAGTCTGACATATCATCAAAACAAACAAAACTAGGAATCAAATTGAATAAAAATGAAGGAAGGATGCATTCTTGTCCCCACACGAATGGCAACACCATTTGTGTTCGAGTTTGTGTTGAAAACATAAAATACCCATTTTTAAATGAACACGAAATACATCAAAATTTCTTACATGGTTCCTATTGACATGATCAATCAAATATTTAGTCTTTGGTAAGTTCGAACAAAAACCTCAATTCATCCAATATGGAACCCTAAGTTTTCGAAATTCATTAAAAGTCATCAGATCATGCATTTTACTCCATTATAACATACAATCTAAGTGTAAAACACCTCATAGATCATCTTGTTAGCATTAGGAAGCATCAATTGCAAAAAGCCCCTAAATTCGTAAAGAACCCTAATATAGTGTTCATGCTTAATCACACACATTAA
Organism: Combretum micranthum; assembly: GCA_024138025.1. Lineage (NCBI taxonomy): Eukaryota > Viridiplantae > Streptophyta > Magnoliopsida > Myrtales > Combretaceae > Combretum > Combretum micranthum. The sequence continues at coordinate 180,557 of JAMXBD010001642.1, read as the reverse complement.
AGTGGCAAAAGAGTAAACAAATAGCGTATTACACATATAAACAAGTAGATAAGTCAATCTATAGCATAAAATTTGACATGCAAAATAATAAGTTAAAACCCAAATCGATGTATGGATCTCTACTTAATGATGAAAAAGGTGAAGGATAAAAGTTGAGAAATCATACCTTGTTAATGTTATTCATGCTAGAAGCAAGAGAAAATCCACTAGTTAGTGAAGAAAAATGAAAGTTTAGTGTTTTAGGGGGTCTGTAATCGTGTGTGGAGAGAAAATAAAGTGAATGGTGTAACTTGAGGATGTGTGTGTGTGTGTGTATGCATAAGAAAAGGAGTGTCACACGAGAGTTGAAGTTGGAAAAATTTCCAGACAGCATGAACTGGTTTATGTTCGGGTTCGTGTGGACCAGAGAACTTAGAAAAAAAAACTTTTGAGTTAAGGTGTTGTTCCTTACACGAACCACAACATGAGGCGTCATCTCTCTCGTGTTTGGGTGCATGTACTCTACTTTTTGCTTACCTGGAATATTTTCAATGCTTCTATTCACCACACGAACTGAAACATGAACTATATTTTATTCGTGTTCGGGTTCGTGTACCAAACAAAATGTCTTTGAATCACTTTGATTAAGGCTATTGAATGCCATAGAAACTATAACGCGATTCATGTTGAGTCCTATGTACTTTGTCTTAGCACTTTTCCCCTAACACTTGACAATTTATCTTAACTTGTCTTGCTCCTAATATCTCAGGGATATAAATTCCTATAAGAAAAAAAAAATCAATAAGGATAGTTAAAGTCAGAAGAAAATTTTGAAAAATTAATTAGTTATGGGTTGCCTCCTAAGAAGCACTTTTATTTAGTATCATTGGCTCGACATTGTCTAATCTATCCACTAGGATCCCATGCAAACATGTCGCAATACTATAGCTTTAAATCACTTAAGGAAAATTCCATTTTTGGCAGATAACGGATCAATTGTGTCTTAACTTCTCTAAAAATTTCTAATCTAGGTTCAATGGAAGGAGAACTTTTTAGAATAGGTGCCTGTTCAAACTCAATTATAAACCCTAACAACTCTAGGCACTCCAATACAAAATTCTCTTTTCCCATCTCAAACTATTCATCTACTATTAGAAAGGGCTCTAACTCATTAAAATCTATTTAGTGGTTAACCTCTCCATTCTCTTCGTCTGGGATTAAAGAACTCTTACTAACTACTATCTCTTCATAAAGCAGTTCCATGTCCTAAAAACTATAGTTTACAACTAAGTGCTCTTCATGCTCATGAAAATTTACCTCAATCATTTGGCTATCAGGATCCACCTTATTTTCCCATTCTTCCACTTTTTCACACAGTCACTTACCCTCACTACTATGTAATTCGCTCATGTTCTCCACAACAGTGCTCAACTCCTTGTAATTTAGGTAAGATAATACAAGAAGGTGAATCGTAAAATTATAGGTTAAGACACTCACAGGAAAGTGGTTTATTCCTAAAATACCAACACACCATATTATCATACTTTAGGGGTACAAGATCATCATTACTACTAGGTGAACTCCAATAACTGTCATCTTGATTCCACCAACTATACTCCATCTAATAGTCACGAACAAACAAATTAGCGCAAAAGTTTTCAAATCCTAAAGTAAGAACAAATTCAACCAATAAGAGAAGATGGAAGAGAGAAAGCGAAAATGGTTAGATTAATATGTGTTAGGCTTTCCTAATATTACCGATCCCCTAGCAATGACGTCAAAAAATTGAGGGTGATCAAATTAAAGATCCAATATATATATTCTATCCTATGATCACTCTAATGGCAAGAATACCAATCAGAATATAGTATAACAATTAATATCAGGTATCATTCCTCAGGGATCTCTATTAAGCACTAGTAATAACCTTAATCCTATTATCTAAATTAAGAATATCAATGATTTCAATTATTACTAATAATGAATCAATATCAATACAAAAATTCTCTTTTCTTAAAATATCAGAGTCACAACTTACTCTAACCCTTCGAATCACCACTGCTTATCATATAACTTTAACCCTAAAAGGATAATTTCAATTCATAGATTACCCATCTTGAACTGCAAGATTCCGAATTTAGGTTAATATCTTTCTCAAGACTACTAAACCTTAACCCTAGATTAGTCTATTGAAATCTCTTTCAATTAACATCGGTCTAGAAATCTCATTAAAGAACAAAGAATCCCTTATTAGAAATAAAACCTAACTCTAGATCTTAATTCTAATATGGAAGAATTATGGTACCCTATCTAGCTATGCATGCAACTCTCTTCATCTATACAAGATCTATTCATATAAGCAATTTCTCAATTAACCTATATGAAATCTAATAATTAAATCAATATGCTTGCAAATGTCAATTTAACAACAATAAGAACACATCTATGAATTCAGGAAAAGAAAATCTATCATTGAAAACTAATAAATCCTAGTTACATAATAAAGTAAAGTTTTTCTAAGGCTAGAGTAATAATTCTCTACTCTTCCATAGACATTACAATTAAACCACTAAGAGTAATAAAAATCTAGATCTTAAAACACCTCTCTATCTCTCTTTCTTCACTCTCTCAAAAACCTCTTTTCTTTTTCTCCTTTGAAAAACTCCTTTTTTTTTTAGCATAGACAAACCACTTGTTTATATAACAAAAGTGGAATCTTTTCAAATCTTTATTAATCTCCATATCTCCATTCCAAGAAAGACTCCTCTTGCATGTATGACTCATATCTTGGTCATATCTTTTCATTAGATATGCTTTTATCTTATTTCTTCTTTAAATCTTTTCAAATCTTTAATCTTCATAAATATAGCCTTTCTTCCCTTATATACGATCTTTGTAAATCTTGTTTTTGTTATCAAACTAGGACATTATCTCTCAATTTTTACTCTCCCATGTGGTATGATGAAGTATAGGACATATCTTGGCAATGTCTTTGAGAGATAAGCTCGGATAAGGATGAAAAGATAGGAGACCAGTTTCAACATGAATCCCCACTCCCTAAGCCCCTCTTCCGTTACCAAATTATAAATTTTGTGCGGGGATAAAGTTACTTTTAGTACTTGAACTTTGATGAAATGGATAATTAGGTGTCGAAACTTTTAAAAAGACTAATTCATATCTAATTAAATTTTTCGTTCCTCTTTTCACTACTTTACACAATTATTGTCTGACACGTGTCCATTATTCAAGAGACAATAAAAGAGTGAAATAGTGAAAAATGGTATAGAAAGTTTACTTAGATATAAAATTGATTTTTTTTTTAAATTCAGGTATTTGGTTGTCCACTTTGTCAAGGTTAGATACCAAAGGTGCTTTTTGCCTTTTGTATATGTTAATATTATATCAGTTCAATTGTGTCTTCTTTCAACATTAATTCAGACCGTTGAAAATAATAAAAATTACTTTTTAGTGCAACTGTACATGATACACACACACACACACACATGTATACTGGCCCTGGTAAAGTTGACATACATTAAAAGAAAATGGCAAAACCATATAGGTGTTATCTAGTTGCTCAATCAAAAATTGCAGGAGCACTGACTTTATCTATCAACAAGGGAGTCCCTATACAATACATATTCCCTCCATCCCTCCTACAATAAATTTGAAACAAACATTGGTGGAGTAACGATGAAAAGATCTTCATCTTCCAATGCCTAAATTATCCTGGTAGGCTACAACACATTAATTGCCTTGGAATCACTTCAACCATGTTTGCCTATACCTGGCACATCGTTTTCCTCCCAGCCAGAATAACATGATGCTATTTTCTTTTGAGATTTGAAGCATGATTTAATGAAGAACTTTTTCTTTTTTCTTTCCACAACATATCCATGTGCATTGATTATCTTTAAAACCTCCCAAATGCTACTTGACCTTTATTCGTTGTGACTAACAGATTTATCAGTATTTAATTTTATCCAGCCATCATTTAGGGTTGCCATTTTTGAATCCTACATTCAATGTAATTCACCACTTTATTCTTTTTATATAAATCCCAATGCTCCAAGGCCATGCTTAATTTAAAGCCTTTTCTTTTGTAAATCTTTACTCAACTATCATCCTACGGATTATATTAGCACTTTGGATGACTATACATGTATCTTGTATTAAATTTTGAAGGCGATATTTTGCAAAGACATGATTGTATGTTCTTATAGTATATTGATTTTATTGTTAATGCTCTCTTAGATGCTTCATGAATACTCAACAAGATTTGGAGCACTTTGAGTAGTATTCTTTGTACTTAAGAATATTCATACCTAAGAAAATTTATAACTAGATGAGTGTTTTTATGACTTTTTACTACTATAATTATCATTAAAAGCTTAATACAATTGGAGAGGTTTTCTTGAAAACCTATGTAAATCCCTAGATTTTTTGACAATTCTTAAGTTCAAACCCTGGAACCGAAAGTCAATCGGAAACCCTAAGTCAATAAAAACCTATGCCAAAACCTTAGAGTTTAGATTCGGCAATCCTGCGCTCTCAAACCTTAGACAACGGAATTGAGTTAATGATCTATGTTCATAATAATATAGAGAAGTATAAAAAAACATCAAATTCGCTAATTTCTAGTGTCTTTCGGATCCATACGAGATCAGTTTTCAAAAACCATGCTCGGGAACACCAGATGGTAAAAGTATTATGTTAATACCGATAGACCCATAATAATATAAGAAATCCAAAAATATCAGTTTTATAATTTTTCGGTAACTAAAAATTATAGATATCGCAATTATACACGTATTTTCTTTACTACTAGTAACTTATTAGTCTTGTTTACTATTTATTTTACTTCTCTACTATTCATTACTATTTATCTGTCTCTACTTTTCCTTACAACATATTCTTACTACCTATACACCTATTTTCTTACTTTTTACCTTTCCAATATATCTTATATCAAATCATATCTTACATATTAATTATTTTCTTACAAAAATACAAATTTAATCTCTCTCTCTCTCTCTCTTCCTCTCATAGAACCGCACCCCGCACACCCCCCCTCCCCCCCTTTTTTGCACCATCTATGTATATTTTTCTTTTCAATTTATTTTATTATACTTAATTTCCATCCATATTCAACTATAAATACCCCACCCCATCTCCCTCCACTTCTTTCACACCTTCATTTCACATAACAAAAACTTTCCCAAATTCACTTCACAAACTCTCTCTACAAAATTCTTCACTACCAAAACTCCCTTTCACAATTCCTTACAAATCCTTCTCTATACATAAACTATCTACCACATATCATCAACCACATAATACTATATTCAATATCTTCTTCCTACCACAAAGACACTTTTAGGTAAACTTCTACCACTATTTATTTACCCATGTTATATAACTTAGCATGACCATGGTGTTGTTTCTTGAAACTCATATGAGTTGTAAAAGTAACAACATGTTCATGTTTTGTTCTTGCACATGTCAAGAAATTCCGATTTTATTATTTTGTTATTATGATCATATATGTTGTTATTAATGTTATTATTGTTGATTATTATGCTTCTAATCTAACTCTATATATATTATTAAATATATGAATATCTATATATTTTTAGAGCCTAATTACTTACTAACTCACTAAAAAACTTATTGCTCTTATTGCTTTTCTTTTTCTTCTTGGGACTAGTCTATTCTTAGTCCCAAGATGCTTTGATGAAGTTAAGGCTCCCAATACTTGACCGGTTACCTTGATGAAGCTAAGGTTCCCAATATTTGACCATATTATCTTGCTTCTTATCTTTTTCTTATATTATATGCTCATATACATGCATTATCATAATGATATCGTCTTAACAATATTTAAAGTGGAATTTTTCTTTAATAGAGAATCTTGAAGCTAAAACTTTTTTGTTATGTAGCTAGTCACTAAATAAAGGAGTTGTCATCAACAACTTAGAAAATGGATTTTTGCAACATCTTTTCAAGTTTTCTCAATGTTTTCCTAAATGACAACAATGATAATTTTACCAAGGAAATAAACACCTTCCTTTCATAATAAGATAAACCAAGGCTTAGTAAAAATAATTTGTTGGCATACAATTTTTCATAAAAAGCATAAGATTAAAGTCTTTCCAACTTCATAATAAAAATCAAGAAGTAAAATAGGTTTCAAAGTCAAGATAAATCAACTCACTAATTTATAAACCCACCTAGAAAAATAATGATTTACAAGTTTCTAAAGGAGAAACCTATTTTCAAAGAAGTGAAAAGAATATAAATGTGATAAGCTAAAAAATAATGGATTTTATCAACAACTTATAAAGATGATTTCTTTTCAAATAAAACCGGTAAAGGAATTTAGAAGATTAAGTTTTAAAAATGAAATTTATTTCTAAAGAAAGTTAATAAATAAAAACGTAAGAGGAAAGAGACTTATTTATCAAAACTACTTTTAAGGACAATTCTAAAACTCAAAATAGGTTATCAACAACTTAATGAAAATTTTTGAAAACTTTATCACTAGAAGCAAAATTGTAAAAGACCAAAGTTAAGGGAAAAATTTATTTGTTTAGAAAAGAAATTAGAAAAAAAGTAAGAATATACTTGTTTAAAATTAACTAAGAAATTATAAAGTTTCTCCAAAATATTTAGAAAAAAATTTGTTACGTTTAAATTCCAACACCATAAGACAAATCATTTTATAAAAAATAATCGTTGAGACAAAACCATTAAATTTTGCATACCATATAAGTTTATATTTATATATATATATACATACTTAAAGGATTTTTCAACTATATACATATATATGTATATTTGCTAAAAGGATTTTTGAATAAAGATGAGTTTGGAAAATGGTTTTTCAAGAGCTGGGATTTTTGTTTTGAATCTGTACCATGTCTTTTAAAAAGCCAAATGACCTTTTTATTTAGAAAATAACCTTAGAAATGGATAGATCTTTTCGAGTAGGTAGAAATAGGTATATAATATGCAAAATTCCGAGTTAAAATGAGCAAGTTATGACCATTATAAGTTGGAATTTCCCTTTATGCGAATGTTGACGAACTTAGAAAAATAGAATTACAAGTTTATGTAGAACTTTCAAACAAATACTCATTTTGGGTAATTCCCTTGTTTAGGTGACGTGGAGACCGAGTTCCCGTATCCTAAGGATTTCCTTGACTAGAAGTATCCATGCCAATGGCCAAGTGAGTTTATTTCTTACATTTTTAAACTTATGATTTTGCTTGTAAAATTAGTAGCATTAGAATTAGGAAAAGATAAAATGGAAAAGTGCATGTGCTTTACATACTTGGTTGAAATTACAATTAAGTATACCAAGGCGGGAATTATTTATAATGAATGTTTGTTCTAGTGTAAGAATGATTGTTTGGAAATTCTATGATCACCCGTAAAATATTTAGTTATGTCATGAGTACTTAATTAAATTGATTAATGCATATTAGTGGGTGAGTTCATTGCATTGATTACTATACCTTTGGTGGGAAAAAGGCTTAGTAAGGAGATTCATAGAGTTTGTAAATTCTATAAAGCGGCGAAGGGTCGTATGAAATTAAATGGCGGTGAGAAAACACCTGACAAAAACATATCTGGCAGCTATGTAGTGGCTTGGAAATTAACTACAAATAAGTTGGATTATATTTTTGAAAGAAATGTAGTAGTTAAAATAAAAACTACCATGAAATTATGTTTATGATAGTGACTTATATGGTCTGGAACACTTAACCCCAAAAGGAGGGGTAAATCCATTCAACATATGATTCTCGAAAAATCATATGTGTTGTTTGCTCATGTGCTTGTGCATCTCATATGATTGCTTTAATAAACTTGTTTTGATTATTGAATGTCGAGTGTTTAATTATGGAAATAAATCTCACTAAGCATGTAGCTTATACCCTCTTAGATATCTTTTGCAGTTCTTGTACCTTTGGTTGGAACCGAGATGTTATTTTACCTAGGTAATAACTTCAAACCGAGATCTTATGGATATAAATGTAAGCTAGATGTAGACATGGAATTTCAAGAGAAGTTTCAAAAGTGTAAATTGTTTCATGATAGACTCCTTATTAAACTTAGTTATCTCTAATAGGGGAATGCCCCGTGATGATGTAAAGACTCTTTATAAGTTTTTATTTGCCTTGGTTATATTGTTATGATATATTTTCTTAATTGCTATTGTGCATAACTACTTAAATGGCATGATCCAAAGTTTGGTCTGCTACGATCGTGAAAGTACGCCTTACACGTGTATTGAGACTTTCGGGATGACTAAGGTTCTCATACTTAAGTCTTAATATTAAGTGTGGCAGACTGTCGCGTTGAGGGTACCTTTTGGGACGTGATAACCTCACAACCGCAAGACATTTATAGAACCATTAAGACAGGAGTTATAGGCATCAACACTGCATTTAGGTTTTATTATGGAGTTACAACATCAAAAGGAGAAGAGGAAGAATAAGCATGAGCTAACTTTTAAGAGAAAGTGGTTTTATTATGCCTAAGTTATTAATAATTTATTTCACTATAATCTTATTTATTTATAAATTAAATAAGACCTGATAAATTAGGAAATAAATTCTTAATGAAGCTAGAAAATTAGAAAATAAATTGTTTCAAAAACTAAGAAACTAGAAACTAGAAACTAGTTCATTAAAGGCGAAATTGTTGCCTACTACTGTGATTTAAATTCTGGTGTGTAAGTCTATATTTGATTAATTTGTACCAGGGTTAAAGTTAAAGTGTGTTGGAAAAAAAGGAAAAAAAGGACTTACAAAGCAAGGGTAAGTATATTGAAGTTTAGGTTAAAATGGGTTCAAAACTTATGAGGATTACTCTAATATGATAAAAGTTTATGGACCACTTATTAGTGATGAATATTTAATGTCTCTATTTTGTTGTTTCAATGCTTTCCTAATCAATCATGATTAAGCACATTGCAGTTTTAATGATCAATATTTGTGTTAAGTTGTACAATGTGCTATTAATCTATTTATTAGATGTTGTGGACCATCCATTGTCAAGAGCAAATTCCTCCTTGAAAATTAATAAAAGGTTCAAAAATTAAGAAAGGGTTTTGACCTTTTAATTCCAAACATAATAATTTAAGGCCCAATTGATGTATTTTTTTTCATTTCTTTTATTTGTCACATTTCTAAAGATTTTAGTATCTCATGTTTTATGTTATTCGAATGCTGTAAAGTAGCCAATAACCTTAAGGATTCTATTAAAAGTGGTCACTATTAACTATTATTCATGAATCATGTTTGTTTATCGATGGAGTTATAAATGCCTTGGCTAATCAATCATCAAATGATCACTAAACTTAAGTTATTTTATCAATTATTCTTACGAAAGAGAGAAAAATCCTACTTGAGCGTTTTTAACCTAAAAACACTTTTTTTTCTTTTTTTTTTCCTTTTTATCACCAACTTGTTGATGTGGCAACTAGTCACGTGAATGTAATTTTTTTTTTTGGGCCAAACAATATTAATTTGATTTAGTCCAATGATTATGGTAAATTTCCTAAGTTGGTCTAAAGTTAGGATCTCCTCAATCAATTGAATCCACATACTATAATTCTCATCTAAAATGATCATAACTTAGATTAAGATATTATTAGCTTTCGCATGATATGTCTTATGATTTTATTCTTAATGAAATTCCTCATATTTTTATCCATTTTGGAAGTGCTACCTACCGAGCACAAATAAGCTTAAAGTCATGATAAACTAACCATTATACTTAAAGATATTTTCCTAATTAGAGTTTCTCTACACTTTAGTTTAAAGGATATGGCTATCTTCCTTACTTATAAGAGAAACACCCTTATCGAATTTGTTACACAAGTCAAGAACTATAGTGGGCAAGGACTACATTGAGATGTTCCTTCATTGACTTAAAAGGTGCTTCTAAAATACCCTAAATTTCCATTTAAGTTAATTAGATATTATTAGATTATTAGTATAAAAATACAAGTAATTTTGAACCTTAATATAAATTTATTTTAGAGATTGATTTTAAATGATTTAGCTAGTGGAATTTTCCAAACTATAGGATATAATTAGATAGTTTAGCCTAATTGAATTTAATTAAAAATAGAGATTCTAATACCATAAATACTCAATTTAACCCATTAAACTACTTCAATAACCTATTTCAACAAATCCAAATTTATTCAATACCTTCTAATTATTAAACCAAATTCTTTTTGTCAAGTTCAATCGCGAAAACTCCTAAATCATCAATTTAGTCATTTGAAGCAAAATTTTAACTCCTAAAATCTTAGAAATTTAAAAATAAATATTTTCATTCAAATATCAATTCCTAAACACCTAAAATCTTAATTTCAAGTAAGATATTAATTTTCCTTTGGTTAGATTTCCTAGAATCAATTTTTAATCCTAATTACCTAATTTTCTTTCTTTATTCCCTAAATTCAATTCTAATGCCAAAAGCCCATAACCTAAGGTCCAGTGCATCATCTAAAAGTCCAAGTCCATTAACCTAAAATGAAACCCATTTCCAGAAAACCCACATAGCCCATAAATCAAGCCTATTAGACCATGCTCTTATCATGCGCACACACACACACATTCAATAAAACCCCAGAATCTAGAAAAATCCAACAAGTGAAAATACTAAATTGACCTTAACTAAATCTTGAAGTTTTCTACACTTAGAAAAAGACCAAAATACCCTCAATTAATCAAGAAAAATTACCAAAATACCCCTAAACCCTAGAAATTTTACATACTTCTACACATAATATAAAAACCCATCCTAAGAAGGATGCCTACCCATTCTCCATGAAATTTGCAACATTTTTCCTCCCTAGTTCAATCTCAAAAACGTTCCAAAAAGTATGCACGTTTATGCCTCTTAATATCCTCTTTTATTCCATTAATCTCTATTTCAATCAATTTCTTAGGTGAAATTTAAGACTAGAAAAAAGGTTGAATTTAGGAAAAATAAGCTTGAAGAAGCTTCATCAACTCTTGAGTGATAGAAGTAGAAGTAGAGGTAACTGTTTGGTTGATTTTCCTAATTCAAGTAAGTAGTTTTAATTAACGTATTCAATGATGTTAATAACATATATATTCATATAAAATACTAAAAAAAATAAACTTAGGTTTAAGTATGGATTAATATAGATATAAGTATGCATGAAAACCAAAATGAGCATGTACATATATATATGTAATACTTGTTTTATCTAGTGAAATTGTTATATTTTATATATATTTGTTTATATGCTAAATTATGTATATGTATGATTGTGATGGATTGGTATATTTTACTAAAATGAAAATATCATTTATACATGATAGACATAAATTCTTGAAATATATGCATGCATATATGTTTTAATATGGGCTAGAAATGTGATAAACTTATGTTGATGATGATGATTTGAGTTATGATTTATGACTCAGTTGTAAAATATAAATCTAAGTATGAACTAGATGAAAAAAAATAAAATAAACATGTTTTAGATGATTTTCAAATAGGTTAGGTGTCGAGTTAAACAAAGGAAATTCGAAAAATTACAAAACAATCTCGGATCGTCCTGGAAGAGTTACTATAACGGTGATGTTGGTGGCCAAACTAGCAGCCAAATGACCTCCAATGACGTCAGAACAGTGGAACCAAGTGTCTATTTTACAAGTCGGCGGTGAACCGGCCAAGAAGCGGTCATCTTGATGGTCAACTTTGAGTAAACCGATTGATCGTCACACTGGTTCCCTTGTTTCTGTACAGATTGCGCGTAATTTAAAGTGAAACCATTATTAACTAATCAGTTTAGGCCAAATAAACTTATAAACATATAAATACATGTGTTAAGAGTTCACATAAACATTTAAGCTTAAGAACCCGAGTTTAAGATAGTGAACCGATTCATTAAAGTTAGGATGCACATTAGTTTTCTATAGGAAATGATAAATTGGAATTTAAGGTAAATTAATTCTAACCAAATAAATATAAAATAAATGTAAATAAGGTGTTTTCATATTGAAATATGAATTTTAAGATGAATAATTAATTATTTTGATATTAGGAATTTATTCAATAAAATATATATAAATATGGCATTTTAACATAATATAAACATAATAGGAAATTAGTTTAAATTCCTTAATATATTCATATGTAATAGATTATAAATGATATAAATAAAATAATTATATTTTAAATGATTTATTTTACTTAATCAATGTTTATTAGATTTAACATAGGATATGTTATTTAAAATACTATCTCATGACCTAATTACCATAAAATGAGTTTAGTAGTCTTGACTGATTAATTCTAACCAACCTAGCCAAATAGAGTTAATGTAGACTTATTAACTAATATTGGTTTAGTAAATTATTCAGAAACCAATAATTTACACTTAATTATTACTCAAGCTAGTGAACTTCTATAAGACCATATTAATTTGTGATTGGCTTAAGATAGACTATGAATAATAAGGTGAATATGTTGTTTTAAATGAATATTCACTAGAAACATGAGTATTTTATGTGAGTATAATATGAAACGATAATCGATTTAAATGCTTATATGAATCGATCTTTTGAGTAGATACTTATTAGGAGTTTACCCCCTGCTTTAACTTGTGGTTTATCACCTATCTGTTCACAATACATATTTTATACCAGGTACATAATGACTTGTGTATAGCCTGCTAAAATATGCATCCTAAATAAATTAATACTTAAAGATGGCTTTAATAAATACTTGCTGCTTGTGCATAGTCTTTTAACCCGGTCCGAGAGGTGACAACCTTGCTAGGCAGTGCTAGATGGTAGTTAGGCGCTTTGGCCACCCCACATCATTGATATTTGACAAATGATGGTTATTAGTGGCTCAACGAGTAGTTGATGGGGGAACAGTATCAGGATAATGTTTATTCAAAATGGAGAGAAGTTGTATTATGTTGTTTAACATATGGGCCCTATTACTCTGTTTAATCATAATAGACTAATATGGATAAAGACAAGTAACAGTTGTAACCCTTAGATGAAGCTATTTACTAGATGTTCCTATAGGGGATATATGTATTCAGATTACCTATATTAACCCCCTTAGTAGTTGCTGCTACTATAGTGTGTTGCAGGAATGTGAGTGTTCCACTATTGTTTTGCTACACTTTAATTTAAAGATATAAACTATTGGTTGTTACATTGTATTTAGAACAAACATGTGTGCTTATGTTGTTGTTGTATTGGGCTTCGGTTAATTCTTTTCTCTTTCAAGTTTTAAGGATATGATGATGATACATATGATTGCTTGGGCATGGCATGGACTTCGGGGAGTTTCTTGACGAGTGGAGTGACTAGGATCCCCTGGATCATTATCTTATTTCTATTTTATAAACTTCACTACCAAATTTATGTTTTAATGGGGGCCATCTATAAGCCCATGGTTTGTATTTTGAGATCTTTGAAACTCTTATTATGAAATCCCTAGTGGTATGATACTAAGTTACACACACACACACACACACACACATATTGTTCTACTCTCTAGAATAGCCTATTTGGATAAATGTTTTAAAGATTTTTTCCCCTGCAAATTTCTAGTTGTTTTCATAAACTAATTCAACGATTTCAGAATCTAAAATTTGTTTAGTAGCGATCAAACTGCAGACTAGGCTAACCTTAGCGTATAACGCCTAAGCATTATGCGTGGCGGACTGGATGAGTCTTGAACCAATTCAGGGCATGACAGCTTCAATCATATAGTTCTTTATCTTATGTGACACTTAGCTTTCCCTTCGAGCCAGTGACTGATCTGATATCATTTGTAATGAATATAATTTTTCATATTAAGATACTATTTATTTTGGCATTTGCCTATTGATTAGTTGTTTTTTAAAAGTTTATATGGGAATGCTCCCCACCAAGCACAACTAACCTTATATTTCTTTTGAATTTCAAGCTACTATAATAAAAAGGGCACCTTAGTAATTAGAGTACGGCCATATTACATTTTGAGGATGTTTTACTCTCAATCAATCTAACCTAATGAATTGTGGCGAACCAATCAAATTATTCGGTTTATGACACGTTTAGCTTATCAATTTACACTATTCGACTTTAAGGGCATAAGTCCATTTCTAACTCATTGCATATGGACTCGTTTCCATGCCACATGGACATCACCAACCATGTCAAGATAGTGATATCCAATGGACTATCAGGCCATAGAGGAAAAGATTAGGTCATTGGATTTCTCATCTTATATTTATACACATGACCATCTAATTTTATCAAAATACTTCTTAGTCATATATGTGATAAGCCCAAGAGTAAAATTAAAAACAAAAAAGATAAGAGTATTGATCTATAAATTCTTTAAGATCAAATATCATACATGAAAGAATTTATTTAATTATGTACAACCGAGTATATGTTTATTATCACATTGTAATTTTTGGCTTTTTTTTTTTTAAATCACACAACCTAAGCTCTCCTTGTTCTTTTTTTTTTCATATTTCAAAGAAAAAAAAGTGTAATTTCGACCATAAATTCAGTTGCAATTTATGAATAATTGTAGCAATTGTCAAGTTATAATAACAATTCTATTTTAGGCAATCATATCTCATACCAATTTTTTTTATTCTACAATAATATCTACGACATTAGGACTCTTGTAAATTTTACGACAAAAAAACTATTGCAAAATGTACTTTGCATTGTGCTATTTCCACAACATTTAAATCACTAAGTAGTAAAACAATTAAAAAGTGGCAAGAACACTATAATAGGAAAAAAGAAACATTTTGCAGTTTATGTGTGTGGGTATTGGTAAACTTTAACTATCCTAATGTATCAAATTATATCAGAGCATGAAAAGTATTACTATGGTAGAAACCTACAAAAAAAAAAGTTATTATCATAAATTATTAAACCGTGACAGTTGTTGATAAATTGTTGTGAATTTATGGTTGCCATTGATTTTTTTTAGTTACATAACCAATTTTTTTTTTATGCATTAAAGGCAGGATGCAGGATAATAAGGCTGGAGGAAGGAAGGTCAAACCTTAATTAAGTTGATATTAAAACACCTATATGCATCCACTTGCTATTACACTTATATTGCATGTTATACATACATATATATATATATATATATATCAGTAATGATATCGTTGTAATATTTTTTAAAACTTCATAAGTATAAAAATTCATTAAATAATTATGTTAACAATTATAATGCAACACACCTTCTACTATATATAACATATGATCAATTATATGATCTAAGCGTAAAAAAATCATAAATTTAGTATTTTATGTATTATATAATATTAAATAGTATATAGAAACTTTATATATAAATTATAGTTTAATTACTATATAGACTAAAATCCATATTATATTAGATATAATTGACATCTATATCTATATAGTATTTTGGATAAACTAGATAATGTTTCAAGTTTGTTATATAAAACATAAAATATTTATCATTTATTCTTTCTAATAATGGGTATATGAAATAATAAAAAGAACAATAATAAATAGCTAAATGGAAAAAAAAACTTTATGGAGAAATAAGATAAAAAAAAGTCAAAAAAACAAAAAAAAAAGAGGAGAAAACAAATGAAATGATATATTAATATCTCCGCTAGTATTATCAAAGTAAAATATAGGACAAAAAAGAAAAGTTAAAAGCCAAAGAAATGCAATATATTACTGATAATAAAGATAACCTTATCTTGTTTAAGTATGAGAGCAATGATGGTAACATATGTGTTTGTATGATGATGAAACAATGTTAAAAAACTTATTATATTTGATTGTGACTTTTATTTGTGTACTCTTAAAAAGTAAATCTTGGTCTTGAGTCTTGAAAATGGTCTTTCACATTTTAATATATATTAAAGAAAAGAAAGAGGGTGAGATAGGGAGAGAATCAATAAAAAGTTTTCTAAAAGGTCTTTGAGAAATCCAAATATGATGCATTATATTTTTAAATTTAGAAATTAATTTGTTTAAATAAAAATGGTATTTTTTTATGAGTTAATTACAAAAACATGACCCATCTTTTGAGCAATTCGCAAATACATGATCCATGTTATTTTTTTTGTCAATTAGGTGACCCAATTTTTATTAAGTGTCAATATTATTAATTATTATTAGAGAGAATGTGTTAAGAGTCTTAGTGGTCTAAAAAAATTAATGTAATAAAAAATAATATTAAATAAAATTAAATAGATAAAATATTAAAAATTATTTTTTGAAAATAAGAAAATTGAAAAAAAATGTAAAATTAATTTTTATGACCAATAAAATATTGACAAATGTCATTCTAAAATTATTAAATAATATTGATACTTTTGTATGAAAATTGGGTCATCTAATTGTCAAAAGAAAAAATAAACACAGATCATGTGTTTGCAAATTGTTCAAAACACAAATCATGTTTTTATAATTAACCCTTTTTAATAATAAAATGGAAAATTAAAACATGCGAACTAATTTTAAGCTTATTTAGTTTTACTAAGATGTTTTAAATTTTTAGATCTTAGTGGAAAACCTATCTTCTTGAATGACATTAAAATAATATGTTATAACATGTATAAATAGAGAAAGAAGTTAATAAGAATTGTAAATTTGAAATATCATGCTATAACTAAGGAAATTGATATATCATATATACACGATCCTAAATTAATGTTTATAGAATTTTTTAAAGTAAAAACTATTCAGCTTATTTCTTCAGTGGAATTAATGCACTTCAAGTATGCCCTAGCCCCCAAAATGAAAAACCAAACTAACAGCATGGAAACAGTGCAACGCCGCAAATTGGAATTAACGCCCGTTCATCTGCATTGTCGTCTCTATGCATCTTTTTTCTTTTTCTTTTTCTTTTTTTAAAAAGAATCCAATTCAGTATGACGGTGGGCCAAGCCATGGAATGGACTGAGTGCATGCAGTGCATGGCCCCACCTCTGGGCCCGCCCATGCCTTTATAATAATTAAAAACATTCTTAGAATCTTTAACTCAAACTTTCTCCAACAATATAAAATCTTTAATGAAACTTAAAATTATGCCTGCAGGGTCCTGCAAGTCAAAATTCTCACGAAACACCGGTTAAAAAACAAATAATTTAAATAAAAATATTACTAAATAAGATTAAATAAAATATTAAATATTATTTTAGAAATCCAAAAAATTGAAATATATATATAATTCATTTTCTAAGACAAATAACATATTGATACATGTCATTTTAAAATTATTAAATAATATTGATACTTTTTAATTAAACTTAGATCATTTATTTGCAAATGAGTTAAAATACTGGTAATATTTTTGTAATTAACACAAAATTTTAAGTATGAATAACCTTGTGCTAAGTCCGACACCATAAATCCTTTCACTGTATTTCCATAGTTGATTTGTAATGGGAAAGTATGTATTTCCTACGACTAAAGCTTAAATTTTAGTTCGAACAAAACTTAAAGTAGTAAAATTGTCCATTTTCTTTTTCTGCTTTCCTCAAAACTCAAACGCAGGTAACTGCTGAAATTGGAAGCATACAATGGGAGAATATAGCAGTTGCTGGATTTTATTGTGAGTTCGGTAACACGAGTATAAAAGGAAAATGGCCAAAAAGGGGAGGAAAAAAAAAAGGAAAGAAATAAGAAAAATCGTTTTGAGTTTGTAGGCCATCATTTTTTTTAAATATAAGTAAAATATATTTATTTTAAATTATACTTCTCTTTCTAAAAATACTTTAAATTACTTACAAATATATTTTTAATTAATATTTTAAATATATTTACTTATAAATATTTTTAAATATTTATTAAAAATAAATATATTTATTTATAAATAGATCAAATAAATATAATTTAAATACAAATGAAAACAAAAACATCTAAAGACTCGCATGTGGTTAGCCATGCTAACAACTCCAGCATGACTCAACCAACCAAAACCAACATTTTGATTTATTTCGTTAGACTTATGGATCAACGTAAGCAAGAGTTAGTCAACGAACGGCTCAACAATCAATGTAATTAATTTCAACTTTAAGTCTAGCTATATGGGGAGAGAAAATAAAATAAAAGCCCTAAAACCTAATGTAGCAAGACTTACAACAACGTGTCCAATTACCAACCAGTCACCTTTTTATTTTTCTTTTAAGGTATAAAAAAGGATTCTCTCTCTCTCTCTCTTTTTAAGGTATAAAAAAAGATTCTCTCTCTCCCTCTCTCCTCTCTCTCTCTTTTTCCTCAAAGTAGAAAAACGATCCGTTAGGGGGGCCAAATTAGCCATCCCCGGACACAAACATGGGCTGCTTATAATTTATAGGCAGCTGAAGGGCTACGAGGTCTATATTTTTTAGTAATTATAGGGCATTGCAAGTCTTTCAAATGAACAAAATATGTATTTGGATTTCGGAGTTGCAAAATATGTTATTCAAGTCTTTTAAATTATACATCTCTTTCTAAAAATATTCATTGAAAAAATGAAGGCAAATTTTTATTTTTTTAATTAAATAAAAAAAATAAAAAAATATTTTCTTACATTTTCTTTTCAATATGTTACGTAATACGAAACTAAAAGTACACCAAATTCCATCCCATCAAAAATTGTCGAAAATACTATTAGTCTTACTCGAAGCACATCAATAATGTAAACGCTCTTATGTAATGTGAAGACATTAATTAAGCTTATATGTTATAACTTTCATTTGATTGTGATGTGATTCGGTACTTTATAACAGTAAAAGGACAAGATCTAACATTTGAACAATGCCCTGTAACTCTTTGTGTAGAAGCTTAGAGGCTGAGGGACATCACTATTAAATGAAATGAAAATAAAAAAATTAATAATTTGTTAAACACTTCTTTATCATGATGCCACATTCTCTATCAACAAATTTTACATTGTGTAACTCTGCATCAAATCATACGGCTCACAAGTCATGATGAAGATCATCGCATTCATTGGCTGTTGGACTTGTGAGAAAAAAGAAGCAGGATGTGCCAAGAGAGATGGCGACTGAAGACCAACGGGAGGAATGCTTTAGGATTCACAATTATCGATCATCAAATTCCATTAGTGTCTTTAACCTGTTCTTTTCTTCAGATGATTCGTACGTGGCCACGGAAATGTCATGAAGGAGTGGAGCCGTAAAACCGCCCTTGCAGAAGACTTCCAACTGGGGAAGTTCATCTAAGTAGATGGATTCCAGGGAGCAGAATTCAAAGCTGCAACTTGTAGAGTAAGAGAAGCTTTTGAGTTTATGTAAACCATAAAGTTTTAGATCTTTTAGCCGGGGGAAATAGATTTTAGCATCCACTTTATTGGCTCCTCCATTTCCATTTTCATCATGGTCTTGTCTTACTATCTCTTCCATGTTATCACACCGCTCTACATATAAGACGGTAAGTTGCTTTAGACATAGTGCTGCTGAAGATGTTAACAGATACTCCATTCCACCACAGGACCAAACATCTATCATTGCCATGTTACTAAAAGAAGCTGAGGCTGGAAATAGATTTTTCAGAGAACCACAGCCATTAATACTCAGCTTTTTAGCTATATCGAGGATCTTTACCATCACAGAGGCTTTTGTGTACACTTGCTTCAGTTCTGTCAGATCCCACAGGTTAAGTTCTCTTAGACATTGAAAGTCTTTATTGACCTGAGCATGTCCATCTACTTCTTCATCTTCCAATGGAAATAATTCTTCAAAGGATAAATACCACATGGTAAGCGTTTTCAAACTGTGAAAACGCTTAAGCGACTTCCAAGGGAATCTCTGAGCCTCTGTTTTATCAATACTAGATATACGTAGCTCTGTCACATTTACAAAGCTATCTAAAGATAGCATTTCCTGCAAACCTTCCACGTCAGTTTCACATTTCTTTAAGCTCTGAGAATATCCACCGGGCCATTCACATACACAAATCAAACAAAGATATTTTCAGTTGTTTTTGCTGTCAAATTGAATACAGTTTCTGTTACAAATTAAAAAAAAAAAATATATATATATATATATATTACTCTATTTGTTTCACCGTTTCGTTAATAAGCATTATTAAATCTTATCTCAGCTAAGTCATTGACAGAGTAAAAAGCTCATCCAACTTTGGCATAAACTTTCATTTCGCGAAAACAATTTGAAAACCCAGTGCATTTTAAGCTTGAACAGGGGAAAGATGTGATAACCGGAAATTTTTGTGAGAGCAAATGGCCATTATTTAGGCATTGATAGTAAAGATGGATATATTAAACTCAAACTTGCTAAAATAAGAGCAGCAGATATGATTAAGCATATAAGCATTGATAATGTAATTATAATAATATATATTTTTGCGGATGAAGTAATAAATACGAATAATAGAAATTAGACACATAAATTATAAGTGATCAGTATAGTAATTAAATTTAGGAAAGAAATCAAGAAGTTCGACTGCAAGGAGATAAATGGAACCATCACGGAGTAGGAATCCTCAACCACAAAGCCCCTCACCCCATGAAAAAAAATATAATAATAATAATTTGATAAATTGAATAAGTTAACTAACGCAACGTTACTTAAATTGTTTTATGCACACAACATATTTTAATATAATCCTCTCTAATCGGAGAGTATTCTCTCTTGTTGAGTGTTTTTTGTATTTTTGTGTGTGCCTTTCTGTTATTCATATACAAGTCATCTTTACTAAAATTAAAAGAAAAAAAAAAAAGAAAAAAGAAGAACAAAAAGAAGTTAACCTTGTTTGAACTTTTTAGATGTGTGTCTTTTCAAAAAGTTGAAGAATTAAAACAAGCAAATCAGAGTACCGGTGGAGCATGTACCTTCTTAAATGAAGCATCGTTGTGGCAATTGGATGGTATCTTTGCTTTGGGACATTCACTTAATGTTAAATACTCCAGTGATGGCCAATCAGAGAACTGACTACAAGTGATGAAGCTCTCTAGCTTCGACAATCCATACAATCTCAAGGTTGTCACTTTTGGAAATAAGACGAATTGGGATGATCACCAATGCTGCCTCCTTTCATCTTTATAATCTCCACCATGGAGTCACAGCTGTATATCCAAATCCCTGAAGTTTCTTCAAATATCTCATAATTGAAGCTGGAAATAGATATTCTAGAGAAGGCATCATCTCTTCTATCATCTGCAATTCCTCAAGTAAAGATCTATTCCTTCTCCATTTTCTATATCCCAAACATGCTCCAAAGATTCAAGTCTGTATAATGTAAGACTTCTCAAACGAAAGGATATTAAACCTTGAAGTTGAAAAACTCGCTTGATGGATTTGCAATCTTGAACAGTCAGGTCCTCCAATT
This sequence comes from Combretum micranthum, assembly GCA_024138025.1. Taxonomy (NCBI): domain Eukaryota; kingdom Viridiplantae; phylum Streptophyta; class Magnoliopsida; order Myrtales; family Combretaceae; genus Combretum; species Combretum micranthum. The sequence continues at coordinate 159,210 of JAMXBD010001642.1, read as the reverse complement.
TCTGGAATTCTTCAATGATCTTGGATCGGAAGATGATCGAAAGATTCTCACATTCTGATATCTTCAAAGTCCTCAGTTGGGGAAATGCTTTAAAATCTCTTCCTTCTTTACTTATGTTCCACAATTCCGTCATATTTGGCATATTGAGGATCTCCAGTGATTCCATCTTGGGAAATGCAACCTATAGAGTAGTTCATCTTGAGACTGTGCAGCAATAAATTTTTGCAAGACATAAAAAAATTGTACAAACGAGGTAAGTAGTAGAGCCAGCTTTATATTCTAACCCATTAGTGATTTATCATGCTTCAGTTAATTCAATTTCGTTCGTTAGAAGGAAAAGGGGGGAAAAAAAAAAGAAAAGAAAACCATTTCATTGTTTACTCAATCTAACTGGACAAATACAAGAATCCAGATGAGCATGTGGGACCCACAAGAAAGATTCTAGAAACTGACGTAGGACTATATTCTTGACTATGGACCTGATTAAAATTTCATTAGATAAATATAAATGAATTTTTTGGTAGGTGACCTTCGATTATCAATTGGGATATTTCATAAGTGATTATAAAATGTTATGTTATAATAACATTGTGATATTTTTGTCTGAGTAATTTGTTATCTTGCCCGTGTTAATTCCAGCCTAAATTTTTGAAACAACGTAATTTGTTCTTCCAATTCATATATATATATATATATATATATATGTAATTCGTGAGTTATGAGCAATCCCTCTTTATAAGGTTTGAATTTTAATTTGAAATGGTGTTCTAATGTTTTAATTTCATACCTTGTCTAGTAAAAAAAGTGGTCCACAATTTTCGGATTCCGCAACAGATTCCGTCTCGCTGTCATAATCTCGGGTTTCGATCTTTTCCCTTGAGGGCGGGACAGTCATACCTTTACTATAGAAAATCCCAAGCATTGGCAAGGTATCAAGCTTCATACGAGATAGCTGAGGAAATACAATTTTGCTAGTTCCTTCAATGGAATAGTCTGCTGGTCCCAACCCAGTTTCTTGAACCATTGAAACCGTAACGATACTTCTTAATGTGTTGCACCTTTCAACTATTAGGCCCTGCAAATTAGGCAAGATAAAATGCGGAATGACAGTTGAAATTTTATTGCAGTCCGCCACCTCGAGGACCTTTAATTTCGAAAAGAGCCCCACAGGAAACTGCTCATTGTTTACTATCTCTTTCAATTCCAGTCCTTCGATATGAAGATTTTCCAAATTAGGGATGATAACCTACAAAATTATAATATTCACTATTATTCATCCATCATGATAAAAGACAAAAATCTACTTAAGAAAGGGATCTATTAGTTGAGACTTAAAGAATAGTAAACAACCTTGTAATCAAACAAAGCAGACTCTTTGCTAAAACCTCCAAGTGAGCCAAGTTTTTGGAGAGTTAAGGAACGTAACTTACGAAAAACCATCTTCTCTTCTTCCTGTGTGGAAACAACTACCGACATTTTTTTGCAAGATGATATGTGAAGATTCTCTAGTTCAAAGAGAGTTTTTGCCATGGCATTGGAAAAAAGATAACTCAATTCATCACAATTGTCAACTTTTAGATTGGTGAGATATGAAAACCCCAAAACTAGCTTTTCTATTGATTTTCCCGTGATCGTCTCTCCCGAGTCTTGTTGCTCATGCCCAAGTAATATTTTTAAACTAGAGCACTCTTTAATCTCTATAGACACGAGTTTGCCAAAAGATGCTTCAGAGGGTGCACTTTGCCATATGCTTTGGAAAGTTCCAAGGGAAGACAACACCAGCTTTTCCAAACATGGGAGAATAACCTGCGACCATTAAACATCCTTTATGATCAATGCGGGTCTTAGTATTTCTAGATTTTGGAGAAGTAATACATTTATCACGAAACTAAAGTTTTTAAGGATTTGACTGTTGTTCTGAAATTTGCAAAATTTTTAAGATAGATACAGTAGGTAACTCCATTAACTTCATAAGCCTTTTTGTTAATAATTTGATGATATAGTAGCTTGAATAGTCAAACAAACACATGTTGTCTTGTATGTTGGTCTACATGTTAATTAATCATAACCATTCAGCTGTGACTTTTGAGATATATTAAATATTATTAGCAAAGGATAGAGTAAAATGAAAATTATACAAATAGAAAAACCATGCTAAAAATATTACAAGATAAAAAAGAAAGTGTAACAACAACATCCATCTTCTTCATCATCAATCTAAGTAGTTGCCCTTCCATCATCTACCCCAGATAACCACTAACCCCCACATGTTATCATGCATATTAAGATAGCTTTCCAATATAACCTTCTATAGTTAATATATAGGATCAAGCTTGAATGATAAATTCTTTGTATTAGAGCGATTATGATAGGAGCAGGCATACCAGCTCTCTCTTTAGAGAGCCAATTTAGGGAGTGGTTAAGAAGGTGGATGAGGGTGAGTGTAACAAATTATTGAAATATCCTTAAACTATTTATGTTAAATTACTTTGTATATATGAATTGCTTGTTTAATACATAAAATTGATTGTGATTTTAACTAATGGGAATTTCATGTGTTGGTGAGTTTAGGCATTAGAATGTAAACAAGTTGCGTCTTAAATTGTTTTCAAATTTAAAGTAGCCCATTTTACTGCAAAATTTTTGGAGTCCAAGCTCTATTCTTCCAAAACAAGCTCAAATTGCAAAAACAAGCCCATGTTTCAAGCCTTTTCTTACTTCTGTTATGCATCAAAAGTCAAAGGTAGATTTAGAGGATAATTATCTTGTTATTTTGCATAAAAAGCAACTCCACAATAGTCCTTAAACCAACACTTTAGGAGAACAAAGCAAGACACAAAATTTTATCAACTTTTCTATAAACAATCCACCCAAAATCTCTTCAAGACATTATCTATAAGTCAAGAACAAAGTGTAGTTTACTCCTTCTAAGCCTTTTATTCACTTGTTTCTTTCATATAAGATAACTTCTATATAGATGAGTTTTTAGTGAATTAAAGATAGAATCAGGAATTAAGTTGATCCATAGGCTTAGATGAATCTTTAGAACTTGTAAATGTAAAGTAATGAAAGTTGTTTAGTTGTCATAGTAGATAAGTGAGTTTGCATGGTTTACATGTTGAATTAGAAGTGAAAATGAAGTTGTGGATGTTGTAAATGAATTAAATGTTGAGTTTATACCTATGTGTTGATGCTAAGTACGTGTAGTGGGTGTGTATAGACTAGTTGAAGCAAAAATATGATGTTTAAGTATTAAGTGCAACATCCCCAGTTTTCAAAGGAGTACACGAAATGAACACGAGGTACCCTATTCAGTCACGCTCCCTCTATTCCTTAAAACACAAGAGCTTTAACTCCTTGAGAAGGAATGGGATACCCTATTCAGCCATGCTTCTCTCTATTTTGTTCAACAAATGAAATTTTAGGATAGCACAGCTAGAATACAGCTTGCCCTATCTGACTGTGTTTTTCTCTAATCCTTAAGAACTTGGTTTGGTGATGAAACACGGTGAGTACACAATTGATTATATCTAACTGTGCTTCTCTCTGACTTTTGAAGTACTTAGCATATCAACGAAACATGGAAAGAACATGATCGTTGTATCTAATCGTGTTTCACTTTGGTTTCCAACTCAAGGAAAAGCACAACTAGAACACGGCTTCTCCAATCATGCCATGCTTCTCTATGAGTTTCTAACCATGAGCAAAACATGACGAGATGTTTTTAGTCGTGTTTCTCACATGAAGAAACATGGGGTAAACACGGTTTGTGTATCTGCCTATGCTCTTAAAAAAAAATAAAATAGGAATAAAGGAATAGCTTATATAAATATATGGATAAATACTAAGTTATGTATTGATATGAGACATTATCTAAGTTTGATGTTTGATAAGGAGACTTAGCAGTTAATTATGATTTAATATTAAGTCTTATTGAATGATTTCCTTGTAACAGATTCTTTTTTTCAATTGAGTGTGTCTACTGATCTTTTATGAGATATTCTAGGACATGGTAACTTAATTGTTGAATGATAGGATAGGCATTCTCTAAATTAATTATAAACAAAGATGGTCTAAAAGTGTTTGAATTTTTTATGTGTGTTATTTAATCTTGTCTGAGGAGGAGCAACGTTGCTTAGCAATGCCAACATAATAGTTAGGTACTTAGGCTACCCCCGTGTCATGATGCAATGACACTTTATAAGTAGCTTAGCGGATAGTCGATAGAGGTAACATATAAGTATAACGTTTACTTATTCTTAAAGGGAAATAATGATTTAGTTCACGTTTATGAGACCGGTTAAACTTAGTGATATTATGGATGAAGTTAAGTAAAAATGAGAAACGGCTATGAACCCTAGATGAAACTATTATCTTTCTAAGATGTTCCTATAGGTGATATAAGTATTTGGACTATTTATATCAACCCTTTGAGCAGCTGCTGTTACTCAGGACCCTTAGCTTCTCATTGGCTTGTAATCAGACTTTGAATACTACTATGTTGATTTGTCACACTTAATTATTAAAATTTAATCTAATGGTTGTTGCATTGCGCTAGACTAAGAATATATGTCATTTTGTATTTGTTTGTGTTACTATGTATTAGGCTTTCGGCTCACATTTTCATTTACAAGTTTTGATGAAGATGAGTTTTATGATTATATGGGATATTGCATGGACTTTTATGAGTTTCTCGATGAATTGGATGATTAGGAACCATGGCCTTGAGATATTAAAAGTTTTGCAATAGATTTAATGAAACTTTTTCAACATGATGTAGTTTTTGTGAAAGGCTTACCTATAAGTCTGTGGTTTGCAATGTAAAGTATTAAGTTTACTTTTATTTTTTAACACAACAAAAAATTGTAATCCCTTGAAGTATTGACAAGGGAGGTACGGATGATGTAACATTTATAATCAAGTGATCTACTCTTAATGAGTTACTTTTGTAAATGTTTTTAAAGCAGATGTGAGTAAATAGTTATCATGAACATTGTCTTTTTAGACAGCCTTTCATGTAATACTTCGGTATTACATGTGGCAAAGGCTGGATATGCCTGGATTTAGATTTAGAGGGTGACAATTATACGGAGATTTGAGTCCACTAATAAAAAAAATCATATTTGTTAAAGGGTTTCTTAACAGGGAAAGAAGAATGAACAAAACTGGCACAATTATTATCACAATAGAGTTGAATTTAAAAAGAAGTTTTGTGTTGCGGTAGGAATATATAGATTATTCTCATCGTATATTTGTGTAGGAATGGATACAGAATGGAATTGCGATTGCAGTCTCATTTCCATTCCCGCGTTTGGATTCTATTTAAGATGGAATCATGATTCTTTAGAATCATTGATCCTGGCTTTATGGTAGAGTCACATTCCGCTTTTAAAGGGGAAAATATATAATTAAGCATATATGCTTCAATTATCTCTAAATCTATGTATCTTTTTTATTTTTCCTATGATAGTTAGTTAGAAAATAAATAATATATAATTAAATAAAACAATACACATAACGACGGGAGAACTGTTGGCTTGAAGAAACATCGCCCTAGAACCTAGAATGTGAAGGGCAGTAGAAAAGCAAAAAGAGGACGGCAAAGAATTGCATTGGTTTCTAAATATATTAAATTGTAGATATTGATTTTTATGGATACAATAAATTGCATTAATTTTATGAATTTAAATATAGCTGAAAATTATAGAAGTACAATATATATATATATATATATCATTTCTAGACAAGTTTATATACATGTTATATATATACATATTTACAACAGATTATATACATATTAACTATGAATTCATACCATATCTTGTTATATATATTTATATATATGTTGTATGTATATAATTTCTACTTATATAATGTTAAGAATAACACATGGTTGTTGTTATATATAAATATATATTTATATGTAATAATGTATATTACATATTTGCAGTACATGCTTTATATATAACAAACATATATTATGCAAAAATATTAAATATATATTCGTAAGTATATATGTTATATGTATAAGATTATTTCTTGAATAATGTCATACATATTATATATGCATATATATCATATCAATTTTCAATATAAATATTATATATAGCATCAGATGTATACATATAATATGCTTGTCATATAAATATACATACATACATATATAAGAAAAAAAATTCATGTAGATTGAGCAGTAATTATATGTTTAATAAATATGTATTCAGAAAAATATATGTGTGTTTATATATACATAATATATTTGTTATAGTAGTTATATATATATATATATATATGATGTACATATATAACAATATATACAAACATATGCGTATCGACTAATTTTGGGTATTTTTATCATTCTTTACGATATGGTTATTCCAATAATGCAATAGAATCAATAATTCTATGATGTTTCTAAATATGAGAATGGATTGGCCATTTTGCTCCTGGTTTCATTCCATTCCATTCTAATTTGTTCCATTGCAAACCACTTCTATGTACCAAACCAAACGTGACATTAAGTTGACAAGACAACTCATGACTATAAACCATGAATTCAGTTACATCTAGTATGGACATTGATGCACCATTACAATTAACCAGTTGATAAACTAAGATAAGGGATAAGTTTGTGAGCAAAAATTGCATTCAAAGACCTAGTTTGAGAGGTGCTTGATCTAGGTAACAAACATATGGGTCATGTTAGAGGATCGAGCATTGGGAAAGTGAAAAATCTACTCCTTAGTAGCATGTTATGGAAGTTATGAGCTTGAAAAGTTACTAAGAGGTTAGATGTTTCCCCCTCATTCTCCTAATTAGTTGGGAATTTGGGTCTTAGAATGACTAAGAGGATTGTGCAATTATAGAACTATAAGAAGTGATGGCTAACTTATAGAACCAAATTTCAACACAATTAATAAAAAAAAAAAATTCTTTTAGATTATATATATTTGAAGGATGTGAACAATTCCTTAAGATATTATGCACCATGGAAATTGAACCATGGTGATCCTTATCTGAAATGAAACATAAATTAAGGTAGCGTGGGTTTGTCATAAAGAAATGATTAATAAAAACAAGATTTCAAAAAAGGAAGCCTTGATTAAAGGAAAATAATAATAAATGGTTTAATAGGGTTGCAATACATAGAAAAGCCTCTTTATTAGGTTAATTTGTGTTATTATGGGAAAATTCGTGTTTAAAATAAATAAGGATTGTGATCAGCATAAGCTATATTATTGAATCATAGAAGGGGTTAAAGTTATAGGGTTTTCCTAAATGGCGTGGTGAGATTCAAGCAAATGCATGTACATTAAGCCTTTAACCTTGACAATAAGTTAGTTGAGGAGCTAACTCAATACTTAAAGGTAATTTGTTTGAATATCACAAATAAGACATTTGTATAAATAGCCCTATAGTAACCTTAAATTTCTCTTGATCTTAAATTTGCTTTAGCAAACTTATGCTCCCTAATAACATCATATATGAAAACTTCTAAGTTCATTACTTCCTAGGCAAGGTGCTGAAGATAATATTGACTTACTACTTAATGCTTTGTTGTTTAACCATCTGGTTTACTAAATGAGTTAAAAGGAGGCTAAAGAGCTTAAGAAGTTGGTAGATGGATTGGTAAAATGTGGCTGCATCAAGAAAACATAAATTATTATTCAATTTCTACTCTTTTGGTATAAAAAAATGATGACACTTAAAGAATATGTACTATTATTAAAGCAATCAATAGAATTTCTATTAGATATGAGTATGACATATATCGACTCGACTAGATGTTGGGTGAACTACATGGAATCCATCTAACGTTCAAGGTTGATCTTAGGAGCGAATATCATCAAATTTACATGAAAGTCAGTGATGAGTGAAAAAATAACTTTCATAACTAATTATGGACTATATGAGTGGATGGAGCGTCAAGGTCATTGGATTGACAAATGCACCAAAAACATGATGAGGTTAATGATTCATATAGGTAAGTTTGTAGATGTTTATTTTTACAACATTTTGATGAATAGTTGTGATTTAAAAAACCATATGAAGTATATGAGAAACATATGTATTATGCTAAAGGATAAGTAATTGTATAGTAACCTAAACAAGTGAATGTTCTTCCAAATTGAACTTATCGTTTTTTATTTTGTTGAATATCTAGAGTGAGAGTAGATGGTCAAAAGATTAAGGCAGTCCTCAAGTAGCCTATTACCATATTAGCTCTTGAGCTTAGCAGTTTCATATGTTAGCCTCCTTCTGTTAGAAATTCATGAGGAACTTTAGCACCATAATCGCTTTCTTGACTAAGTTAATGATAAAGGGTATTGAACTTAAGTGGAGAGAAGCAATTCAAGACAAATATAATATGATTAAAGAAAAATTTAATGCGACACATTACTTGACTTTAAGAAGCCATTGAGTTAAAATGTGATACTTCTAGCCTGGAAATAAGACCAGTTTCAATATAATAACCTCAACATGTTGTGAAATTTAGTAAAAGGCTTATTACTGAACCCTTAATTACCTTGTGTATCAAAAGAAGACGAATGCTTTGATGAGAGCATTGAATTTCTATGCTACTAAGGGAATTTACAACATATATGAAACAAGAGCCTTTAAAGCATTTGAAAGGATAAAATGAGTTGATCAAGTGACATGAAAAATGGGTTGAGTTCTTGGAATCACTTGTTATGTAATGAAGTGTAAATTTCGTAGTGAACACACTGTCATGTAAGCTGCTTATTAATAGTACACAATCTCCAATACTTGGGTTTGTGTAAATGTCAATCAATATTTACTTATGTGCACTTTGCACCATTTGTTGCCAATTGTGGATGAGGAGTTGTAGGTGATGGGTATTTCTTATTTTATAAATATCAATTTAGAGCTAATAAATTATGTATTCTTATTGGTTTCATTTAAGAAGATGCTAATGAGGGAAGCTCGTTTTGGCGAAATAGCTAGGAATTTTCGAAGAAGTGCATTATTGTTATTTTAAAGGAATATATTGAGTGGCTTAGACTAATAATAGATGTGCACGAGATTATGAGTGAGTGCATAATATGTTAATGAGGCAAGAGTAGAAAGAATGCTCAAGGGTCATATTTTCCCCATAATGTATCATCACAATTTGCATTAATTCAGGCTTGGCTTTAGTACTAGATTTGCTTGGAATACAATGAGAAAATGACTCATTCTTAGTTGTTCCCTATCATGTATCATCAGACTATTCTATCTTGATCCAAGCATGGATTTAGTATGGAAGAGTCATTGATAAGTGTCAAACCACCTTGATGAATAGATCAAGATACCAAGAGTAAGGTAATAGAGGCAAAATATTAATGATATTCCAATTAGAAGATATTGCATAGCTACATTTTATGGGGAAAAGAAGGGATTTCTGAGTTAGAGAAGATAGAAGTTACCACTAAGTGCACTTGATCCACCAAGAAGGGATGGATGTAAAACTATATATCGAGGGATCATACTTATTTTGTTATTGAAGGATAGACAATTAATTCTATATGATAAAAAGCATATTGACATTGTAGGAATCGAAACATGACATCAAGTTTGCAAGACCACAATCTTAACTACTTAGTTATGTCAAACATCATGACAAATATTTGTTCATTAATATATAATTATAATACATACATTTTTCTTATTTAAATATATTATAACAATCAATGTCTTTTCATAATTAGGGTGGCCAAGGCACCATCAATTCCCCTCTCAGTTCATCTATGTTCAAGATATTGAAAAGAGTAGATGAAAATGCTTTTAAGCTTAAATTACTAGGGGATTTTGCGTATTAATGAAAATCAATGTCTCTACTTGTCTCCTTATATCCTTGAAGATGAAGCCATATTAGATTTGAGGTCACATCCCTAAGAACACTAAAGTAATAATTGCAATCAGGAATCGATTAACTTAACTACTAGAGCATGAGCAAAAGTATTAAGTAATTTGGTTCCCCAAATCCATGTTAGAAATCAAGACCAATGAAGATCACATTTGTTTCAATACTACAAATCTCACACTAAGTCTTTAGAAAGCAAGAGTTTGATGATTCAAGTTCAAGACAGAATGTAGACTAACTCCACAGTTGCTAAAGTGATCATGAAGAGTTAAATGTTCTTTGGCACTATTGCTTCAAACATGTGGATATTGACTATCGTTTTATGCATGATATAGTAACTAGGGTAAGGTTCTCATACATTATGTTCTTATTTGCCATCAATGTTCAGACATGTTCAACAAGAACTTTACTCACTTCATCAATTAATGCTCCAATTTTATAGTGACACTTGCAACATACGATTAAAAGAAGCATGTTACCACATAGACATCAGCACGGGGCGGTTCCGAACCGCGAACCGCCCGAACCGTCACCGGCGGTTCCTGAACCGGGAACCGCCCCGTGGGTGGCGGTTCCGAACCGTTTAAGGACCCGCCGGTTCTGGCGGGTCCAAACGGTTCCTCGTGGTGGAACCGGCGGTTCAACCGGGTCCGGAACCGGAGGTTCCAACCCGCCAGCCAAAAAAAAAAAAAAAAAAACTACAACGAAACAGGAAAATGAAAAGAAAAAATGGGAGCGTGCGTTGGGGTGGATTTGGGAGGTGAGGGGGTGCAGGGCGTAAGGGGAAAGGAGGGGGAAGCAGGACTGCAGGGGGGAAGGGGGTAGGGGGCAGGGGGCAACGGGCAGGGGCAGGGGGCAACGGGCAGGGGGGTAGGGGGCAGGGGGGGCAAGGGGTAGGGGGGAGGGGCAGGGGCAGGGGGGTAGGGGCAGGGGGGCAGGGGGTAGGGGCCAGGGGCAGTGCAGGGGGGGAAAAAAAAAAAGGATACGAACCAAAACTGTTTATTTTGTTTTCTTTATTAAAAAAAAAAAAAAACGGTTCTACGGGAACCGGAACCGGAATCGCCAGAAACCGGCGGTTCCTTGGAACCGTGAACCGCCCCGGCTCTGACGGTTCCGGTTCCGGTTCCACGAAATGTGGAACCGTGAACCGTCGGTTCCGGTTCGGGTCCAGAACCGACCCGAACCGTGCCGATGTCTGTTACCACATATATTAGTATAAGAATTCTTTGCATGAATTTCTTTATTAAATATCTTATTTGTGGTCCATATATACCTTTCATGCATCATCAATAAAGTTGTGCGTGAACTCTTGCGTCATAGTTCCCGTTACATTGGTTATCTTCTTTCCTTCTTTTTGATTAAACCATTGAAAAATAGCAATTGGTTTGATTCATAAAAAGAAAGGCAGTTCCACATTAATAAAGTGGTGGTTATAAACTAGATATTATTGTTGATGGGCCTAATATTGAACATAGCATACAAATACATAGAGCAGGTTTGATTCATAAAAAGAAAGATCCCCATTAATAGAGCAATGGTCATAAACCAGATATTAGTGTTGTTGGGCCTAATATTGAACACAGCGTACAAATACATAGAATGCTCTAGATGTATTAAATCAGTGGCCAATAGTTAATTTACTACTCATGATGATTTTGAAATTTGTGTTTTAATTCGAGTCTTCTTATTTATAGGATAGAGATTATTTTGTTGTTTAATTAAGAAATAGGTATTGATATCATATTGATCTTTATTGGGTTAATGCGTTTTTTTTCTCTCTTTTTTAATTACTATATATATTACAATCACTGGAGGACATGAAATCAATCTATCCATTAGGAGACTAATTGTCATAGTACATACAATAAATTGATCTCTAAGATAGAGCCTTAAAGCATCTTAAGGATTTTGTTTAAAGTCCTTTGTTGCCATTTCATTCTTTAAATATTATCTATATTTATTTTTCTATTCATTTATTCCTATATTTATCAAAAATTCTAAAAGATAAAATAATGCTTTAGGGTCCAAATTTTGTGAAGACCTACTCCAATGGTAAAAAATCTAATGCAGTGGAAGAGGTTACGATGGTGTCATGAAAAAATAGGCAGAAAATAACCAATGACACTGTAATTTTCATGATTTTGGAATTTTGCATTTCATGACCCCAGTTTTATGAGAATCAGGCCAATGGACGAAACTCACAAGCTTTTCTTGTGACGTGTCATTTTTGGGGCAAAAATCCTCTATTCGGACTATCAAAATCACATTTTTTTATTTTTTTTTGGAAATTTTTCATACAATAATAACTTTTAGTTGATTTTTTTGTTTTTTATGTCATCTATGGTGTTTTTCTTGTCTTTTTAGTTATTTTAAGTCTATTAGGGTTTTAGGAAGTTTCATTTTTTTAGCAAAATTTAGGTTTTTAGTATAAATTGTACGCTTGTACCCTTTGGGCAAATTGACAGTTTTGGTTGATCTATATCTATAGTATTACTCAGAGCAGCATATATTGCCCTTTCCTCTAGAATTCGAATTACCCCACAAGTTTTCAAATTTTGATGCCCATATCGTTTAGGTATTCGTAAAATCAACATGCATATAGAAGATTGGTTTCTGATTATTCGTGAGTGAATTAACGGAATTTGATATTATTCGTTGAATTCATGTAGTTTCGTTGCATCAGAATCTTAAAATATAGGATCCTCAAAATAGGAAATTGTGTTTAAAACCTCTATTATTAATACTCTTATAACACTAAAACTTTGCTTCATGTACATTAGACTTAGCCTTGTTTTTACAAATCTAGTTTTCTTTGGAAGAAGTTAGGAGGACTCCTCTCAAAATTTTGATTTTCATTAGCATTAATGAAGGAACAATACTGTGATCAATGGGGAAAATTTATGTGACGACTTTGCTGATTGCACAATATTTGAATAAAAAGAAATTTATTCCTGAGAATCCAAATGATAACTTTAGCAAAAATTTAGGTTGTGGTCGCAGGAGATGGATGGTCGATGTGTTGTGTTGGTTGAAGCTAAGAAATGGAGGTTTAATATTGGTGGGATTCCAAAGTGGTTTGGTGATGGGTATGGTGAGTATGGTGAAAATTGTTTATTAATACTTTATTAAATTAATTAAATTTTAATATATATAAAATGTCTTAGCTTTTATGATTTAGTCAATGGACCATTCAACCCATCATCGTCTTATTATTCTTTATATATATATATATATATTTCAATAGTTTGATCGGTGTTTTTGAATATTAATCATTAGATATGACCAATCAGACAAGTTTCGTAATAAAATAAATGGATCATCATAAAGTGTGTAAATCCTATACAACTACTGTTTTGAAAGCTATCAATGTTAATATTATGTGTGTAAAAATTTTATTAATATTTTTGTGCAATATATAGTACAATAGTTGATGAACCTTTTAGCATTACATATAGGTTTGAAAGACAATACAAAAGTAAATTGTACTCAATGGAGTTTTCTGTGGCTAACAATCAAAATTTGATGGTATAGGATAAAAGCAAATACATTTGCACACCTTTTTTGCAGGGAAGAACGATTGGTAGTCATCTCCAACGTGACCTCCATTTCTTCTAGAAGCTGTACTTCTAGCTCTGAGGGCAAGGCCCTTGCTCATTCCATAAGAAATTCATAACATAAGAGAATTGGATTAGGTGTATATTTTTTGAGCATTTAACATTATTACACGTCTTTTAACGTTAAAAACCCTAAAATAATAACGGTGGAACACAGATAAAACTGGATGTACGTCCATTACTTTAACAACTACTATATACCATCAAATATATATGAGGTTTAGATTGACCGAATCCTAATACATAATTGAAAAAAAAAATTATTTAATATTGACAATGACCTAAAAAACTTGGGACCGAAATCAAATACATGGAATTGATGCAACTTAAATTGCATGCCGAAGATAGGATTCGAATAATCTGAAGCAAAGAGGTAACATTTCAATTCATACACCAAATTCTAAATGTACAATATTATGGGTATTTTTATTCATGCTATCAAGATTTTCAGTGATTAAATTAAAATTAACATTCATAAAGTAATATTTGTAATGGAATAATGAAGAAAAATGAGGAAAATTAGTTAAAAATACAAATATTGATAACTTAAATTTTGTGAAAAGTAGATTCCCCATTTATTTTGAGTCTTTTTGAAGAAACATTGATTTCCTTTTTAAGCCTTAAATAAACTTAATACAGGGCAATTTACCGATTATATAAAAAAGACTGAGTCTATTAGGAAAAAACAACTAAAAACGTCAAAAATATTATTAAATTAAATTTTCTTATATACCTTAGTTCAGTTTTCTTTCTTACTTTTTTTATTTCCCTTATGGTAAAACATTTCCTTTGTTTAACGGATTGGAAGCCATGAAGGACAACATTGCAACCTTCACAACAATCGGCCAATATCCCAAGGTTGTGATCAGAATTTAAATGTAATTAAGGAAGAGACATCAATCGATGACACTAAGCAGATGCTATACTAACTATAAAAGAAAAAGAAGATTAAGAGACTCTGTTATTTGGGCATACCTTACGACTAACAAACGTGCTCATTTTGGGACACTCCTCTATCTCCAGCTTCTGCAAGCGAGGAAAAATGAAAAAACAATCTCCACAGCCAAACATTTCGAGATTCTCCATATTAGATATCCTTAATTCTATCAGTGATGGGAATTCCATGGTATCTCCATCTCCAATGTCATCATTGTCACGTTCCTCTACAAATATCATCTTCATGTTCTCACAGCCATCAACAGATATTTGGCTGATATTCTGCAATGACTTGGCCATTGACGAACCAAAAAGATGAGTTAATTTGCCACAACCCGATACCTCCAGCTGATTTAAATTACGCACCAAGGAACTTTCCTCAATACTTATGGGCCATATGGTCTCCAAGCATTTTAAATCAACTAGTTTCAACTTCATCCGCTTTTCTAGAACTTGGCCCTTATTCACAGCTTTTCTGGTGCTAGACTTCTCCAAGTTAAAAATTGTTTTTATGGCATCACAACTTTCAATAGTCAGCACTTCCAAGTTCATAAGCTGTATGTTTTTCTCCACGACATTCGGCAGTTTATTGCACCTCTTTACTTCAAGAAGTCGGAGCCGCGGCAGCTTCACGGGATATTTTCCCTGAAATAACCTTTCTAACTTTGGAAGTTCACACAATGAGAGAGACTCCAGCAAAGGAAAAGAAACCTAAAAAGCAAAAGTTTTAAAATTCGTAAGGATCATGTAAAAGAAAATAATAATAAAGAAAGAAAAACTACTTTCCTTTCTTTACAAAAAAATAAAAAATAAAAAAAATAATGGATCTCATCTAATTTTGAGACATTCCAATCTAAATGCCAAACCGAATGCTATCATTAATCAACTTTATGTAAAATGTAAAATTTAAAAAATCAAAATATATGTATATAAATGAAAAAATGGAAAAAATAAAGTCTTTTCTAATTAATCAAAATATTAATAGGTAATGATGATAGATAGACTGTACCTGGCGTCCATCAAAATCCAAGGGGAAAACTACCGTCGTTTTATCATTCGCCTTAAATTCGTTGTCGCAGAAGCTTGAAATTTCTGGTAAATCCGACAGTATCAATTTGCGTAAACCTTTCAAAACCAGCAACTCAAATTTTCTCCGACCTTTTCCTCTTTTATATTCCATGTGACGGACTACACAAAATGAGATAATAGCACTTAATTTTTTGCAATTGCTTACTTCAATCTCTTCAATTCGTGATAGTTCTTTTGCTTGAGAGAGAGAGACTTTGTAACTTATGGCAAGCTTTTATCCTCAAAATCCTCAAATTAGTCATGGAATTTGCAAAAACATTGCCTTGGTATATCTTTTCCAAATTTCTCAACATGTGGAGATCCAAAACTCAATGTGAAAGACAAAAAGCGATCCTTTGGGCGGAAAATAAACTGGATTCCTGGGCTATAATGGACACTAATATGCTTGAGTTTTGAAAAACCATCTACACATAAGTCTGTGATGGTATTTTTCTGTTCTGTCCACCTATAGAGATCTAATTGTTTTGCACTCTGCAAAGCAACCTGAATCCAATCTTCCCAAATTTTCTTTTGATCATCATGATCCAACTTTAGCTTTAGGGTTCTTGACCTGTCATACTCTACCAAATAACTCATCCTAGTGCCCTCATCATTCTGCACTGAAGGTTGATTGCTGTCTTCGCCTATAACCTTTCCTTTTTTATGATCTGCAACTTTTTCACGATTACCAAAGCTATAGGAGTCTTCATCGCCTTGCACCTTTACAAGAATTTTAAACCTCTTCAAATTGCTAAAGGAGAAGGAATGATGTAAAGCAGAAAAATCTGGAATACGGATGCTCAGACTTTGTAAGCGGGTCATTCCAATTAATTCGTCTAGACTCGCATTACTTTGTCCTTTAGTTTCCCATTTGTCATAACTCTCTGGCAAATACAATTCTTCTAGTTTAATTAATTTTGCAAGAGAGCCAGATTCTATTGCTTGCAGACTATAGCACCTGCTCAGATCTAGGAGTCTTAGATCGGTCAACTCTCCAACGGTCTTTGGCAGCTTATTAATATCAGATCCACGTAAAGTAAGCACTTGCAGCGTTTTCAACTTTCCAACTTCTTCCAGGTTGTTAATCTTGCAATGATCCAGGCACAATGTGTGGATTTCATTCATAAGCATAATGGAAGAAGGCAATCCGCCGAAAGATCCACCAAAAATATCCAACACCTTAAGCTTCTCTGCTTGTTTGAAAAATAAATCAGGCAATTCGATTTGGTAATTTTCGTTGTTGTATGATAAAAACATCTCTAGCTTTGGACATTGTAGCACCTCAGGAAGTCTGCTAGTTATTTCACCAACAAATGGCAAAGATACAGACACACATTTATCGAGGATCTCCTTTTCTTTCCCCAAAACATCTTGTAACTTCTTCCCATCTCGCAATACAAGAGATTGTTCGCTTTGTGATGCCATAAAGAGGGAAGTTTCACTCATAACGTCATGTATTTTAACGTAATTGTCCCCGTAATCCTCCAACAAACAAAAGGACTTGAGTTTTTCAAGTAATGTCTTCAGTTCTTCTCTATCTTCTTCAATGGTCACACCTTTGAATAATCCTAATCCAATTCCATAAACAAGTAAATCATCAATTGCAATTATCTGACTGCCAATTTTTCCACATAAAAAAAATAGTTTCTTGGCTTCCTCATCTTTTAACGCTTCATCTACAAGTTTATTCATTCCTTGCTCCTTTGATTTCCTTAACTCATTTAAAATTCTTTCCCAAGTTGATGGATCGTATGTCTTCAACTTTGCCGCCAAAGGAACTATATAAACAGGTAGACGTGCATATTCTTCTACCAATTCTCTACCCACAAATTCCACCATTGACTTATCCTTAATCGGGTGCCCAAGAATTCTCTCAAATAACTCCATTGCTTCTTCCCCACTCAAAGCCTTGAGTTCAAAATTTTTTTGGCAATTCATTTCATTCTTCAATGTCTCCTCTGTTCTAGAGGTTAGCAGTAGCTTGATCCGACTTTCATTTAAGGAGATTCCTAATAAATCCAACTTTAATTCCTTCCAAATGTCGTCTAGGATAACAAGGATTTTCTTGTGTTGTCTGAGTCGTTGACTCAACCGACCTGCTTTTTGGTCCACACCATTCTCCTTATCAAACTTCAAACCAAGGCTGTACATTAAAGATTTTGATTCACTTTAATGTTTAAAATATAAAATTACATTTAACTATAAAAGAAAAGAAATATTATCGAAAAGCCTATATGAGCATTATAAAATCACTACAATCTTAACAAATTAAAGACATGCACACATTGATGTTGGAACATTTTAGAAGAAGTGATTATTTTAAAACCCAATACAAATTTTCTTTGTCACTTCTTTCGTAGGTATAAAGTACGAATAACAAAAGTAGTTACGTTGCTTCTATTGATAGATAGTAGAATATTTTGAATTAGCCTGTGTCCAAAAGTTGAAAATGAACGACAATATTGATCCGTTCAATTTACTCAACAGTCATATCTTTCCATTCTCATATGTTTTGTTGTCATCAAATTCCCTTTAGATTTCAAAATTGTTGTACCATGTGAAAAAAATTTCATTTTAGTGTCCACACCATAAATATTTTGATGATTTCTTTATACATGTATGGATATGGTATATGTTACTTTAATACAATATACTATGACTTTCTTGCCTATTACTCATGTAATGAAGTTTGATGATTATTTACCCAAAAAACAAAAATCTTAGGATTAGTGTTAGGCCAACTAAACAAATGAGCTGTGGAAAGGGACATTGATAATATGCTCATACGTAGTGTCTAGTTGAGTAGAGTCCAATGTACTCTATGTTGAATGTTATAGGCTCTTCGCCTAAGCCTTTTATCCCAGTTTCTTTTTCAATGTATAAGTCTTTATTACGTTAATTTCCTGATCTAATTCTAATTCGTTTCCGACAATAGTATGAAACCGTTTGGATACAAAGAAGATTCGTATAGGTCGTGGTTGTACTTATTTGGTAGGTTTGTGTCATAACCATTAGATAGCATAGATCTCATCAACCGTTAGTTCAAAAGGCCTCTAGTATGCAAGGGATTATTTCCTTGTTTGTAATTAATCCAATATCTTCATTTATAGTCTTGTGGAGTCTCTCTCTCTCTAAAGTTTCTCTCTCCATTGCACATAAGTCTTGCATGTTTTGTAGATGCAGTCTACCCACATTATGCTGAAAGGGAGGCTTGAGGCTAAGGTAATTGGAGCAAGACATTAGTAAAGAATTACTGTGTTGTATTTAACTGTTTATTAAAGTTACTATTAACATAAGTGATAGATGGGACCTACTTGCATCAAATCATAACCTGTCATTTTATTACATAACCTACCATACCTACCACTTTTTTGCATACCATACTTGGTACTTTTAAAACAAACTTACCACTTTATGTCAAGATCCAACGGTGGATCTTGAATCTTCCCTAGAAGTCGTCTATATGCAACTTGACCCAAGTATTTCTCGTGATAGAGACATGATGTTTACTTTTTTTGACGGTTTGCAAAGGTGGGCCGAAGTAAAGCTAGAGAGGCATACAGTTGAGACATTAGACCAAGTGATGGCCATGGCAGAAAGACATGATAAAATTTAAGCTAACAACATTCAAACAATGGAATAGTGAAGAGAGGCCAAGGAAAAAAATTAAAAAGCTATAACAAGGTTAAGAAGATGACAAATCTAATCCTTGAATATAAAGCAAGGCCTACGCTTTAAAGGGTGAGGGACTCATGCATGAAGAGGAATCATTTAATTAAGATGAGGATATCCTATATACTTAGTGTTAAGAACACGAAACATTAGAAAATAGAAAAAATGCTAGTGATCATAATTGTTAAAAAGGAAGAGGAGGAGGCCTAAGGAGATGCGTAGCATATGGTGTTAAAGATACTAGGAATCATTTAGGGTAAGCCCAAAATTGGATCCTTGATTCGTAAAGTATGTGGATGCAATTATTGCAAGCTAAAGGATGAATGTCTTAATGGAACTAAACCTTGTGTTTTTGCTCATTACCAAAGGTCAAAAGAGTAAGTGCAAATTCGAGACAAAGAACAACTACCCACCACCTGCCTCATCCAGGATAACAAAGTCAAGGTGAGTCGATAGAGTGGTAGAGTGGGATTAGTGGGGATCCACTTTAATGATTATGAGCTAGTATTTCTATTAGCATCCTTAATGGAGAGTAGAGCTTAAATTGTTCCAGGCATAAAAAATGGCAATACAAGTATCTTTACTTTAGATTTTGGCATTTAGTATTTGAAGTTTTGTATTTTGCAATTTAATACTTCTACTTTTAAAATGAAGTTTAGTTTTGTGTCTTAGAGATAGTAAATCAAACTTCCTTAAAAGTAGAAGTACTTAATTGTAAAGGATAGAGATACTTATTTGAACAATGTTTTAAAATATGAGTACTAATTTATAAAAGTGAAATTTTAGACACTAAATTACTAAAATTTGAACGTAAAGGCACTTTTATCCCCTCCAGCCAAAGGTTACTTAATGATCATGGAAGAGGGATAGCAAAGCGTGGTATCTATTAGTCCTAACCCTAACCAATACCTAAGTCTTATGTTTTGTGTAGGTTACTCATGGAACCAAGACAAAGAATACTATTGCCCAAACATTGAAAAAAAGTGGTTTATATGGTATAATTAAGAGATACCTAGTGTGAAGGGAAAGCTCAAATAGTGAGGGCACGGGTTCAATGGGGAGAAACTTTAGATATGAGCATTGTAAAAGAATGTATCCATGTGTTTAACACTATATCCAACCCAAAACCTTATGGCATTAAGTTAATGGGTCTTCTCCACTAATATATCCTTCAGTTATCATCTTTCTATTATTAATTCTTTTTCACTTAACTCATACTATATATCCTAACAATCTTCCCTTTTAAGTATGAGCCTTATCTACATTAGGCTTGGGTCTTACTTCCCTGAAGTAAATTATCTACTCTATTAGCACTTATAAGGAGAGAGAGAGCTTTTAACCTAGAGAAACTTTAGATATAGGCCTTATATATGGAATACTCATAAGTTAACCCCATATCTAATCCAAAACTTTAAAGTATTAGGCTAATAGTTAATTCATATTTATTTATCCTTGACTTAGCCAACATCTTTCCAATGTGAACTCTCTTTTTAGCTAATTCACACTTATATCCTAAAAGGTTAGAGAGCAAAAAAGGATGAAGAGTCCAACCCAAAAGCAGCAAGTATTTTGGACTAAGAGGCAGTAGGCTAAGAACTTGAGTGAAGTACTATAGCATTGAAATGACCCAAACCTCTTTATATATTAGAAATTAGGTTTAAATAGATTAAATGAATCAAATAAATCATAGGGTATAATTAGATAAGTTGAAATAACTATAATAGTAATAAATTAAGTTGAATTTGAGATTTTAAATTTCTAAATTCTCTAAACATGTCATTAAAATGTTTAGAGGATTCCTAAACCTTCAATCTATAGTCAAAATATCAATTCCTAAATCTTTGTAAAATTTGAGTTCATTTGCTTGTATCAAAATATCAGTTCTTAAATCCTAACTCAAATTAAATATCTTTTTATGTACAATAAATTCCTAAATTAAGTTCTCATTTAGAGTTCTTAATTTAGAACTATTGGTTCAGAAATTATCTTTTAATATTTCTAGAACTATAGATATTGATATGATAGTTCTAAATCTAATACCATATTTTGAAAATACCTTTATATTTATCATTTCCCTTTATTTTCTTTTTGTTTATTTTCCTGCCATTCCTTTTGTCTTTGTTATTTACGTTTTCTTTTCCCTTCTTTTCTTTCCTTCTTCTTCTTCTTCTTCTTTCTCTCTCCAAATTCAATACATGAATCTCAATTTCAAGAAGAGAAAAGGAGGAATCAAGTAGAATATGAAAGAAGAAGGAAATCAAAGCTAGAAGTGCAAGAAAGAGCTTAAGTGTGCTTATGTTCTTTGAGAGCTAAGTTCTCTATGTCTATATCTCTTTGTTTTACTTGTTATTTACAATTGTAATTGATGAATTGATGTTGAATTGAGTTGGAAGTGTTGTTTACATTTGTATTTGTTGGTTTAATGGTTGATGGAAGTTGGGGTTGATGAAGAAGATGATGAATAGTAAAGTTGAGTTTTGTTAAAGTAGTTGGATTGTTTGATGTTGTTGAATGAATATAAAAGTGTTAGAAACATGAAAATTAATTTGTGTGATGTTTAGATGATGTTTTGATGGAAGTAAAATGTGTGAAAAGTGTTAAAGTTGTAAAAAAATTCATGTTCAAAACAAGGGTGTACAAAAACTATCAAAAAACCTGCAAACAGCCTTGGCAACGGCTCCATTGGAAGAGGTGTTGCGCTCTCGGATCAAAAATCTCATTTTTCCTTAGGCCTCCCAAACGGCCCCGTTGCCAAGGGTGTTGCGGTTTCTGATTTCTTCCCTATTGCGATATATTTTGTAAATTACCCATAATTTTTTCATCGACCTCCGATTGAGGTATTCAAGATGTGTTGGAAAGCTCAAAAAGAGATCTGCATCTCATGTTTGGAGTTTTTACAAATTTGAAAAGTATTGATGCTTAAATTTTGGTTTTTTCCAATTGTTGTGTTTTTCAAACTAAGTCAAAAACTTATGTTTTGTTTGTTAAATGGTATTGCTAATAAAATGGATCTTTTTGAGTTAAAATGAGATAGATAAGTGATGTTTGATGTGTTATGTTAATTGATTGATTTAATTAAGCATGAATTAAGTGGAATTATAGATTTAACAAATAATTAGATTAAATCTAGAAGTTTGTTATAAAATGAACTTAGTTAACAAACCTAGGTCCAACTTGACTAAATGGACTTAAATGAACTACAATGGATTAAGTTGTTTAACTTTGATGAATTTGGCTAAGTTTAAGTGAATGTAAGCTTGAATTGACATAGATCCTAGATGTATAATGAATTAGTAATGAATCTAAGTACAACATGACTTAATGAACTTCACTAAGTTAAAATGAATTAGATTGTTTAAGTTTAATCAACTTGATTTAGTAAATGAATTAAATGACTAATTCTAATCAATTTGGCTAAGGTTAAGCTAAAATGGGTTAATAGCTAATAATTAGCTTAAATAATGAATTATGATGATCTTTGAATAATATGTGGAATATGTTGTTTCAAATGTGTGTTTACTTGAAAAATGATTGTTTTTTGTATATAAATTCTTTGTTGATGCTTTTATAATAAAACACTATAAATAAAGATAAAAGAAATTTTTTGACAGACAAAGGAGAACTGTCCATATTTTGGTGGGGCGATCTTCGCAGCCATAGTGAGGTTCCAAGTTGGTGTCTGATCAAATAGGGTTAATAAAAGTTTGAGAAAATGGATGATTAGTTTAGTTTAGTTTCTTATACGAGTTCTTTCCTTAACAAAAGTGGATATCTGATTTATCTTCTAGATTATCTTCTGAAGTTTCTTCCGATGCTATGTTTGGATTTCATATTCAAGATATGTAGTAACTTGCGTGGTGATTGTTAGACAGCATCCTAAATGGACTAAGAACTTAAACTCGGCCTACTAATTGTTTGAATTGGTTTTCTATTCCGTTGTTTAAATCCATATCTGGCCCAGTATGGCAGATCCTTATCTGGCTCGGGGAGCAGCACCTTGCTTAGATATGGGCACGGTAAATTAGACGCTTAGGCTACCCCTATCTTTGATAAGACTTTCCTAAGTGGTACGGCAGGTAACTAATAGGGAAGACGGTATCGGCGTAACATTTGCTTATGCTTAGAATGAAGTAGCATGATTTAGTTCAAATGTTTATGGGAACAGTCGGACTAGGTGATGTTATGGACTAAGATAAGCGAAGTCGTGTAACGACTGTCAACCCTAGATGAAGTTATTTTCTCTTTATCGGATATATTATCTAGGAGATATAAGTATCCGAGCTGCTTATATCAATCCTCTGAGCATCATGATCGTTACTCAGGACCCAATTACCCTATTGTCCGGAGTTTGAATACTCTCGTGTTGTTTGTTTACTTTAAAGAAAAGATAATAATTTATTGTTGATGCATTGCATTTAGTTAAGCTCGTGTGCCACTTCGTGTGTGATTGTGTTACTGTGTACTGAGCTTCGGCTCATTCTTGTTGTTATTGTTCTTTTTATAGGTGTTATTGTTGATGAAGATGGTGATGATGCTTGACTCGGGTTTTGGGCGCTTGTGATGATTCAGAGAGGATTTGTGGATGAGTGAAGTGAGTAGGAGCGTAGATGTAGTTTAGTTATTTTATTTCTTTTTGTTTTGTATTAATGAGAACTGGATTTATGATTTAAACTTATTACATTCTTTAAAGGGCATAGTG
The DNA here is from genome assembly GCA_024138025.1 of Combretum micranthum. Classification (NCBI taxonomy): domain Eukaryota; kingdom Viridiplantae; phylum Streptophyta; class Magnoliopsida; order Myrtales; family Combretaceae; genus Combretum; species Combretum micranthum. Next base: position 135,356 of record JAMXBD010001642.1, on the reverse strand, counting down.
GAGCTCATGTTTTGTAATTAAATTTTTATAAAGCTTTGTTTAATTGAATAATTTTCCACTTGAGAGAGTGGAAGTTTTGAAATGTTTTTATTTCGAAATTGTTTTATAAAATTTATTTTTGCTACTAAATCCAATTGTTGCTAGAATCTAACTGAATGATTTCATAACCTAAAATTGAGTAGTAATGTTCAACAAAAACAAAATCTTTTAAAGAAAGCCTTAGTGTGTAATACTTTAGAGTATTATACGTAGCAATAGTGTCTTAAGTTATTTAATTAATCGAATTAAATTTTTGGTGCATTACAAGCATAATAAGGCGTGCCAACCTAATATCCTTAAGTCTAGTTAGTGCTAAAGTAAAGAGGTTGGACTAAACAATATTTGATGGATGATGTGCTAATTTATAGATTGGATGGAAGTGTTTGTATACTCAAACCACGAGAATCTTTAGAAGAATCCTAAAATGGTATCATAATCCAAGAGAGCTGAATCACCTTATCTAACATGGAGCGTTACCAAGCCAAGTTATTCACGAGCTACTTGAGCTCAACTCCCTTTAGGCTTAGCTTAGCTCGAGCTCTATTAGTAAACAAACTGAGCTTGAGCCCAAAGTAAAGCTCATTTATCTAAACGAGCCAAGCTCGAGTTTTGATTTGGGCTCGCAAGCTGGCTCGTGAACAAACTTGTTTAAGCTCGTGAATAGGTTCGTTAACAAGCTCGTTAATAAGCTCGTTAGTAAATTTATGAATTTTTTTATGCATGATATATTATCTATAATGACACAATAAAAATAATAAAATCTAATTTCTACATAATAATTATGTATGTATATTATAGCAGCACTTATATATTATATATTAGGTTTAAAAAAATGGAAAACGAGCTATCTAAATGAGTCAAGTTTAAACTTAAATTTCAGGCTCGATAGAAGCTCGTTAGGCTTGATAAAATACTCGGCTCAACTCGAGTTCGTTTCATAAACGAGTCGAGCTTGAACTCAAACTTAAACTTGTTTAACTAAACGAGCTGAGCTCGAGCCTCAATTTTTGGCTCACTAAAAAACTCGACTCGAGCTTGAGCTCACTAAATTTTAAACGAGTCAAGCCCAAGCCTGTAATAGCTCGGCTTAGCTTGTTTGTAGCCTTAACTAGTTTCATTGGCTAAAAATGCTACAAGACATAGATGCCTTAATGAAGACTTCTCCGGTATGCCGGTTAAAAAAAATAGATCTTAGCAACCATTAGAAGATTGACTAGGTGTACAAGACAAGCTAATACAAATGCGACTAACATTATCCACAAGGGTGATTGGTCAAAAACTAAGTTGACAATCATGCTTGGAGTAAGTAACCAAGTGGAAGGGCCTGCTATGCTTGAAGGTGAAGGAACTTCCAAAGCCCCATTAGAGTGTGCGCCGCACAGTTGATAGATCGATTTTTTCGGGAGCAGAAAATGATCGATTTTTGTGTTTTTTCCTCCTCTCTCTATGTATATGTCTGATTATGTAAATTCTGACCAAGGCTAGGGCGATTTTACACAATGTTGTAAAATCGTCATAATACAGCAAACCTTGATTACTAAAAGTAGTTCTATATGGCAGGTTGTACTAGATTATAACCATTAGATAGTACTAGTTAAATAACTAGTGAAGGTCTACTTCTCATGTATAACATATATTATTTATGATTCATTTAGCTATTTAATAACTGTTTTTAATACCGGCAATATTTTTCTTGAGTTTTTAAGTTATAAATGTGACGAATAAATTGAGAAATGTCAGTGGATAGTAATGAAACTATAAGTGGTATTATATGAGAAATTTCAATCTTATAATTATGAAAAATATGGTATAATGAATATGCCATTAAGTTTAATTTTTGAATATGAAAATATAAAATATAAAAGCCATATAAAAGTTGCCAGCAAGTAATGAATAATCTATAACTAGTTCACACATAATAAATATTCTATGATTAAACAAGTTGAAAACTTAAAAATGTAACCAACTTTTTAATCACGGTTCACAATGAATCTTGAATCTATTTGAACTATGGAAAGTATAAGCAAAATCTTTTATGTAATGTTACAAAATATTCAAACTATTTATTTAGTAAAAGGTGGGACAAATAAATTAAATTAATATGGCTATAAAAATTGTCTATATAAGAATTTAGGTTTTTCTATACTAATTTTTGCCACGAATCCAATATATTATTGGGATGCAATTTAAAAGTTAAACCAATAAAAGATTTAGTGTTATAACAAAATTAAATTTCTCCTTCCATAAGGAGACCATGTAGCAATGTTTCAAAGCTCCATAAAAATTTAAAAATATTGTATATCCATAAGAAATTGTTAAACACATTTTATAAGGGTATTTATATAATTATTTTTATGTGATTGGTATTTGCATTAAATAAGTTATTGGTAGATAAATATCTCACTTTTAACAAGTTAAGCGAATTATATACCTGTAACGATCCGGCAACACCCTAAACGATGGAGCTATTTACGGAATTATTATAGTCCGTCTCCATTGAAGCTAGTACTTTGTTCTCTTGAAACAGAATCATATTATCCTTTTGTTCAAGGACTAGCGAGACAATACTATATCCATACCTCTGGGACCCATAGTATTCATTTCTCCATCATTGTTGGGGAAAAAAATATTTGTTATTCCAATAATGTTGTTTTTATCGTGTCTCGGTCAATGATATTTGATATATGCTAAATAAATTTAAAAAGTAAAAATATTTTTAACATAAAATAAATAGTTACTATCACACATTATATATGTGTTACATTATTATTATTTGATAGAGTTGGAAGGGCACAGCAATACTTGTTTTCATTTATACAATATGTCTTTCGCTCGAGTGGAGCTTTATTTAATGGATCACTTAATGCTGAAGAAAGGGACAAAATAGTTTTCACATGACCCACACATCTGTAAACTAACCGAAGAATTGTAATGGCAGTACTTTGCACCGGCTTTTCCAACAAAGTGGTGTAGATTAAGTAGCAAATGAATCGAGCTGATAGTGTTAAATTCGAATTCAAACTTAATTTAAAATTTTAAAATTCGAACTTAGGTTATAATCAACCAAACTTAAGACTTAATCTCAAATCTGATTAAAAATAATACTACATAAGTTGAAACTCAAATTTAATTATTTTCACATCGACTGCCTTTGACCATTTTATTTTTTCTCTCCTACATACTGTCTTTTGCATTTTCTTCCCTCCGCTATTATTTTCTCATAACTTTCTTTCAAAACGTTTTTCTTTACTCGATTTTCTCATTAGGAGTATAATTATGTATAGTTCTTGTGGTCATCGCATGAGTTCCTAATTTTGGTCGAAGTAAAAAAGAAAAAAAATTGACAGGAGGTTTTATTTGCTTCTTCTTGGTGGTTACTTTTTATTTTATATTGTTGTGTAAAATAATTGAATTATCTTCAACAATCATTTTCCTTAGTTCTATTTCTTTTCCTGTATTGCAGGATTTCAACTAGCCTTTATTTGATCCGTACTTGAATATTTTTTGTTTAGTCTTGTTTTACCTTAAATGTTGTGAACAGTTGTACTAAATAATATAATTAAACCCACAATACTATTTAATTGCGTATGATCTGAATGTAACAAATCGGGTAAATGCTTAAAATAACAAAAATGAGAGAAACTGTTATCTCTTACTTGTATCCTATTATATTCTTTAATTTCTAGGTTCACCCTTTCAAACTTCTTAGTGTTATATTCCATGACTTGACTAACTTAACTGTTTTCCTCAATCACCATATTTTCCTTGTCCTTTAAATCTTTTAAATATGTTTTCAATAAGATGCAAAAGAAAAAAGGATAATGAGGATAGATAATAAATAGACATAATAGAAGAGGAACTACAAGAGATAATAGATAGACTAACAAGTTTAGAAAAAGGAAAATTACAAACAGTGCAAACACAAGGTAGTAGGAAAGCCAAAGGAATAATAATAAGAGAATGGGATAACCATGATGATACCTCAAAAAGTTATATAGAAGCAGCAAATACATCTTTAGAAAAAATAAACCTTGCTTCTTGTGTTTCTCCTTTTTCTTCTAACCATATTTCTTAAGGGATTGGATCTTCTCCATATCCTATTAAAAAACTATCTTCCCAATATTGAATTGGCTTTAATGACTCTTCATTATTTTTATCATCTTCTTAAATAATCAGAGGAGGTCAAATATATATCAATATCTTCATCATGATTACTTGTTTATAGAAAGATTAAAGGGAAACGTAGATGTTTGTGAAAATAATATTTTATAAGGCTTACGGAAGAATCAAGGTGATATGATCTAAATAAACAAATTTACTAAGTTAGCAAATGCTCAATATAAATGTTTCCACATGTTGTTGTGATTGGAATTTTGTTAATTATATTGTCGACTAAATTTTTATGTGAATACTCATATTTTATTTTTATTTTCTAATATACTTATTGACTATGAATTAGTTTATATACTAAATCTAGTCTTTCTAAAGATTTAACAAGGATGTAGAATACCCTATAAAAATTAAACAAGATTCCTTTTCTAATCATTTTTCATTTTTCCTTTGGTTTCTTTTCAAAACTTTCATTCCATATCACTAAATGAATTAATATACGATTTCTCATATATATCAAGATGCATAAACATATTTTAAATATAATGCCACATATCAATAATGAGCATAATATTTCACATACATCCAAACAATAATATATTTGCAACCATTTTTCTTAAATAATCCCTTTGGATATTGATACATTATATCTGAAAAATATATTATTATAATCTTTTATCACAAAAAAAAAAAAAAATGTTCCCTAACAAACATTAATACTTCTAATGAAAAATTAAAATGTCATGTGCAGCATTATATTACTAAGTAGTATTTTATGGGATCAATTAATATGCATGTTACAATATAAATGTTATTTTAATTGTCCATAGCCACCCAAATTACCAGAAAAAAAAATGTTTTGCCGTATAGTTATAATGAATATAAATTATTATATAATATACAATGTATAAAGGATTATATCATAAGTTGTTATAACTACCTATATAATTAAAATATTCTATAAGTATCATTCATTATAATATAATGTAAGCAATTATAGAATTGCATATTTTTTGTTTATTTTATTTATTTTACATTAAAATGGATATATTAACATTACATTTTTTATGTAAAGTAAATTATTTGAAATTTGGAAATTGTTATATTAAAGATAAACACTTCCGATTATAGATTAGCTAGAAACTAATTTATTATTGGACAATAACCAATGATTGGTCTTTTTCTTTTTCCTAACTTGAGGCATTCAATCGTAATAGATACAGAATTATCTAATATGGTTCCTATAACTAATATGAATATTTGTACTATTAATAGCAAATGTAAACTATTAAATTAGTGACATACAGTTGGAGAATTACTATTAGATAAGGAAATATAGGTACCAAATTAATTGATATTAGGTTATATTACTGATGCATTACATTGTTTGCTATTAATGGGAAACATTTACCATTTAGATATCATTAGTTAATTACTACTGGAATGAACTTTCACTATTTTTTAATGTAAGTGGAAGAAGATATACTAGTGTCCTACCTATGGTATAAGAAAACCTATTGTCAGTAAGGCTTGGTGTCAATAAAATAAGCATCCTGAAACTTAAAAAGCAATTAAATTCCAAAACATCAAAAACTCTTCCTCTATCCACATCGAGTCAAAACCCAAACATCCAAAACCTCTTTTCATCTTTCGACAATTTCAATAAGATGAAATTTAACTTCTAAATAAGATCCAAAAATCAACACAATAAATTAAAAGAGGTGAGTGCATCCTCAACAGTAAGAAATCTTGAATGTCCTACTCGACAACATCTATATCATTTTTTTTTTTTTCTTTTTCCTTTTATATGAGATTATAATATTTTCTTTTATAAACTTTATATTAATTTTTGTTTTTTAGGATTTGATTGCGTTATTAGTATATAAACAATAGTGAAAATCCCATGAATTATGGTGAAAATTCGTATGAATGAATATAATGAAATTAAATATTAAATTTAGATCATAAAAAATATGTGTCAATAGCAAAGAAATGGACTTGAAAAGTAGAAAAGAGAAAAAATGATGCAATCAAGACAATAAAAAAATAAAAGAAAAAAATACCAAAATTACTTTTGAGGAAAAAATGTGTGTAAAAGTAAAGAGGAAAAGAAAGGAAAGGAAAAAAAAGGGAAAGTAAATTACTTTAAGGTGTTTTTTATACAAGTTAAACTTAATCACATTATTGTAGGGATTGAAGTTTGTTTTCATTTATTTGTATAAAAAAGGGTTAATGTCAAATTTGGTATCTCAACTTTGTCTAAAAATTTAATTAGGTACCTGAACTTTAAAAAGTTTGATTTTAGTACCTAAACGAAATTTTCGAGGCTATTTCCGATACCTCCATTAATAATGTTAACTCTATTACTGACGTGGACATACGGACCAACCACATCATGATACGTGTCATCTGATATGATACACTATCAATTTTTTTATCTTATTTCCATTTTTGACATGCAAATTTTTTAATTATAAATATATTTTCTTGATAATTTATTTTATTTTATTTTAATTGATTATTTTATTTTTTAAAACAAATTTGAACTAACATCTAAACCCAAGCCTACCCCATCTTACATACCTTATTAAAGCAAGCCTTTGATACCTTTGCTAATTTTTCTCTTTCAACTATGTTTGCTTTAATGTTATCTTATACATAGGTCCATCTTTCAAAATTTTTTCCATGTGGGACAAATTACAAACAAAAACAAGCACTATCAAGTACAAACGACTCTCTCTCTCTACCTGTCTATCAAAACAATTCTGATACTAATAAAAATTTTGTCTGTGTGGAAGAGGAAGATGACTCTCTAACTATCTATTTCTCTCTCTCTCTCTCTCTTTATCTTGTCAAATATATTTGTCTCTCTCTCTTACTCTCTATCCCAAATACATTTGCCCGCTTCAAATTTTGAAGCAAAGACCCAAACTGAGGGCTGCGGTGGACATGGTGGCAAAGGCAAACATGGTGGCGTTCAAAATAAGGCATTTGAAAAGCTAAATTCGTTAAAACAAAACAAAGCATGCGGCTTCATGAAGTATAGCAGATCTACTTTTGTTTTTCTTCTCTAAAATAGAGCATGTAGCTTAGGTGGTTTTAGTTGTCATTGTGGCTTTGTGAGGCATAGCAACTCCACCTCTAGAATGTATTCTATGTAAATGTCACGATTAGGAGCAATTGTCAGTCAAGAATGTAAAATCTGTGCCATAATCCTAGCACCTATGTTGGACATAAACACCGTAACTACTAGCAATAGGTGAAAGTTGAAATTTCAACTTTACAAGGAAGGATAGGCAGCAATTCAAGGGAATGTCTTTCCTTAAATTGTGACTAAATTTTTGGTGGCTTAAAACCAAATATGAATTCCAACTCAGGCTTTACAAATTGACCTATAGTTTTGAGTACATAAGCAAGGAAGTCTTGACATTTTAAGTGGTCAAATCTTTCATCTTTGGAACATATATGTTTAGACCCTCAAGCAAAGGTATCCGCTCTCGCTTTTGGGATCTATCGATGAATAATGAAGAAGTTAAGGGATCTATCTGCACATAACCAATATTTTGGGGTGTATATTTACAGCATACAAATATTTTACTTGTTAAACTATAAAACCACTCTAACTCTATAACAAACTATCTTCTTCATGCTATAACAATTACTTCCTCGTAAAGTTTAGTTCTAACTTGTCTCAGTTGGCTTGTGATGGAGATGGCTAGAGAGAGAAAGTGGTGATGAAGGAAGAAGATGAAGTGCAGATCCTCTCAGAAGATAATGCTTTATGTTGAAGAAGGGTCTGGAGTAAAGTTAACATAACTCTTTTTGATGTTTGATTTTTAGTGGTGCAAAGTGAAGGTTCGATCGTAAGTTTTCCCACATTGGAAAGCAACCATCAAGCATCCTCATATATAATGTATGATATAATGATTGGTACTCAAGAAGCAAGGTGTCTATAAGAAAAAAATCATAGGTTTACCTCTACTATGGTGGATAAGAGAGTGGGTTTGGTATTGAGTATATTAAGTTTAAAATTTCTTTTAAATAATAAAATAGTATTAATTTTAATAAAATAAAAGTTATAACGAAAATGTAAAATAGAAAATAAGCATTCACCACATTGGAAAAAAATATAATTAAAAAAATGACAAAGTGCATTAGATGACACGTGTCACAGCATGATTGGTCCATACGTCCACGTCAGTAATAGAATTAACATCGTTAACGATGTACCTAAAATAGCCTTGAAAAGTTCATTCAGGTACTGAAATTGAACTTTGAAAGTTTAGATACTAATTGTTTTCAGGCAAAGTTGATATACCAAATTTGACATTAACCCTATAAAATATCACTTATTTGTTTTGTAAAAATAATAATGTTATTTCATGTGTTATGGAATAAATAAAGGAGTTTTGTTCTTCTTTTTATTATAGAATTGTAATTATATTCCTCACAAAATACATCTCTTTTTCTAAATATACCTCAACTATAAATTAACAATAGAAGAATTACGTTTTTTTTCAATTGTTTTTTATTCTAGTAAACTAAACATAATGTTAGTAACTCCTCTTAAGCATTTGGGATATCAACCTTTTTCTTTTCTAATAATAAGCCAAAATCTACAATATTGATTACTTTTTTTCCCCTTTAAATACACAATCATAACTACTTTAATATTGGGGGACTGATATTAAAATCAATCTAGAGCTACATATTTTCTACACCATCATGAATAACTTGTTTTTGTTTTTACTAATTTATTTAATATAGATTATTTGGGTGCTATTAAAAAAATCAACATATTTCTTTTTCTTTTAAGTTTTCCAAATTTGTTTTGAGTTTTTGTTATTATATTAAATTAATAATTATATATAATACTGGCGTGACGATAATATAGCAATCATATTGTATTCATTTAATCATCTTGAGACTGCACCTACATAATAAATCATTCTGAATTTTTTAAATTATCAAACATAGCATTAAAATAAAAAATTAAACATGAAAACGGGACCGCACCTGTATGCTAACTCATTCTGAATTTCTTCCAATTTGGGATTTGAGAAACAGTAGCAGTAGCCACCTCATCGAAATCATAATCGAGATCTCTCCGTTGAACTTGCCCACAACCTGCGTCAATAGCGTGGACTTGCCGACGCCAGAGGGACCATACACTCCCACAACCTTCACATCTGGATCCATCAAGGCTTTGTTAATTTGTTTGAGCATAGCAACTCGTGATGAGGTAGCATGATAACTAGTCCCTCTGTATGACCCCATCACTTTTCCCGGTGCACTTCGATAGTAGATTCTTCCAAACCTGCTTCTTTTCGTTTCAAGATCTTCAATGGCTAGTTTGATATCCTCTGCTTCCTTCCGATTTCGTACCTTTTACAAGGATTAATGATTAGTTTCTTCCTGTCTTGTAGAGCTCTTGCTTCCTCAGTTACCTTGTCTACTTTCTCAAGCCACTCGATAATTCCCACCTCGATGTTCACCGCATTGTCTCTAGCTTCGTCAACCTCATGTTTCACACTGTCGCGCGCATGCTCCAAATGTTTGCTCTCATGTTCAAGCTTGTTGATGTAGACCTTGTAGTTCCAGAAGTATTTCCATTTATCTTTCACAACTTCCATCGCTGGCTCAAGAAGTACTTCTGCAGCTTTCCCCAAAGGAGCTGGAATTGACATGTTTCTTATCTTTTTTATTTCTTTTTGTCTTTTTTTTTTTTATTTTGTAATCTGAACGTCTAATTTGTTAAAAAGAAAGGAAACAAAGAGAGTTGATAGAAGATGATAGAAGCTTTATCAATTTTTTTCTTTTTTTGGTTTTTTTTTTTTTTCTTGACGAACTTCTAGGTTGTAAAAGATGAAAATTAATCAGCAAGAACGATAAAAAAAAAAAAAGGCATAAAATCAACTGAGAAATAAGATGACAGAAGTTTTTTTCAATTTTTTTTTTCCCTTTTCAATTGGCAAACTTCTAATCTGAAAAAGATAAAAAAATAATATAATAATTGGTAGTACGTTAATAACGATAAAACGACTTAAAATCAAACAAGAACGAAGATGACGGAACCTTTTAAATTTTTTTTTTGATCGGGCGAACTTCTAATTTGTGAAAGAAACAACTGACAAGAATGACAAATAGAGGTAAACTCACTAAGAAGACAGACTTCGGTTTCAGCTTAGTTCAAATTTTGAAGAAGAAAGGACAACTTCGATGTATTAAGATGAAAAGACAGAGAAGAGAGCACTTGAAAATATGGAGATTACACAATCTCGTCTAAATATTTATGATGATTTTTTTATTCTTTGCTTTGCTGTACTTTCTTGTTAATTACCATATTGGGAATCTCTAGCTTTTAATCTATCTTTTCCTTTCTTAGTCTCAGCATTGCTTTTCTAAACTTTTGATTTTCAACAATTTAATATCTATATTTTGGTTCATATCAATATTTTTAATTAAATAATAATAAATAATTTTTAATTTAAAAGATACAGATGTTGTTTTTTTTTTTTTTGGCCAAAACAGACGTTATTTTTTAATTGTACATTATTTATCATCCCTACCATGCATGTCAAATAAGAAAAATAATATCTATGACTTTTAAATTAACAAAAATATTTTTCTTTACTACTTACAAAAATTATATACCCTAAATCGTATAAAATATAGTATATGTATACTAAATTGTTAAAAGTTAAAATTTGAACAGCTATATCTTTTAAGATTGATATCACTAGATCCTGAATAGTTTATTGGTGTATAATAATAATAATAATAATAATAATAATAGATTAACTCTCGTGGAAAACGTGTTGCTCTCTTTTTAGTTTGTTACATGGCCAAGCAATTCCGTTCCGTCTTCACACGAAAGTTCAAACGCATCGCATCTCGTCACATCTCAAGTCATTCTTTTTTTTTTTTTTTCCCCCCTTGCTTCGGTCGGATTTTTGCCAACGAGGGCGAGGAATTAGTATTGCTCCGTGTACAAGCGACTTTGCGCGGCCCCACCCCCTACCCCCCCTCCCCCTTTGAAGGCTGTTAAAATCCCGAGCTATGGATTTTGTTTCAATGTATATATTTAAGAAAACAATATATTTTATAAAATAAATTATCACAATTAACCTTATCGGACTTTTAGATAAATATGTCCTTATAATGTAGATATATAAAATATTATAAAAATACTACATTTTAATCAAGGTTAATTATAAATACCTTACCTATGTTTTGAGTATTTACAAATACATAATATTATTTTTTCACAAATAGGAATTTAAATTTTATTCAAAAGTATCAGTGTTATTTTATAATTTTAGAATAACACGTGTCAATGCTTTACTGGTCTTAAATATTAATTTTACTTTTTTTTAATTTTCTACTTTTAAAAATAAATTTTAATATTTTTATATTTAATAATATTTTTATTAAATTAAATTTCTTAGACCAATCGAACATTGATATATATATATATATATCCCTTCAATAATAATTAAGTATATTGACATATCTGTATGAAACTATGTTATCTATTTATAAAAAAAATTAACACAAGTTATATGTTTGCAAACTGAGTAAAACACACTTTTTTTTTTTTAACTTAAGTAAAACACATGTTAGGTTTTGTAATTAACCCTTTAATTAATAGATGTCACAACTAACGTTGAGATATTTTTTAATAAACATGTCATCATCATGTAAAAATAAAATAAATTAGAACCAATTATATCAAAACACACACAACATATACATATTATAATACTGAGTCGATACTAGGAAGTAGAGCCCATGCCGATTTTTATCCATTAAATTTATTTATAAATACTACCATACTATATCTAAATTAATTTAAAACAAAGTAATATGGATTTTATAGGAGTTTTTTTTTTCCAATTTAGCAAAAAAATGTTAAGTATGGATACTATTTAAAAAAAAACAATAATTATGGACAATTCTTTGATACATATATTATATTATATTATCATGTATCTAAATTACCCATTAAATTACTCATATGCACACATTCTACATAAATTAATTTAAAAAATTAGGAATTTAGCAAAAAATACAGTACTTATGTATAGTTTTGAGAGAAAACAAAAATTATAAATGTTTCTTATATAGCTACCTATCTATATCCACTATATATATTATATACTAAACAACATCTATAAATATGTATCTATTCATATCTATTCTTTTAGGTTCATGATATTATTAGGTGAATATACTTGGATTTATTGCTTGGTGTTAGGAGAAAGCCTAACCCTAATCACAATAGCAACAAAATCGATTAATCAAACAATTAATCAACTTGTAATTAGAAACTAGATCTCCTCTTGCCAAAGCAATAAATAATAAAACAATCAAAAAAGTAAAACAGATAACACCAGGATATATATAACATAGAAAACTTAATGCGGGAAAAACTATGGGACCGGTAACGCTCAAATCTTCCACTATAAACAATATAATGGGATTGCAATAGAGTTTTCCTCATTAGATCTCACTAGTGGATCACACAATTCTTCACCACAACAGTGGATTACAAACAAAAACAATATTTTCTTATAGAGTTTCTCATTTTAAGATTTCCCACACTTTTCTCTCTTTCTCTCTCTAGATCTCTTTATCTAGACTTGAGAAGAGGCATACCACTTGTTCCTTACAAACCCAAGGACAATAAGGAGAATATATATATAACAACATAAGGAAAACTAACAGATACTCGAGGCTAGCAACATTTTATTAAAGGCTAGCGGTGTTGCAACAGGTGTAGAAAAACGGCATCCTGGAGCAACGTATGCTGGCTCAACACCGGCAATGTAGACCCAAGTCGGCAGCATTCACGTTGGTGTAGCTGTTGAAGCTCTCGACAAGAATTTGCAAATTCCAATGCTGGTAGTTATAATTCATCTAAGCAGGTGGTGTATCTTCCTCTGTTGCAAGTGTACATGTCCAAACTTCCTTTGATACAAAAATTGTCCTTATTTTCAAGTCATCTTCCAAGTATATGTCATATACGTAGGATACCTTGATTTGAATATCCTCTAAATATATATATAACCATATATCTAGGATCTTATATCTAGGATCTTGTTCAAAGCGTATTGGTCCATTCCTACTTTGACTCCAAAGTCTTCTAAATATACATCCGACATATATTTAGCCTTCTATTGGTTATAGACCTATATGAGTTGGATCTATAATCTAACAATCTCCCCTCCAACTCATATGGGGGTATCCTCAATCTTGCTGCCTTCCTGCAGCACATTTTGTCAGACTAAAACCTTTCACAACTAGTTTTTGTCTTGTTCCTTGATTGTAAGCTTTTATCATCAGTGTTCACTCTAAACATTCATTTGTTCTTTAGAGGTCTGCTGCCTTTAGGTAGTTTCACCAAGACAATTTTTTGGTTCTCATGCAAGGATTTCAATCCATCATGTATGGCTCTAACCTTTCCATTCTTCTTCTCATTTCCCATGGCTTCTTATGATCATCTGACTCTCTCCCATCACTGAGTATTACATACTCATATGGACTCTAACTGATGGTCTTCTATCTTTTGTAGAACTTCTCAACTCAACTATTGATGAGGCTCTTGGGATTCTTTAACTGAATTTCTCCCATTTCTGCCATCATTAGAACCTCCATGTGAGAGTACAGATTCACTTCTCTTTACTTAGCTTTGCCGTATTAAGTAAAGGGTATTCCCTTCTTTCCATTTGCAATAATGAGAACCCTCGGTGAGCTTCCAGCTTCTTCACCAAAGTAGCTACTAGCCATCATCATCAAGCATTCTTGCAGAAATAAGATTAAGGCGGATATCTGAAATATGTCTGACATCTCTAAAAGTGAGCCTGCAAGCTGTATTAGTCTTTAAAACTATGTTTCCAATGCCAACAATCTTGGATTTACCATCATTTCCTATCCTAGCATTACCAAAATTACCAACAGTATAGGTTGAGAAGAACTGACCATGTGAAGTCACATGAAAGAAGGCACCGGAATCAACAACCCAGTCATCATCATGACTTGCAAAGCTAACACACTTCTCATCCTAGGTAATGATGATCTCATCATCATCTGCTACTACTACTATTGTGTCTTTGTCTTCATCCTTTCCATCCTTTTACTCACCTTTACCTTTTCTCTTTCTTCTAGAGTCTACAATCTTTCTTCAAGTGATCAGGCTTGTCACAATAGTAGCATTTGAGGTTTTTCTTTCCTCTTGACTTGGTCCTTCCCCTCGATTTCAATGATCCATCATCCTCATCAGATGATCTTTTAACTTGGTCTACCATTCTTTCTTGGCTTACTAGTAACGAGTGCCCTAGAATCACATCCCGTGTCTAGATCCTTCCTCCTAACCTCTTCATTCATCAAGCTTTCCTTCGCCATCGCAAGAGTAAGCTTTACCTTTAGGGCAGAGTTAGTAACAAACACAAGCAGTGTCTCCCAACTATAGGTAAGGAACTCAAATAGCAATGCCTGGATCTCATCTTCAAGCACTAGCTTTTTGGCAAACAACTGATTCACAAGCCCTTAAAAATTATTCAAGTGCTCCGTTATGTTGAATCTATCCATGTATTTCAAATTCTCACACTTCCACCCTATTTCTTATAATACGTCTTTCTTCTTATAAATTCTTCACATAAGACTCACATTTTTTATGTGGAATTCTCACACTTCCACCCTAACAATCTCCCCCTCAAGTGTGAGTCTCCACAATAGGGTAAGTCGTATCCCCCTTCAAGAGCTTATCAAATTAACTCCTTTAAACCCGCTTTATGGGTGGCCTACTCACCTTAAGTTTCACAAACGAGTCACACCATAAAACTCTTCTTTCCACATGGTGGGCCAACCATGAGAGTTTTCTAGCCGAACCAGGCTCTGATACCACTTATTAAAAGAAAGCCTAACCCTAATCACAATAACAACGAAACCGATTGACAATTAATCAACCTATGATTAGAGATTAGAACTCCTCTTGTCAAAGCAATAAACAGTAAAACAATGCAGAAAAGTAAAACGGATAACATCAGGATAAAACGTGGAAAACCCAATGCGGGAAAACCACGAGACTAGCAGCACAAAAATCTTCTATTATAAATAATATAATAAGATAATAACAGTGTTTTCCTCACTAAATCTCACTAGTGGATCACACAATTCTTCACCATAATCGATAGATTACAAACGGAAACAAGATTTTCTTCTAGAGTTTCTTACTCTAGGATTTCCAATACTTTTCTCTTTTTCTCTCTCTAGATCTCTCTATCTAGGCTTGAGAAGAGACACACCACTTATTTCTTACAAACCCTAGGATAATAAGGAAAATATATATGCAACAACACAAGGAAAACCAACAGACACTCAAGGCTAGCAACATTTCTATCAAAGACTGGCGGCGTTGCAATAGGTGTAGAAAAACGGTGTTCTAGAACAACATACGTCGGCTCAATGTCGGTGGTGTACCCGCCTACACCAGCGGTGTTCATGCCGGTGTAGCCTGTCTAGAGCTCTCGGTAATAATTTGCAAATTCCAACGCTGGTAGTTATAATTCATCTAAGACAATGGTGTAGCTTCCTCTATTGCAGGTGTACATGTCCAAACTTCCTTTGATGCAAAAATTCTCTTTATTTTCAAGTCCTTTCTCAAGTATATGTCCTATACTTAGGATACACTTGATTTGAATGTCCTCTAAATATTTATATATATAACCATATATTTAAGATCTCCTTGTTCAAAGCGTGTTGATTCATTCCTATTTTGATTCCAAAGTCTTCTAAATATATATCGATATATATTTAGGCTCTCTTTGATTATAGACCTATATGAGTTGGGTCTATAACCCAACAATATAAACCCAATCTCATATATCACCTAAAAACCTAATCTTAAAAGGAAACACAAATCCGCACCTTCCTCCCTTTTGTTGCTATTGTGATTAAAGTTAGGTTTTCACTTAACAATTGGTATCAGAGCCTGGTTCGATTGGAAAACTCCTATGTTTGGCCCACCATATGGAAAGAAGAACTTTATGGTATGATTCGTTTGTGAAACCCATGGTGAGTAGGCCACTCACAAAGCGGGTTTAGTGTTGTCAATTTGATATGCTCTTAAAGGGGGATACAGTATACCCTATTGTGGAGACTCACACTTGAGGGGGAGATTGTTAAGGTGCAAGTATGAGAATCCCACATGGAAAATATGGGTCTTATGTGAAGAGTTTATAAGAGGGAAGACCCATTAACCCATTGCCTTAAGGTCTGGGTTATAGATGGTATCAAAAGTCTATTTGTGTAATCCTTCACAAAGCCCATTGGATTTCTCCCCATTGAAGGAATACTCCAAATCCTAATACTTTGGTGTATAAGATCAGTTCTTCAGTGTATAAGATCAGTTCTTCAAACAAGTAATGGCTTCACTATATATTTCATTATTCATTTATATAGATATTATCAGTACTTAAAGGTTAAAATATCATAAAGTCTACATGTCATTGATGATTTGAAGTTATGATGCCAAAGGTGCTTTTTATCTAAATTTATTTTATTTTATTTTTTAGTTTGTAAATTATAATGAGAAGCGTTATGTTGAAACTACATATAAAAGTGTGACATCTTCATTCATTTGAATTCAATATGATTCAATGTAAAATTGATCGATTGCTTTTATGAGGTGATTACTTAATGTTATTCTTTTTTAAATCAATAATGATATGATTGTCGATTGGCTTTAGAGAAGTGAAGTTTTCTTAAATAATAATGATACTTAAATAGAAAATATATTTATTTCAGGTCTAAAAAGAAGAAACATCAACATTTGGATCAAATTGGAGAAGATTGGAAATGAAACATATCAATTAGGCATGATCACGCCCGTGATAGGGACAATGATCTCTTCGGACTTATATAAAGTGGAGATTACAAGTGTGAGAATGAAGAAAGGATGAGAAATTTTACCACAGAGAATAACAACCTAAACTTGTCTCTATAGACATAACATAACTTAAACTGGTCTTTATAGACGTCGTTTGGTCCCACATCATTATGAGCATCTCCGATTGCAAACCTAGCAAACACTCGAGCTAACTCAACTAATCATCTCATATAATTACACCTTTATCTCATTAGCCTTGGTGCTTGGCAGTTACTTATCAACTACATCACTCATGCCCAATAGCTTAACTCTTACTTATTGGCTTAACTAAGCTACCAATTCAGCCACAATAGTTGAACAGATCAATCGAGCCTTGCAAAACTAATAAGGATACAATAAATATCCTGCATGGTTCATTGCTTCCTCTTTTATAAGGCACTCCATAACTATGACTTTTAGACCAATTTGATTGCCAAGCATAGAGTAACACCCTTAGACTAGGGTTGTGGAAAAAAATGATGAAATCAAAAAACCAAATTGAAACCAGAAAACCAACCCGAAAAATATGGTTTACCAGTCTATTGATTTCGGTTTAGGATTATCGTTTTTTTTTTCTGTTTTTTAGTTTTGATTTCAGTTTATAATCATAAAAAATCATTGGTTAATAGTTAACCATCTAAATATTTATAAATATATTATATATAATTTACATATATATAATTATTTTTTAAAAATATATATACATATAATTTACATATGTTAATGTCCCTTAAATTTTGATTCAAGTACTATTTTTTGTCCTTTGTTTCATGGGAGTTAATGAGGTAAATGATTTGGTTTGATTTTGTTAATGATGATACATCAAAAAGCTTGTTTTTCCCCTTTTCCCTAATTTGATTTCCTTTTTTTTTTTTTTTTTTTTGCTCTTGTAATATATATAATAATTTAAAGAAAAACTCTATGATAAAGGCTAAAAAATAAGGTTTGTTGAAACTATCAATTTACTTTGTTGAAACCATTACGTTAAATGATTAAAAACTGAAGACCAATAAAATTAATTGAGAAAAACTGTAAGTTCTTAGATTTTATGCTATGGTTTATGCTTAAATCCTGAACCGGAAGTCAACTGGAAACCCTGAAGTCAACAAATCTATAACAAACCCTAGTAGATTTAGATTCGATAATCCCGTGCTCTTAACTCTTAAACAACAGAATTGAGATAATTATAGATAATAGTTCATAATAATGTATGGAAACTTAAAAATATTAGATTCGTTAAAATTTAGGATGTTTCGGATCCGATCGAGATCAGTTTTCGAAAACCGTACCCTGGTACACAGGACTATAAAAATATTCCAATAACACCGTTAGATTCGTAAAAATATAAGGATTTCAAAAATATCAGTTTTACAATTATTTAGTATCTAGAAATATCAAATATAGTTTAATTACTCATATTTTCTTTATTACCGGTATTAATTTGACTTATCTTTATAGTACTATTCACCTATTTCTACTTTTCTACACATATTCTTATTGTCACGCCCCATAGGGTATCCTAAACGTAACAGCCTACCACATGCCATATAAGATTCCCGAATTACCACCTTAATCCTTCGGGGGTCTCATATAGATGTAAGGCATATCTTTACAACAATAGAATACAAGTCCAAATGGAGATAAAGCTTAATTTGGCATGCATTAGCAGTAGGATATAACTCATGAAACTAAAATAAATTTTACATAAACTAAGGAGCATTCTCCCGCAAAAGAATATTTAATGGCTTTTTATAGTCATCCTAAGTCTTAAAAGTTTCCTATGGAAGTCTAAACAGAAATTTAACTTCTAGGGGAAACTCCTAGCTCTTGTACCTGCACAGTCGAATCACGCTGCCTAAGCCATAAATTGGATAGCTGCAAAAGGAATAAACTGTAGGGACGTAAGCTACTAGCTTAGTGAGTAAAATCTTCCACAATAACATTCATGTCACAACAATTCAACCAAGTGATTAAGCAACCAAGTGAATGCACCAAACATGTGAGTTCACAAACATATGACCGTCCAGAAATCATATGTGGATGGACTTGCGCCCTCCATCCCGGGTTAGCAAATTAACGAATACTGCGGTACTAGCTTTATGCCGTTTATGATTCACGGTTAACCTACAATTATTTCATTTCTGGATCACGAATAACCTACAATTTGATATCGTTTATGGATCACGATTAACCTACCAATGCTAATGCTCCTTCCCATTATGATATGCATATGTCAAACTTGGCATTAGTCCGAATAGTTGATTAAGTCATTTTATTTAGGCGATCAAGCAATTTCTCAAACAATACATCATAACTAACTACACATCCAGAATTTATCACCCGGTTTCGATATTCTTATTTTGAATTCTCACATCATCATCAACATATAATTTCCCATTATTCCCCATCTACATATTCATCTTGTTTGGCCTACATTCTAGTGCCCTAATTAACAAGCACATACAATAAATAAATCGGGAAGAGAAACTCACTCCGCCATAGGTTCGCCTTTCTTCTAGTAATAATAATCCGGAGGCAAGGATTCAATGTCCTCGGGTTTACCTAATCACATAAGAAATACCCTAATAAGTATTCTACCATCTAAGGATACTAAAACTCAAAGAAAACTTAGTGAAATCGAAATTCACGTCATTTTCGAGGTCCCGATTTAAAATGGCCATAACTTGGTCGTTTTAAGTCGGAATTTCACAAATTTTATATCGATTTCTATCTACTTCGGAAGAGCTTTCTAAATATGAAGTTTAAATCAAGTTTTGAAAATATCTAAGCCTCGGAAATGAGGGATCAGATCTGTACAGCGGGTATGTTGATTCCGAAAATGCGATTTTCATGAATGCTCTTGAGATTCCTAAGTGAAAAATGAAACTAAATGCCATGGTAATGATTTTCCCTATCATGAATATCATGATATGAACTCTAATGAGTCTAAGTTCTTATAAAATTTAGATTAAAAGAATTTAAATAACCTTTTTATAAGGAAACCACTCCATGTCATTACTTTAGAAATTTTTCAACACTTGGTCACACTCACTTATTCTAAGGATTTTTCTTAGAAAAACTCTATTTTCTTTAAAGAAAATTTGACTCTTGTATTACTATATCCTAAGGCCTTTATTTCTTTAGTTAAATCTTCATTTTTAAACTTTTAAGTGGGTCTTATACTAGGGTGGTTGCAAAAATCCGAATTTAGCAAACATTTATTTTTAAGTTGATTCCTTTAAGGAAAATACATTTTATACTAGAAATTTAAGTATTTATCTTACCTATACCCTAAGGACTTCATTTATTTAAGAAATACCATTTTTGAAGTTGGAAAACTAGTGTTTTCTAACCATCTATCCATTATTACGAATTTAGCTTTCAAGACTTTCAACTCAAAATTTTTATTAGACTACATCTCTTGTTTGAAATATTTTCTTTAGTAACAACTCATTTAAACTCATGAAAAATATCACCAAACATTATCTATCACCTATAGGCTTCATTTTTCTTGTAAAATACATGTTTAGAAGTTGGGAAAAGGGTTTTTAACCTAGGTTTCTCAAGTCATCCGAATTTACACAAGTTCATTTCTTGAAAAGTGTTTTCCTTTTTGACTTCATCAACTTATCTATTCATAGATATATATACTAGAAAAGTTATTTACCCAAGACAAAGTCATTGATGATCATTAATGCACATAAACTTAAAATAATGATGAGATATGAAATGTCTACATGAATATGAGTGATAAAAATGGTAGATCTACTATATCAAGTGCTTAAATAGATTTTGAAAACATAAAAATCACATTTTTATAAAAGATCTTTGGTTAAAAACACTTTTTGTTAAATGATCATAAAGCTTATGGCATGAAAGCTTCTTTAAAAGCTAGATACACTTTGTGATGGTTTGGTATTCTTGTTTTGATATTTCCTTGTCCCTAGCAAGAGCTCATAGGGACATTTAGTTGGAAATATCCAAGAATATCCTTGCCATTACAAGGATTTAAGGATATATGAAGCAAGATTCATTTACTTAAGGTAAAATAGAAGACAAAAGGAGAAGAAACAAGTTGTGTGTGTGTGTGTGTGGGCATCAAAGCTCATGGCAATAAGGGGAAAATGAGAGGAAATGGGAGCTTCTTTTACCTTTGAAAAGTTTGAAAAGTGAATAATGAAGTGAGAGAGAGAAAAGGTGGTTTATATAGGAAGTGCAATTAGGTTAAATGGGATAATAAAAGATAAAAAAAAATGCACAATTGGAGTAAATTGGGGGGGTCACGCCAGCCAAAAAAAATTGAAGGGGGAGGGGAAATTTTGATTTTTCTTTGATTGATTTGTCTTGATAGCTTTCTACATCACATGTCATAAATTGTAGTAACAAATAAGAGACAAAAAGTCTTTGGAAAAGAGATTGATTGAGTGATGGTAATGGTTGCAAATATAAGGTGTACAAATAGGTTGTATTGTGAATAGTAATGAATAGTAAAGAATAGTAATCAAGATAACTTAATTACCGGTAGTAAGAAAATACGAATAAGAAGGCTATAACTGTATTTTTCATAAGCTGAAACATTATGAAATTTATATTTTTGAAATCCTTATTTTATTTCGATTCAAATGAGTATTCACAAATAAAATTTTGAAATTCTAGTTCCGGGGCACGCTTTTCTATAATGAGTCTCGGGATGACCCGGAGTTGAAATTTTCTTAAAATCTGATCTTTTCTTGGTTTAAGATAAAATCAAGAACTATATTCAAAAATTAAATTTTCTTATAAAAGTTTCTTAATTGGAAACCGAGGAAAAGCCGGATTTAGGGTTCCTAGTTCTCACTCCAGTCTTAACCTATTCCGATTTAGGGTTTTTGTTTCCAGTTCTTGAGTCAGCTTGGTTACCTGAAAAACCGGGGTTTACACTTATACTCTACCATACTTATTTATTACTTTGTACATTTCTCATACATGTTTGATCACATCATATCTTACAAATTATTACTTTTAATTAACAAAAATACAAAACAAATCAAAACACTCTCTCTCTTCCTCTCTTCATGACCGCCAGCCATGTACAAACAGACACACAAATTTTTTTCCTTTTTCACATTATTTAATTACATAATTTTCCCTCCTCAAAACTCTATAAATATCCCTCCCCCCAAGCCCCAATTTCTTTCACACACTCATTTACATTAACAAAACTCTCCAAAATCTCTCCTCAAATCCTCTCTCCAAAAATCTCTCTCACATTTCCATATTTCCCATATTTCTTCTACCCATATACTAACAAAACCTCTCTTTAACTACCAACCATATTTTTATCTTAGGTAAATTTCTTACCTATATTTTCTTACCATGTCATGTAACTTAATATGACTATGGTGTATGTTTCCTAAACATATAAGTGTTATGGAAGCAACACTATGTTCATGTTTTGTTCTTATTCATGAATAAATATCATTTTATTATTATTATTTTATAATTATTACATGTTACTATTATTGTTCTAATCTAACTTCTATATTATATTATCTATATTTATGTACATATATATATATATATATATCTATTAGAGCATATAAGCTCACTAACATAAGCATTATTTATTTATTATGCTTTACAATTTATTTATTTATATATTCCATGCTTTAATATTAAGACTAATCTTTCTAGTCTTAGACTTCTCCTTATCAAATTAAAACAATTTTCTTATTTTTTTTTCGTTTTCCTTTTTGGACTTGCTTATGTCTAAGTCCAAAAGCCTTAATGTAAGCTAAGATTTTCAATACTTGATATTTATTATTTTGCTTATCTCTACATTTTCTATCTCTCTTATTAAATATTTTTGTCATGTTACTTAGCTATAAACCCATATTCATGCATGATCATATTGATTGTTGTCTTAATAAGAATAAAAAGATTCTTTCTTAATTAAAAAAAATAAGCTCAACTTATTTTAAAATATAATTTTATCACTTAAGAAAAGTTTCATTAAAGTTTAGAAACTTTATATCAACAAAATGCTTTTCAAAGAATTTTAGACAAAGGTCATCATAGACTTAAGTATTAATAACATACAAAGATTTTCAAAAGTTAACCAAGAAATTCTTTACTCATTTTAAACTACCATTAAAAACCTTAATATTAATAATACTTTGTTATGATAATTTTACTTAAAAACTTGGTTATTAAATACTCACTAATATTTTAGTAAATATAAAGGCCAAAACAACTTTTCAAAATAAGTTGAAATTAACCCACCAAGTCAAGTTTACTTAAGGAATAATTTTGTAGATAACTTAGAAAGACTAAAATTTTTTAAACTAAATTATCATTCAAGAGTTAAGGAAGAATAAATTATATCACACATTTGATGACTAAAAAACCTTTAGCATTATTTCCAAAACAACTTAAAATAATTTTGTTAACTTCACTTTTTCAACTACTAGGACAAATTGTTTTATGACAAATCATTGATTAAGACAACATCATTAGAAATCATGCGTATAATATGAGTCGAATATGTATTAAAAGAATTTTTCAACTATATATTTTTACATGTTTGCTATGGGATTTTTGGTTGATAAAAAGTTTGGAAGAATCATGTTTTAAGGGTTGGGATTTTCGTGTCAATTCTATACTGTGTCTTTTTAGAATCTAATGACTTTTTATGATAAAAATAACCTTAGAAATAATAGATCTTTTCAAGTAGGTAGAAAATGGTATATAATATACGAAATTCCGAGTTAAAATGAGTAAGTTATGATCATTTTAAGTTGGAATTTCACCGCATACGAATTTCGACGAAATTAGTAAAATAGAATTATAAGTTTGAGTAGAATTTCCAAGAAATACTGAGTATTTCTTTTGTTTAAGTGATGTGGAGTCCAAGCTTCCTTACCCCGATGACTATTTTGACTAAGAGCTTCTACTACCATGGCTGAGTGAGTTAAATTTCTTACATTCTTGTCCTTATGTTTTTGCTTATAGATTAGCAGTATTAGAATTAGGTAAAGATAAAAACAATGAAGTACAGGTGCCTTACACACATGGTTGAAATTATGCTAAGCATATCGAGGCATGAATTGTCCAATAATCATTGTATGATTAGTATAGAAATGATATGTTTGCAAATTGTATGATCACTCTTAAAATATCTAATATTATACCGTGATTACTTATATAAAATTATTCATGCATAACATGTAGTGAGTCACATTGCATTCATTAGTATACCCGTAGAACTCAAAAATCTACTATATGTCGAATGTTTACCTAATTAAAATGATGGGTAGACACTCGAATTAACTATATTTTAGCGGCTAGTAGTGGCTCATATAAAAAATAAAAAAACTTCATTTGCGAACTATGGCCTTACGACCCGAAACATAACCCCAAATGGAGCGGTAAATCCATTCAACATATGATTCTTAAAAAATCATATGAATTGTTTGCTCACGTGTTTATTGCATTCTATATGCTTGTTTAAATAACTTGTCTGGATATTATTTGTTCAAATACTTTATTTGTGGAAATAATTCTCACTAAGCAAGAAGCTTACCTCCCTTATAGATATTTATTGCAGCACCCCTATCTTTGGTTGATACCAAGAAGATGTTTCTCTCAGGTGCTATCTTTTGGACTCAAGAGTTTTTGGATAAAGTCAAAGACTAGTTATAAACTGAGACTTCTAAGTAAATATCCTATGTAATTGTTATAGATAATTTATGATGGACTTTATCTTTGATAGGGGAATTCCTTTTAATATTTTCTAAGACATTTATATCTCCATATTTAAGATACTTATGTTATGATTTCCATTGTCAATTGCTATATGAATGTCTTCTTAAAACACTTGTTTTAAAGCTGGTATTCTATGATCGTGAAGGTACGATTTACACTCGATATCGAAGCTTTTGGGATGCCTAAGGTTATCATACTTAAGTTTTAATATTAAGTGTGGCGGACTGTCACGTTTAGGATATCATTTGGGGTGTGACAAAAACAGTTAACCATTAAGGCGATTAAACATTTATAATAGACCGATTAAGGATCAGAATATTGAAAAATCGATCATTATAGTTAGGTAAAAAAATAAGATTACAAACTAGTTAACCAAACTATGAACACCCCTACATTAGACACACTTTAATGGGACAACCCCTCCTATTTAGACTCTTACAAGTAATGTAAAATCAAACCATAATTTAACTCTTTTTTGCTCTTAAGCCTCAACAAGGTAACCTCTTATTGCAATTTAGCCACTAACGAGAGTGTTAAAAAATATCATTTGCAATTTGTTGAATAGTTAATTTATTGGTGGTGAGGAATTCCTTTACAATGAAGCAGCATGGCTAAAGCGTTACTAGACGGCATAGTTGTCAACAATTTTACTTTTTGAGGTCTTACTTTCACCCCTTGGATTCTTCATGTAACTGCCTAAAGTTTTTTTAACTGACATGTAGTTTTATAAAAGGACACCTCTCCCATTTGTATTTTTCAACCAACATATATATGAAATGATCCATAGATTTTTGCTCTAGCTCCTCGCTTTTTCTCCATCTACAAACATTTACTATGGCATTAACAAGCAGAATTGTGCATTTAATTTTTCCTAACAAGGTATTCCCTTATTTATTGGTGAAAAATCTGATGTATGGAGCACGATGATGAAAATTATTTACCTTACAAGATTTATGGATATTATTGAGGAAGATTATGAAGCCTCTATTACTAGTCTAGAGATAAAAACAACTGGACAATACTTCAACGAAGAAAGCACAAAGATAATGCCATGAAAGACACCAAAGCATTGTCTTTCATTCAACAAGGGGTTAGTCAATCAATTTTACTATGAATTATGGGTGCAACCACATCACATGATGTAAGGAAAATATTAAGGAAACAATGCAGAGGACATGATAAAGTCACATCAATCAAACTATAATATCTCTGGAAAGAGTTTGATAACTTATTCGTAAAAGATAATAAGATGTACAAGAGTTCTTCTGAGGAGTTATTATTGTCATTAATCAAATTAGAGGTTATAGTGATACAATTCCTGATAATATAATTGTTAAAATAGTCCTGAGAAGTTTTCCAATTAAATTTGAGCATATAGTTGCCATCATTGAGGAATCCAAAGATTTGTCACAATTGTCTTTAGATGAGCTTATGAAATCTTTAGAAGTCTATAAAAAGTGTATGAGTAGATTTCTACTCAAAATTTAGAGTAGGCCTTCCATTCGAAGGTTAATATCAATAGGTAACAAATAAGCTAGCAAGATAGATATGAAAATAGTAATGAAAGTTCTCTAACTCTACTTGTGGATGTGGTAGATATTAGAGTTCCTAAGGTCGTGCTAGAGGAAGAGAATCCAACATGAGAAGTAATTTATCCCAATGCAGAATATGCGAAAATATGGGCACTATTCTATGTATTGTCGTTTTTTATGCAAGAGATGCAAAAATCTCAATCATTCTAAAAGGGATTGTTGTTTTAAGGATAGAGAGGGTGACAAAAATGCAAACTTTTTCGAGGATAATTAAGATAAATGGGTATTTTATTTTTTTATGAATGTTAAGCAATCATTTGAGAATATATGGTATGTTAATAGTAGATGCAGTAATCACATGACTAGGATAAGGAGTTGTTTGTTAAGTTTGATGATAAGATCAAATCTGAAGGGAAGCTTGTAGATGGTAAAACACATGAAAGCTCTAAAAAAGGAGCTATTGTTGTGGACACTAAAAGAGGTGATTCTAAGCTAATTTATGACGTTTATTGTGTCCCTAAATTAACTCAAAATTTATTGAGTGTTGGCCAATTATTACAAAGAGGATATGTGGTGAATTTCGATAATGGTGAGTGCATTATTATTGATAAGGGAAAAAAATTGCATTGTTGCAAAAGTTAGGATGAGTATGAATAAAGTTTTTCTTTTATCCATACCTCTTAATGATGAATTTGCATTGCAAAGTGTGAAAAATGATGAATCACACTTATGATATTTGAAATGTAGCCATTTAAACTTTAAAGGACGTCGTATATTGACGAAGAAAAATATGGTGATTGGATTACCAAATATTTCATCTCCTAAGAAAGTATGTAAAGGATGCATATATGACAAAATGCATCATTTGTCATTTCCAAAGACATCATATAGAGCTAAATTCCCTTTGGAGTTGGTTCATTCTGATATATTTTGGCCAACAAGAATGTCATCCTTAAATGACAAAAGGTACTTTATTTTATTTGTTGATAATTATACACAGTGGTGTGGATATATTTCCTAAAGTAGAAGCCAAAAACATTTTCCACTTTTCTCAAATTTGAAGCTATGATAGAAATGCAAAGTGGATAAAGTTGAAAATTTTGAGAACTGATCGTGGAGTTAAATATACATCCAATGAATTCTAAAATTATTGCAAAGATGTTGGAATTAAAAGGCAACTAACTTTACAACTACTCTACATCAAACAACTACTCTACATCAAAATGGTGTTGCTAAAAGAAAGAATCATACTGTAATGGAAATGGCTAGGAGCCTTTTGACTTAAAAGAGCATTCCAAATAGCTATTTGGTTAAAGCAGCCAATACTGCAGCATATATATTAAACAAAACACCAGTAAAAGCATTCCTTAATAAAACTCCTTACCAAGCTTGGCATTAGAGAAAACCCCGGTTAATCATATAAAGATTTTTGGATGTATTGCATATTCACTCATTCCATCATAGAAGAGAGAAAAATTTGACGAGAAATGAGAAAAATATCTTTTCGTTGGTTAAGGTGATGAATCAAAAGGTTCAATCCAAAGAAAAATGAGCTAATTATTTCAAAAGATGTTATAGTTGATGAAAATGGATCATGGGATTAGAAAGAGAAATATCCTATTATTCAAAGGATTTTGCCTCCAAGACCTAATGACACATTTGGTATGTAAGAATGGACTAGAATGGAATTGTGATTCTGTCTTTCATTCTCTTTTCTAATGTTTTGAAGCATTTTTAAGTGCCGGAATTGACGATTCCGGCTTTGAAGAGGGAGAATTCGATTCCGTCTTTGAAGGAGAATTCGATTCCATCTTTTAGAAAATGGAATTGCGATTCTATTCCACCCTTATTAATTATATGTAGTATAATTACTTTTTTATCCTACCATGTATTCATATTGCATTTATTATTAAGGACGTTCTCGACAATTACACTTTTTAGCCATTCCGTTCCATGTAATCTTCCAAAAATAGGAACAGATTTGTCACTCCTAAACTCATTCCATTCTAATCTAATCTATTCAATTCTAAATCATTCATTCATACCAAATGACAAAATGTTATACAGCCAAATCCTCAATCAAGTTTATGACAAAGCAATCCTAATGCTCCAACTACATATCAGTTGTTTCAAGTACAGTAGCACCAGTAGGCACATAAAAATTTTATCTATAATCAAAAGGTCCAATAAGGAAGGTACGTTTTTTATGGGATATTTCTGAATCTTGTGAGTTTGCATTTTTCACCTGTAAACCATAAAAGATGAAGAAGTAATAAATGAAAAAATATGGACAAAAGCGATGGATAAAGACATGGCAACTATTGCTATGATAAAGAATCCAATATTTCATGGAAGAGCAAAACATATCGAATTACTACATCATTATATAAGGAATTTGGTACAATAAGATGAAATTCAATACAGAGGAGCTTCTCAAAGATATATTTACCAAAGTTGTTATCATAGAAAAATTCAAGCAATTGAAAAGAAGTTTTAAAATTGCAAATTGAGAGGGGGTGTTAAAAAATATAATTTGCAATTTGTTGAATATTTAATTTATTGATAGTGAAGATTTGCTTCACAATGAAGCAACATAGTTGGAGCCTTACTAAATGGCACAGGAAACAGGTTATGGACAACTTTGACTTGTCAAACAATTGTACTTTCTGAGCTCTTACTTACACTCCTAGATTCTTCATGGAATCGCTTGAATTTTTGTTTTTATCGATATGTAGTCTTATAAAAGGACATCTCTCCCATTTGTATTTCTCAGCCAACACATATATGAAATGATCTATATATTTTTCCTCTAGCTCCTCTCTTGTCCTCCATCTTCTTAGTTAATATTATGTTTGTCTTTAAACATTTATAATATTTGTATTGCACCCAACAAAAAGCAATACAAATATTGATTTTCATTTTTTGACTAGATCTCCCAACTCAACGTTAGCTCATCAAGGCCTTCCTAGAGGGAAAAAGAATTTATTTTCCTATCTTTTGTTTACACTTGCTATTACCTATGAATGATAGAAAATAAAGCAACATGTTCCCTACAAATTGGCCAACTCCATCATATATACCTCTTGACAAGCAAGAGAGAAAGATAGAGAGAGAGAGCATTGTTTTCAAAAACACTTCCATAAACTTGATAGATCAAATTATAATCCAAGGCTTTCTTTACCCTGAGGTGTTACAAGCCTTGGCAAGGTAACTTCTAATTCTAGCTAGCTACCAATGAGAGTAAGGAGTAAATATTGATGGTCATTTTTAGATTGAGCCTCTCCCACCCATCCAAGGGAAAAGGAAAATTATTTTCTCACCTTTGACACATGTCAACCATTACTAAATGAATTATGACATTTAGTCATTATAAGTTGATATTGTAGCACCCCATTTTTGCCAATTCAAGGCTACAATTTATAGTAAAAATAAATATTATATCAAGCCCATAAATTACAACACAAAAAATATATAAATAATAAATTAATTAATTAATTAAAGTTTTTGGTTTTATATAATACTAATTTTAATTATAAATTATTTTTCTCAAATACAATTTCTTTGCAAAATAAAACCGAGGCATAAGCTAACGACCTAATGATAAAACACACACACAAAGCAAGGACCAGGGTTCGAATCTACATGAAAGCAAATTTCATTTTTTTTTTCCTATCAAGCGTGTGCACTACACACCCCCGCACATGTTATTCCTTGCTGAACCTAGCTTTTCCCTCTTACTATGGCAGTTTCGAGCTTATTTTTGGGCCATTTTTTATCCAATTTGCATCACATTGACTGAGGGGTTTTGAAGTAGGCATGGGATACCACAAGTTAAGATAAAAAAACTAGTCCTAAAATTATCAAATTAGCATCCAAACTTTGGTCCAAAGTTCATAAAAAACACGTGTTTTCTCGAGAAATTTTTTTTTCAAATTCTTTTATTCAACTTACCTTAGCTTCTAGAACTCCAAATCTAACTTCCTTATCCTCATTCTAGAAGCTTATTTGGTTCGTTGATCACCAAACAAGATCTAGAAGCTTGAATTCGCACACTACACCACCCTAATCTCGAACGAGCTCCCACCAAATTCGACTCCTAAACACTACAAATAGGAGCCGTAGTCACTGTTGAGAGCATCCACATCCATCAACAAGCATCCAAAACATAAATTAATGTCTCCACCATCTCCAATAACATTTGCTGCAAACAGCCATTATTGGAAGCTCGAAACCACCTCTATCGACCGTTTTCGACCCACATTGCCACCACTGGATTGTTTACCATACCCCATTTGATCGATCCAACAACTCGTCTACCGCCAATAGCCATCGGAGATGCCAGATCGAGTTTTGTTGACTACTGCCCCCTGTGCAACTTAAGATCCACCCGAACTTACGCCAATATCTACCCAAACCTACTCCAAGGTCTAATCTGACCCGCTTCAAACTTGCTTCAAGATCTGAAGACCCGACCCACGCATCTAAACCAAGTTAGTCTTATTTATTTATTATTACTAAGTGCTCTTATTTTAAGGTAAAAAAAGAATATAATAATATGTATACGATTTTATATATGTATGTAGTATGTATACATATAGATAAAAAATATATAAAAATATCAGAAGTAATGCAAAAAATATACAAATATATATATATATATATATATATGAGGTCTTTTGACACATAGGAAGATTTTGATTTTCTAAACATAAAAAAATCATTTCGATAGCGTGAATAGGTATACACGAAAAACATATTTTCTTACAAAATAAAAAAAAATTAACAAACTTAAACAGAAAATATTTCAAAAGACAAAAAATACCAATAAATTAAAGTTGTCGAGAAAGAAATACGTGACATTTGCTTCGATTACGGGTACATAGGCACCTTCAAGGCGACATAAACTCTAAAAAATTTTTTTTTTTTTGTTCCATCACATTTCTTTTGTAAATTTTGAAATAATAATTAGTTGTAAATATCAAATGATCCTATCATCAATTTGTAAATAAAATTGTAAATTTAGGAATTCATAAGATTTAATTTGTTTTTGAGCATTAAAAGGATAAGATTTTAAATTATGAATTTTAAGTGGTAACCATATGATTTTAATAGGATAGCCCTTGAATCCAAAAATTTTTTGTTTTAAAAATTTGATTTTTAAACACGGACTAGTGGCTAAGTTAGGATTAATCAACCCATTGATCCTAACTTATTTTTTCTCCAACGATGTTTTTCAAAAATTGAATTTCTTTTAATTCATAGTCGATGGTTTGTATCAAATGAGTTAGGATTTGGTATAAATCGGATTAAAAGAAATAAAACTAGAAAAAGAAAAATCCAGGCTCGATAGCTTGGCGACTCCATTGGGGACTGTTTATTTTTTAAGAGGGCTAGTTACTTGAAGTTCTTAAATTTAAAATTTATCTTTTTAATGCTCAATTTTGTATACTTGTATCATATTTAATTTATAAATAGTCATAATAATGTTTTTTCTTTTAAGTGATGGAGATGTGTTCCTTGTAAATAAGCCTAATTGGGGCATATAGTATATATTATGTGGATTTATTTTATGAAGCAGTCTTAGGACTCTAGATAAGGAGGTTGCTAGTAAGATCTAGAGGCTGTGACTTTTCCACCCTCTGGCTCATGAAATGACCTTGCGCTCCGGTTTGGTATCGATCAATGATCTACTAAACTGGGGACCCTTTTAGAACCCACTAACTGCATTCACCTTCATGGGATGATGGCTATAATCTTATGGTGAATCTATAATACAGGAGTTGTATTGTTTTTCAAAAAGATTAAAAAAAAATCCTACAAATAGTAATATAGCTACTTTTTTATGTAAATATTTGTACATAGGATTTTCTTCAGTATTTTAAAGTTAGTGTAAACCAGGAAATGCTGTTCTCAAACTCAAGCGTCAGCACCAGCCTGTGGTCTCGTCTCATTAGAGAACATTGTGTTGAAACTTTCAAGGATCCTATGCCCCTGTTGGACTAGTGGATGATCAGTTTCAACCCCATGCAACAATCATTTATCAAGGATAAATTGGGCTCAATCCTTCATCAATCAAGAGTCAATATCCCTTTCACCATGTTCCAGGCTCTGACGCACTTGTGGGAACCAAAAGAGGCTGCTTTTCGCTTAGGCCAACATGTTTTAAGCCCACCTATAAAGGATTATGCCAGATTATTTCAAGCCCCACCTACTTCTGAAGGAATCTATGTCTTAGATCTTGGTCAAGGTCCACCCCTCATCATTTCAAACTTTTTAGGTGTCAAAAGAGGCCTCATAACCGCATTCATGAAGATTTGTAATGAGCACTACATTAGGCTCTCTACCTTGATGGATTAGTTTGAGGCCCTTGAAAATTTTAGAAATAAAAACGATATCTTCTATGTACCATCTGACATTTGGGAAGAAAACAGAGTGAATGCTTTTATTATTGCTGCTTTTGCCACTATCCTATTCCCACACGAGAATATGCTCATTCATTACCAAGTGGTGGAACTAATAGCTCAATATTTGGCTGGCAAATCCTAGATCCCTTCCATGTTGGTTGAATAAATCAGAAGCTTGAATCATATTAAATCTAAGGGCCAAGGTAGCTTCAAGGCCAGTATGGACTTGATGATAGTTTGGTTCACCAACCATACCAATTATTATGGGCACGAGTTAGCTAATCGGGTCCTTGTCAGCACCAACTATGATATTATATTATCCTTCACTGAATGAGTTCATATTAAAGATGATGAACCCTTTTGGAATCTAATTGCTCTCTTAGAAGACATGAATCCTAAAGACTACATATGGCAAGCTCGTTGGTTCAAGTGTCCAGCTGCCATACTGGGTTACAAAGAATATCCTGTGGTACCATTGATTAGCATAACAGGTTACACAGGCTACTACTCCTCTAGTGTAATAAGACAATATGGCATGTTGTAAGATATCACCGTCAAGCCAGATCTGGGATGAACCATGATTAATTACCTAGATCCAAACAAGATGCTTGTGGTATTGAAAGCTAGGGTCACACAAGTCAAGACTTTATGGGACAATCGAAAGATCAAGCCAGTCTATGAGATCGAACTAAAAAAATGAGGAAACTAAGAAGTACGAAGCTATTAGATGGTACGTGGCTGATCAATTAAAGAAAAATAAATGACAGCCAATACAAAGCCCTTGACATCCTTGAAACAGCACCACCTGAGCCAAACCCAAAAATTGTTGCTTATATGGAAACTATATAAGCTCGCATGGAAGTATGTTATCAATATTTTCAAGAAAGAGAGCGAAGCCTGAGTTATGAACTTCAGCAAGCTAGGAGCAAGATTATAGCTCTAGAGACAGAACTTAGAGATGCCAAGAGGAAGATTTGCGTGTTAGAGGAGAAAATCAATTATCTAAGGAAAGTCAAAAGATTAGTTTAGAGATCTCTATGTAATATTTTCCTTTTTTTTGAAAAAAAAAAGACAAAAAAAGGAAGTGAATGTATTGATGAAGTTTTTAAAACTACTTTATTTTCAAAAAAAGTTAACTCCGATAAATGTTCAAGATTCACCATAATATCTTAGTCATCATACCTTTTTACATATGTGTACTGCATCCTTACATCTTTTTAAGTATATTGCTGGTTAAAGCAAAGAAGTGAATTTTCAAAACATAACTAACCTGATCTTTGAGTCTATTCCAAGCCTTGAAAGATAGCATCCAAGTAGCTAAGGAGTCCCATTAACATAAGGTCTCGAGGAAAAATGGTTAACTTTGGTAACAACTCCGCCGATCAATCCACTGAGCAAAGGCTCAACTCAATGGAACAAACCGTGCTCAAAGTCACTAAACAAGTGCAGGCACTGATTAAAAACATTAATCAACCTAGGTTCCACTACGACCACCTGAAGGCTTTTCAGGGACCCAAAAGGTGATCGATGGCTAGCCCTTCGATAACGATGGGTCCCCACCTAAACTCAATGCTACCAAACTCAAGAAACAACTTGAGGCTTAATTTAAGGAAATGGAGAAAAAACTATTGGAAAAAATGAAGGCCTTTGATGGGTTCGATCAACTCTACGATCTTAAATTTACCACAATTTGAGGAAGGTGTATTCCTAGAAAAGTTCAAAGCACCCAAGTTTGAAAAATATGATGGGACCTGTTATCCTAACATGTACACAAGGCTATACATGTGAAGAATGGGGCAATATGCCAAGTTTGATAAATTAATGGTGCAGACTTTCCAAGATAGCCTCACAAGACCAGCATTAGCATAGTATGCCCAATTGGACCCTCGGGAAGCAGGATAACTTAGCAAGAGCATTTTTCAACCAGTATAAGTTCAACATCGAGATGGCTCCTTCGATTTGGGATTGAAGCAATATGAAAAGGAAAAAGGATGAATTGTTGAAGGAATATGCCCAGTGTTGGAGAGCTTTAGACGCTAGGGTTGCCACTCCATTACTAGAAAAAGACCTTATCTTCACCTTTATCAACACATTGGATGAGCCATTTTTCTCACATCTTGTGAGGCACGCATCAGCTAGCTTTTCCAAAGTAGCAATAGGTAGGTGCAAGATCGAGAGTGCCATCACGATTGGAAAACTGCAGCTTGAAAGAACACCCCTAGTACAAAAAACAACCCCATACAAAGGAAAGGATGCAACTATGAGTATGGTCAACATTTCAAATTTTTCCAGGGACATCTTAACATGTTCCTTTAATAACCAATTCAAATATGAATTTGCGAACAACACTTCTAAATCAATAGCGCGGCCTCAATGAAAAATAGAGGTTCATCCGAATCCCTGTCTAGCTTAGTCATGTGTTGGCTAAATTGCGATCTGATAATTTGATCAATTTCGAGGTACCAAGGGAAGATTATAGACCTAAAAACTATAATCCCGAGTTGAAGTGTGAATACCATCTTGGGCAAGTAGGACATTTCACAAATAATTGTCCAAGGCTCAGGAACAAAATCTAAGATCTCACTAATGCAAAGCTCATCGAATTGGACTTTGTTGAAGCTCCAAATGTTTCAATGAATCCCCTACTGAATCATGGCCCTGTCAATAATATGATCACCACTGAAGGTCCAAAGCCTGAGGTAGATTTGGATGAATTGCTTATCACTATGGAATAGGTAGCCTAGAATCTCCAGAAGATGGGATTCTTGCTTTACATTAATCTAAGAGATCGTACTAAGAATAAACCAGCCATCTACCAACTGTTGCAAGATAAGGTCATCACGAAAGAATATATCATAGAGAAGTTAGTTCCAAAGCCAAGAAAACAAAGTACCCAAGCAGAATTATGGGGGAGATACTAGGCTGGAGACCCAACTGTAGGGAATTTAAGAGAAGCGGGGAAGAGCAATATTTAGTTGACTATTGGTTCGAACCTTGAGTCTATGCTGATACACCTACAACTGGATAGGGCTCGAAGTTTGAGGAGGAAGATAAGGCTACTTAAGAAGCCTCTAATAAAGAAGGGTTCGTCGATATGATCGGGGGAACCCTGGAATCAATTAAGATTTAATGGTCCAAGAATACAAAAGAGAAGGTTGTGTTGTTGAAACCTAAAAGTTACACATTCCATGTGCCAATCGCCTCAATTGATTACAAAACGACCTAATTTGATTACCGAGCAGTCAATCGTGCTTCTATGGCAATGGTCGATGGGCTCACTCGATCAGGAAGGGTTTATGACCCAAGTGGAAAGAATGTAACTGGGGAACCATCTCATTAGGATAAAGAGGAAAGAAAGAACAAGGAGGAAAAGTCAACACTTGCAAAATTGATGAAGGGAAGTGAATTCAAGGTAATAGGACAACTAGCTAAGATACCCTCTTAGATATCACTCATGAGTCTATTAATAAGCTCCGATGTCGACCATAAGGCTCTGTTCAAGGTTCTTAAAGAAGTAAAGGTTACCGAAATCGTTTTAGAGAATACCTTTGGACATATAGCAAATTCGATCTTCGCAATGGATCAAATCACTTTTTCATCCGAAGAATTAGAAGGAGACAGAAAGCAACATAACAAAGCCTTATTCATAGTAGTCAAGAGCAATAACAAGATTGTCTCGTAAGTCTTTATTGGCAATGGGTCATCCCTTAATGTATGCCCTTTGGCTACTTTGAATCGGCTATTGTTTGAGCATTCGATGGTTCCAAAAGGGAAATTGTAGGAGAAGTTGAGTTAGAGGTTACAATCGGACTGCAAGCTTTCATCATACCATTTCAAGTATTGGACATCCTGTGGTCATTCAATATGTTGTTGGGAAGACCATGGATCCATACTGTTGGTGCAATCCCTTCATGTTTACACGAAAGGTGAAATTCATAGCAAATGGCTAAATCATCATTGTTATGGGCAAGTAGGACTACACCATCTATAGAGAGACAACCATTCCCCACATTGGAAATGAGTGGGAAGAGGATTTAGGGCTCCAAATGTTTGAGGAGGTATGTGCGCTAGATGAGGAAAAGGAAGCTCAGGTAAGGACCTTTGGTTTAGGTTACTCTCCCACTCCAGCCGAGGTGGCATAAATGAAAACGGTGATGAGAAGAAGGAAAACTGACAAAGAGTACAATCTGGCCATCAAGATCCTACACATCAAGGATTCTTTTCCAAAACCTCACCATGTCCAACAACCAAATGTTGCTAAGAATAATCTTTCAAGCACTCCAATAAATGAGGCATTCCTGAACAATTGGTTTTCCGTTCCTTATACTAGTTTTAAGTTTTTTAAGTAAGATTTGATCCCATGATTGGGATTTTGTCATTTTTTTTTTGTTTTATGATATGGTCAAATAAGTGTAATCAAACACTTTTAAGTTCCATGAAAATCCTTTCCATCTATAATTCTTTTCCTTTTCTATTTTCTCATATTCCTTATCTATATCTACTCAAATCCAATGATTGTGATGAAGTTCGGAGATATCTCGCGCTTATAATTAATGAAAAAATCGATATCACCTCCGATCCTACAGGGTTAGTTGATGAAGGTGATGTCGATCATCAAACCAAAACACAAGAAAATTGGCAGAAATTTGAACAGGGATGAATTGAGACTCTAGAACCCGTTGAGATAATCAATTTGGGAATAAATGGAGTCCCGGGAGTTTAAGGATCGGGGTAACTTACATGAAGAGGAGAAAGGTGATTTGATTAAGCTCTTAGCCAAGTACTTGGATGTTTTCGCATGGTCAGATGATGACATGCTCGGTTTAGATCTGTCAATTGAGGTCTATAAATTGCCAACTCGAGAAGACATTAAACCTAAAAGACAGAAGTTGAGGCATTTAAGACTAGATTTTCTACTTCAAATCAAAGAGGAAGTAAAAAAGTTACTTGAGGTGGGTTTTATCGAGCTATCGAATTATCCAAAGTAGGTAGCAAATATAGTACTTAGAGTTTGTGTAGACTTCTAAGACTTGAATCAAGCGACACCAAAGGATAACTTCTTATTACCATATATAGATGCTTTGGTGCACAACACTGTTGGAAGCCATCTTTTTCATTTATGGATGTATTTTTAGGATATAATTAGATACAGATGGTAGAAGAAGACAAAATCAAGACCACATCCATTACCACTTGGGGCACTTTTTGTTATAAGGAAATGCTCTTCAGTCTTAAGAACGCCAGAGCGACCTATCAACGGGCAATGCTAGCAATATTGCACGACATGATGCATAAAGAAGTCGAAGTATATGTCAATGATATGATCACCAAAATGAAAGAAGGAGAAGATCATGTAAACGTATTAAGGAGGCTTTTTGAAAGGTTGAGAAAATTTCAATTGAAATTGAATCCTGAAAAGTGCACTTTCGAAGTAACATCCGAAAAACTCTTAGGATTCATGGTCAATCAAAGAGGAGTTGAAATTGACTCAAATAAGGTTAAGGCAATAATGAATTTACCACCTCCTAAAACGCTGAAGGAAGTTAGGGCTCTCTTAGGCAGATTAGATTACATCTCTCGATTTATTTCCCAATCGACTGATAAGTGTCGCTCGTTATTTAAACTGTTGAAAAAGAACGCAAAGGTACGATGGGACGAAGAGTGTGAAGTGGCGTTCAACAAGATCAAGCAATATTTGATGAATCTACTAGTACTGGTAGTTCCCACGCTAGGACGACCTTTGTTCTTATACCTCACACTTCTTCCTAAATCCATGGGATGTGTACTAGGATAGAAAGACCGAGACAGAAAAGAAAGGGCTATTTACTACATAAGCAAAAAGTTCACAAATGGAGAACAAAAATACTCAGAAGTCGAAGGGACTTATTGTGCATTAGTCTGGATCATGTATAAACTTAAGTAGTATACTCTTTTCCACTTGGTCAAACTCATTACAAACATAACCCTTTAAAGTACTTGGCAAACAAACTGGCTTTAATTGGGAGAAATTCCAAGTGGCAAATGTTACTCTTCAGTTTAACATCACATATGTAAACCAAAATTTAGTTAAAGGGCAAGCCCTGGCCGATCAACTTGTTGAAAATCCAGTTGACAACAAGGAAATGGGAGAATAAGCTTGGTTCCCTGATGAAGACATTTTAGTAACTGGGATGGATGAAGAATATGAACCGCCTAAGTGGAAGTTATACTTCGATGGAGCAGCCAGCGTATATGGGTATGGGATCGGGGTAGTTTTTGTTTCGCCCAAAGGAGATCAGTTTCCAACATTGGCTAGGTTGATATTCCCTTACACTAATAACGTAGCCGAATACGAGGCTTGTATCATGGGATTAAAAATGGTGATCGAAATGGAAATTGAGGAATTAGAACCGTCAGGATATTCCTCACTCATTATTTTCCAAACTTGAGGAGAATTCAAAACTAAGGATCCTAAGTTGATTCCTTATCATCATTACCTGTCAGAGTTAACAACACAGTTTAAGGGGGTGTTCTTCACTTATGTGCTTAGAATCCAAAACCAGTTTGTTGATGCTTTAGCTACCTTTGCCTCCATGATCTAACTCATCAAAGGGATAAAAATACAGTCGTTACAAGTTCGGTTAGAAGATGAACCCGCATTTTGTGCTATCATTGAACCACCAGAACCATGGTTCAATGATATCAAAACATTTCTCCGAACGGGTTTTTATCTTAAGAACACCATAAAGAAAGATCATGTAAGGACCCGACTCTCTAAATCCCGAGATTTTGAGTACCGAGTCCCCAACCACATATAACGTTTTCACATTATATGTAAGGTTGTCCTAAAACTAACAGTTTATGAAAATTGTTTGATCAAAACTACTAAAACTTTATAAAGAACTTTTAACAAAATAAGATTGCTAACAAAAGCAATCTATACATACATTTACATCATATATACACTGTTTAGTGTCAATACAAGACACTACAAAATTACAAGTTTTCTTAAAGCAAAAAGAATCCTAGGAGATCTTAAGGTCTTTACAACTTAGGCTTATTTATCAAGCCTTCTATACAAAACTTTTCCTTTAGCAAAAACTCCTCCAAAATTCCAAGGTGTTCGAGTCCTATTCGTCCCACTCATCCATGAATCTCTCAGTCTGACTCGTAACCCAAATCATCATAAAACTCGTCTCCAATACCTGCAAAGCAGCAAAAGTGAGCCAAAAGCCCAGTACACAATAACAAATGCAAGAACAAGTTATCAAGCCAACATAAATCGAATGAAATGCATCAATAGACATGTGATTATCTTATTACATTTTCTTTCGCAAAACAACAAGGGGGTATTCAAACCCCGGAATCATGCTTTGGGAATTTAGGGATCCTGAGTAACAGCAGCTGCTCAGGAAGTTGATATAAGCAATCCGAATACTTATATCTCCTATATCTATTTCATAAAGAATATAGCTTCATTTAGGGTTCAAAAGTCGTTGCCCGACTCTACTTAAACTCAGTCCATAACATGAGCCTAGTTCACAAGTTCCCATAAACTTTGAACTAAACCATGATATTTCCCCTTAAGTTTAAGTAAACGTTACTCAGATACTATTCCCCCTATCGGCTACCCACTTAACCCAAAAGAATCGCTATTGCATCATAGCGTACCATCGCATCATAGTAAAGTCATTGCATCATGACTTGGTTAAGCACCTAACTAACATGTCATTGCATCATGACAGGTTTGCTGCTCCTCGGACTAGATTAAATAGCGTAATAGACATCTAATTCATCAAAATATTAAGCCAAATCAAATTAAGTCAAATTAGGAATGCCTAGTCCTAGCAAACATCAAACAAATTATTGCGCACCTGAACCCGATAGTATATCACTATAGTCATTCGGTGATGAACTAACTGAAGAACCCTTAACTGAAATAGGAATATCAAAATAATCAATAATTGAATATAGATTTCACATCCACATATATATATATATATATACAT
Organism: Combretum micranthum; assembly: GCA_024138025.1. Classification (NCBI taxonomy): domain Eukaryota; kingdom Viridiplantae; phylum Streptophyta; class Magnoliopsida; order Myrtales; family Combretaceae; genus Combretum; species Combretum micranthum. The sequence goes on along the minus strand of JAMXBD010001642.1, from coordinate 94,612 downwards.
ATCACAATCCTAGATCAATTGTACAAGGAAATTCATTAAACTTTGCATAGAGTTTTAATATTAAATTCATGCATAAAACATGTTTATCTAGCTTATATATTCAATAGGGAATCATATATAAAGTAAAGATTGAAGATTGAAGAAGTTTGAATTTGAAAAACTCAGGGGATACGCTGCCTTCCAACGCTTGCAAAATTTGAATGAATGCCGACAGCGTGGGAAGTTTATGCCGGCGGCGTTTTACTCCGGCGTTTAAATATTTGGTTCTGTTCCACTTCAACACCGCCCCTTACGCCGGTGGCTTTGACTCTTTAATTGTCGGCGTACATTTTAAAAAAACAAATGCTGGTAAAATTTCTTGTAAAAGCCGGCGGTGTTCAAAGCGACGTTAAAAAATTTACTTCTGTTTGCTTCGAACACTGCCTCTACGCCGGTGGCGTTGAAATTCCAAATGCCGGCATACGTTCAAAACAGAACTATTCGACAGAACTCATTTCCCCTGTTTTTCATTTTGCAACTTTCTAACCTATAACACTTTTAAATCTTCTTCAATTTCATTTTTAGCTTTATATACTTACTCCTATCTACACTAATCAATCCTAGCAACTTAGAACATTAAATCAACACATATAATCACGTCAAATCCCACTTCTATTCATCCTCAACTTTAACTACTCAAACTATCTTTATTTCTTCCCAACACTTCATATTACTACCACAACACATAAACAAACACACACACTAACAAAACACAATCCAACCCAATTTCAATGCATGAACAAGCAATTTAGATAACATTAAACTCATTCTATCCAATATCTCACATAGCTACTATAAGAAATGAAAATAAAACAAAAGTTATACTTATATCAACTCACATGAATATGCCTTGTCTTGGAGAGAATTTTGATTCTCAAAGCTTGATGTTGTTTTTGGTTTGAGCTTGGAATTTGGAGTGAATGAAGAAGAGAAAAGGAAAGAAAGAAAGAGGAAATTTCGAATAAAAAGAAAGGGCTGCCAAAGGAGAGTCTAATTAAGCAAATTTTAGTCTTAAACTTATCTTATATTTGACTTTTAAGGCTTATATAACTTTAGTTTGCATTTAAGTTAATATAGGCATAATTATTGACTTAACTAAGGGAAATTTCTATTAACTAATGTTAAGCAAATCCAAAGTTGATTTTATAGATTTAAACTCAACTTAACATATTAATGTATAAAAGACACAATTATTAACTATACTATACACACATTAACATATATAAAACAAGGATATTAATTCCATTACATATGCAAAATAACACATGAAATGTTCAATTTACACTAACTTAAACACATTTAAACTATTACCAAACACAACTCTCAAAATCAATATCCTCATTTAGTTCAATAATTAAGATAAATAAACATACACATAGAAATTAAATAGAATTTAAATTTGGATCATTTCATATCAAAAGGCATTAAGACGGTTAGCAAGTTATTTTTCGCTAAGCGAAGTCACATTGTACAAAAGATCTTTCGATGCAACTCTATTAAGATGCTAGATGAGAAAGAAGCCAAACGACTCGTGGAGGAAGTTCATGAAGGAATATGCGGACCTCACGTGAATGGCTACAAATTAGTTAAGGAAATCATGAGGCTAGGTTATTTCTTGTTGACTATGGAGTCAGACTGCATTAAACATGTGAGACACTACCATTTGTGCCAAGTATATGCAAATTAGATAAATGCCCCTCCAAAGAAATTGCCATCGATGTCAGTACCATGGCCTTTCTCGATGTAGGGAATTGATGTGATTAGACCGATCTCACTTAAGGCTTCAAATGGTCATCACTATATACTAGTCGCAATTGAATACTTCACCAAATGAGTAGAAGCCTCTTCATACACTAACATGACGAAAGGAGTTATAGTGTGATTCATCAAAAGATATGGAGCACTGGAAAGTATCATTACCAATAATGATACACATTTGAGCAACAAAGTAATGGATGAATTATGTCAACAATTCAAAATCAAACATCGAAACTCCACTCCATATTATCCACAAATGAATGGGGCAGTCAAAGCCGCTAACAAAAATATCAAGAGAGTCATTGAGAAAATGGTTGTTATTTACAAAGACTGGCATGAAATGCTTCCTTTTGCGATAATGGCCTAACAAACTTCCATTAGGGTGTCGATTGGAGCCACACCTTATTCCTTGGTATATGGAACTAAGGCTATTTTGCCAATTGAAGTTGAAATCCCTTCACTTCAGGTTTTGGCAGAAACTAAGCTCAAAGAAGTTGAATGGGTGAAACAAAGGATTAAATAGTTAAGTCTCGTCGATGAAAAAAGGTTAGCCGCTATGTGTCATGGGTAGTTATACCAGTAAAGAATGGCTAGAGCATTTAATAGAAAGGTTAGGTCCCGAAGTTTTCAAGAAGATGACCTAGTGTAAAGAAAAGCACTTCCCAACATACAAAACCCTAGGGGGAAGTTCACACCAAATTATGAAGGACCTTACATAGTAAGAAAGGTGTTAACGGGTGGGACATTGATATTGTTACGAATGGATGGTCCATATCTAAAGGACCCTGTAAACTCGGATGCTATAAAAGTGTATTACCCATAATCAATGAAGAACTTGTTGTTTCCCATGTTTATGTGATTTTATTTTCACTAATTCCAAGCGAAGCAGATATCTTTGAAAGCCTTCAAGATTAGTTCGATCTTTTACCAAACCACTTGCAAAGATAAGTTTCTTAGCTTTGTGCAACCATGAGTGAAAAAGTGAGGTAGTGATTCAAGCAGATCATAAAGTTGAGAAACATGTGCATTATTCTAAATTATTAAGATTAACTTTTACTTGAATAAATTAAATTATTTAGGGATAACCAATCATTACGAGTCAAATATTTGATCAGAAATTTCAAGGAAGTAGAGTCAAAAGGAAAAAGCTTGAGGAGTCAACCAACCATCTGACTTATATACTAGTGTTAATGGGATTCCTAGATGCGGTACTGGATAGCTATCTTTCAAAAGCCCAAAATCAAGATAAGTATGTTTTCTCATTCCTAAGAAATAAAAAAGAAAAAGACCTGAAGAGTCTTCTTAACCAGAAAAGACCCGAAGTCCATCTAAGTCTCCTTAACAAGAAAAAAAGGCCCAAAGCCCATTCAAGTCTTCCTAAACCAAAAAAAAAAAGACCTCAAGCCCATCCGAGTCTCCTTAGCGAGAAAAGACTCGAAGCATATCCAAGTCTTTCTAAACGAAAAAGACTTAAAGCCCATCTGAGTCTTCCTAAATAGAAAAAACCCGAAGCCTATCTAAGTCTCCTTAACGAGAAAAGATCAGAAGCCCATCCAAGTCTTCCTAAATAGAAAAGACCCAAAGCCCATTCGATCTCTTTAAAAGAAAAAGATCAAGAAATATAGAGTGGAAACCTAGGAAAAATCGCATCTTAGGACAACTCTAGGGGTTTGGTATGGTAACCTTTCATGATACAATAACGTCACCAAAAGTCATTACCACCTCTCCAAGGTTCAAAATCACAAGACCATTGCTTTCTCACTCAAAATCTTTCCCAATGGACTAGAAGCTCCAAATGTCAGGTAAGACCTTTTGAGGACAAAAATCAGGTATCTTTTTATCTTTGTAGTGAAGTTTTGACAAACATTAACACAAAGAGAGGCAACTATAGACACCCTATTTTTGCCGATTCAAGGCTTTAATTTACAGTAAAAATTAATATTATATCAAGCCCATAAATTACAATACAAAAAAATAAAAATAATTGAAAAATTAACTAATAAAAGTTTTTGGGTTTGATATAATACTAATTTTAATTATATATTTTTTTTTTGGACCCAAGTAAATAACCCATATAAATAGACTCATTTGATTAGGCCCATTTTTCCAGAGTCCTTAAATTTGTGCAAAATAAAATCAAGGCATAGGCCAACGGCCTAATAGAAACACACACACCACACACACAGCGAAGACCGGGGGTTCGAATCTGCACAGAAGCATATTTCAGTTTTTTCCATCAGGTGCGTGCACTAGACGCCTCCACGCATGTTGCGTGTATGGCATGCGTGTGTAACAAGCGCATTATCTTCTTCCTCATTGAGCCCAGTTTTTCCCTCTCAACATGGCAGTTTCAAGCTCATTTTTTAGCCACTTTCGATCCAATTCGCACCAAATTGAGTAAGGGTTTTGAAGTAAGCATGGGATACCACAAGTTAGGATAAAAAAACTAGTCCTAAAATTATCAAATTGGTATCCAAATTTTGGTCTAAAGTTCGTGAAAAACCCATGTTTTTGCGTGCATTTTTTTTTCGAATTCTTTAATTTAACTTACGCGAGCTTCTAGAACTCCTAATCCAACTTCCTTATCCTCATTCTAGAAGCTTATTTGGTTCATTGATCACTAAACAAGATCTAGAATCTCAAATTCGCACTACACCAACCTGATCTCGAACGAGCCTCCACCAAATTTGACTCCTAAACACTATAAATAAGAGTCGTAATGACTATTTAAAGCATGCTCATCCATCAACAAGCATCCAAAATGCAAATTAAGTGTCTATTTCATCCAGAAGGCCTAGAATCAAATTTTTCAAGTTCTAGGGTTTACAGTTTCAATTTTTCGAAATCACTTCTAATCAAAGCCAAATTGGAGTAAACCAAGACAATAATTGAATTAAAGGGTGGTAAAAGCTTTAGTTAGTAGCTTTCCTCTTTGTTTGAAACGTCTCTACTATCTTCGATAATGTCCGCTGCTAACCTCCATTGTTGGAAGCTCGAAACCACCCCTCTTGGACGTTTTTGACCCAAATTGCCACCACTGGATTGCTCACTGCTCCCCTCCCCCCAAGATCCGACCCTACCTGCTGCAAACCCACTCCAAGATCCGAAGACCCAACCCTCGCATCCAAACCAGGTTATTCTTTATTTATTTATTTATTTATTAATAATAATATTAATAAGTGTTTTTATTCTAATGCAAAAAATATATAATAATATGTATATGATTTTATATATGTATGTAGTATGTATATATATAGATAAAAAAATATATAAAAAAACATTAGAAATAATGCAAGAAATACACAACGTATATATATAAGAGGTCTTTTGACATGTAGGAAAATTTTTTTTTTTAAACGTAAAAAGTCAATTTGATAACGTGAACAAGTATACATGAAAAACATATTTTCTTACAAAATAAAAAAAATTAACAAACTTAAACGAAAAATATTTCAAAAGATGAAAAAATACCAACGAATTGAAGTTTTCTAAAAAGAACTACGTGACGTCGGAACCTGATTAGCAAGTACATAAGCACCTTCAAGATGACATAAAATCTAAAAATATATATTTTTTATTCCATCACATTTCTTTTGTAAATTTTGAAATAATTATTAGTTGTAAATACTAAATAATTTTGTCGTCAATTTGTAAATAAAACTGTAAATTTAGAAATCCATATGATTTGATTTGTTTTTGAGCATTAAAAGGATAAGATTTTAAATTATGAATTTTAAGTAGTAACCATATGGTTTAATATGATAGCCATCGAATTCAAAAATTTCTTATTTGTAAAATTTGGTTTTTCAATCAAATTTTTCACGGACTAGTAGCTAAGTTAGGATTAACCAACTCATTGATCTTAACTTATTTTTCTCAACTATCGTCAAGTGGCGACTCTAAATGTTTCCAAAAATTGAATTTCTTTTTATTCCTAATTGAATGCTTGTATCAAATGAATTAAGGTTTGGTATAAATCGGATTAAAAGAAATAAAATTAGAAAATGAAAAATTCAGGCTCGACAGACATTTTTGGACATTATTAGAATGTGATCTATAAAATGTATGCTTAATTCGATTGTTGTTATAAAATGTATGCTTAATCCAATTGCTGTTATAAAACTTTTCTAAATAAGAATCCATAGCACATTATTAGAATGTGATCTATAAATTAGACCAATAAAAGATTCAATGGTTTAAAATTGAACTTGGTCATTTCATTATAAGTTGACGTTGTGAGGTTTCTTTGGGAAGTGTGAGTGAGCCCTTTGATTTCATGTGTGGAACAGTTGATGTAGAATTCAATCGTAATAGTAGAGAATAGATTAGTATTTAAAATGCTAAAGGCCTAAGGTTTTCCACACCACTATTTTATTATTTATATTTTAGTTGTTTTATTCCTTAGTATTCTAATGGAACCTTTTTGTTTTTTTTTTTCAATAATCTCCCCCAAGTTCATCTAGCATGATCCAATTGCGACTTGCTTTTTTTTCTTTCATTTGTCTCAGGCTATTTATGAAGCCCATTTCAATAATCTCCCCCAAGTTAAGTTGCTCATTTTGATTCTACGGCGATTTGTGTATAAGTCGCTATGTCCCAGATAGTATATTTTATTCCAGTTATCATGTATTTTTGTTCTAGATAAAATGTTTCAGATCAGTATATTTTGTTCTATATTAGGATATTTGTTTCAAGTGTAAAATATACTAAAAATGTGCTAGGTAAGCATATTTTATTCTAGGTGCGACTTGACCCAAGTGTAACCCGGAGGGGTTCTGAACTTCTAATTTATTGAAGAGAATAGAAACAGTATTGTTATTGATAACGAGATCTGATATCAACAAATGAAGGGAAAAAAAAAAGATTTAGATTGTATTTTTTTTCGTTTTCTTTCACTTTTGCTTCTTTTTTTTTCCTTTTCTTTGGAATAATCAACAAGCTTTGATACATGAAAGAGAACAGGGAAAAAAATGGCAAGAATGGTGAAGAGACTTGAAAATCAACTGACAACCAAGATGGCATAACCTTTTTCATTTATTTTTTTTCATTTTTTTTCCTTTTTAAATGAGAAACTTCTAATTTGTAAAAGATAAAAGAAGTAATTGGCAAGAATGATAAAAAGACTTCAAATTAACCGATAATCAAGATGACAGAGCCTTTTCCTTTTAATTTTTTTTTTACACTTTTTGTTCTTTTCAATCGATAAACTTCTAATTTGTAAAAGATAAAGAAGCAATTTGTAAGAACGGCAAAGAGACTTGAAATCAAACAACAACCAAGATGACAGAACATTTTTCTCAATTTTTTTTTTTTTTTGGGTTTTTGATTGGACAAACTTCTAATTTGCGAAAGACAAAGAGACAATTAACAAGAATGAAAAACAGACTTAAACTCAACTAAGAAGACAGACTTTGGTTTATGCTTTGTTCAAATTTTGAAGAAGGAAGGACAACTTCGATGTATTAAAATGAAAAGACAAAGAAGAGAGCAGTTCAAAGTAGACATAGGCACGGCTCGATTTCGAATCAGGAATCGAATCAAATCATCATCGGTGATTATAGAATCAGATCCGATCAGTTGGACGGTTCTAAAAGGCTAAGGAACCGCCAATTTTCAAGTTCCTAGCCTAGAACCGAGTGGAACTTGCGGTTCCAAACGTTCCATTATAAAAAAGAAAAGAATTATGTAAAAAAAATTATAAATTATATTAAATATATAATTATTAATGTTTTCACTATTTCATATGAATAGTAAAATTTATTACCTATTTATAATATTTAATGTATTATTATCAATAATACAAATGAACATAAATTAAAATCATAAATAATTTAGTTTATATAAACTACTCATAAAAGCAAAATTATTCTTTAATAATATGAGACTATTTTTTGTATTATAATTTTTTCGTTATCTTCTAGAGTATTTTGCAATCTCGTATTACTAATTATAATTAATATTAGTTGTGTTTATATATAAGTAAATGCGCATTCTAAAAAAATTGCTATAAATTTTGGCTGAATAATCTAATACTTCTAAACCAAATAATTAATTATTTTGAGTTTAAAATTCATTTTATTAAAATATAAAACTTATTTTTTTTACGTAAAAAAAAAGACGATTTTACAGTTCTAAAACCAAAACCGAGAACTGCTAATTCCATAGAACCAAACCAGAATCATGGAAGACGATTTCGATTCTGGTTTCTTATTTTCAAGACTTGAAATTGGCAGTTCTAGTTTCGATTCGATTCCAAAACCGTGACGATGTCTACTTGAAAGCATGGCAGATTAGAGATTACATAACCTCGTCTTAATATTTATAGTGCATTGAGATGATCTTTTTGTTCTTTGCTTTTTTTTTACTAATATTGTTAATGACTGCACTGGAATCTCCAGCTTTTACTTTATCTTTTCCTTTCTTTGTTCTTAGCATTGCTTTTCTAAACTTTTTATTTTCAACAATTTAATATCCATATTTGGTTCGTATGTATTTTTTTTAATTAAATAATAATAAAGTCATTTTATCAATTTTAAAGTAACAGACGTTTTTTTCAATTGTACATTATTTATCACTTGCCCTAACATGCATGTCAAATAAGAAAAGTAATATCTATTACTTTTAAATTAACAAAAATATTTTCTTTTCTACTTACAAAAATTATATACTAAATTGTATAAAATATGTACATATACTAAATTGTTAAAAGTAAAAATTTGAACAGCCATATTATTAAAAATTGATTTTACCAGATCATGAATAGTTTATTGGTGTCTAAGGATGATTATTATTATTATTATTATTATTATTATTATTATTATTATTATTATTGTTATTATATTTAAAGATTAATTTAAATGGAATAGATTAACGTTCGTGGAAAACGTGTTGGTCTCTCTTTTAGTTTTTAGATGGCCAAGCGTTTCCATTCTGTCTTCATTCGAAGGCTCGAAGGCATCACATCTCATCACAGTCGCGTCTCAAGATTCTCAACTCTCGAGTAATTCTTATCTTTTTTGCTTCGGTCGGATTTTTCCAGACGAGGGCTCCGGAATTAGAATTCCTCTGTGCACAAGCAAAACGTTATCATTTTTTTTTTTTTTCTTTTTGAAGGCTGTTACAATCCCTTGCTACGGATTTTATTTCAATATATATTTAAGAAAATAATATATTTTGTAAAAAAATAAAATTATCACAATTAACCTCTTCGGACTTTTAAATAATTATTTCCTTACAATGTAGATATAAAAAATATTTGAAAAATAGTACATTTTAATTAATAGATATTGTCACGACTAACTTTGAGGTAGTTTTTAAATAAATATGTTATAATCATGTGAAAATAAAAATAAGTTAGAACCAATTATATCACAACACACACCCAAACATATATATAATATATATATTGCTAAGTCGATATGATCTAGAGTCCACGCCGATTTATATCCATTAGATTTACTTATAAATCCTACCATACCATATTTAAATTAATTTAAAAACAAAGTAATAAGAATCTTATAGGAGGATTTTTTTTTTCATTTTAGCAAAAAAAAAAAAATGCAGTAGGTATGGGTGGCTATAATTCAAAGAAAACAATAATTATGGACGGTTCTTTGATACATGTATATCTACTTATATTATGTTATATTATATTTAAAATACTTATAAAAGTACCTATAAATTACTTATATGCATTATAGTTCTGTATAAATTAATTTTAAAAATCTAATTAGGAATTATTGGAGGATTTTTTTTTTTTTGGAATTAATTAAAAACTGTAGTAGTATGTATAGTTATTGAGAGAAAACTAACAATTATAGATGTTTCTTTTATACCTACTTATCTATATCTATTATATATATTATGTGCTATACTATGTCTATAAATATGTATCTATATGCATATATATATATATATTCTTTAATGTTAATTATATTATTAAGTGAAAACTTGGATTTATTGTATGGGTGTACAAGATCGGTTCTCCAAACAAGTAGTGGCTTCGCTATGAATTACCTTACTCATCGATATAGATATTGTTAATAAAGTATCATAAAGTTTGCATAGCATTGATGATTTCAAGTTATGACGCTAAGTTTTTTTTTATTATCTAAATTTATTTCATAATTTTTTAATTCAATTTATAAATGATAATGAGAAGAATTATGTTGACACTACATGTAAAAGGCCAATGACCTTGTAATATAGGGATATTCGATCTTAGTTCTCATTCTTCAGGTATTAAGTTTAATTTCTCACATGAGTCTATTGTAATGATTCTAGTAGTTACATGGTAATGATTCTCACTGATGCGTTATTGTAATCATAAAAAAAAAAAAAAAAAAAACTGCATATAAGAGTGTAGTATTGTGTTTTCATCCGATCCATTTCATTTCGATATGATTTAATGTAAAATTGATTGGTTGCTTTTGATGAGGTGATAATGCAATTGTATTATTTCTGTTATTTTTTAAATCAATAATTATTAGGAATGGACCTACAGGGCCAAAGAGGGCTCCTCCCCTGGGACATTTTTTTAGTTGTATTTAGTATAATAAAGAGAATTGTGTAAGGGATTTTTAAAAAGAAAATATAAATTCTACATTGCTTTAATGATAGCATGGTGGTTAAGTTCTTCTGCAATAAATGGGACGGGAGATCATCTGAGCGATTCTCAGCTATGTCCAAAATTTTTTTTTTTTTTTTTTTGGCTTTTAATACATTTTGACATAAATGCCTAGACTGACAAGGCCTATAAACAAGCCAATTTTTTTAAGACTCGGACTCGATTTATTTAAAAATTATAGAGCACAAGCCAAGCTTTTTATTAAATCTGAAATTTAGGCTTCAGCTCGATTCATGTAGCTAAATAAGTTTTATTTTAAGCTCGAGCTTGAGCTTGGTCCATTTACAAATTGAGCTCGAGCTAAGTCGAATTTTTTATCAAGCCTAACGTGTTTTTATTGAGCCTAAAATTGAAGTTTGAATTTGACTCGTTTAAATAATCCATTTTCCATTTTTTCAAACCTAAAAATAATATATATGAGTTATCAAATATATATAAATATATCTTAAATAGACATTAGTTTTGTTTTTTTTAATTATTTATTAATATATCATAAATACATAACTTATAAATTTGTTATTGAGTCTCTTAATGAGCTTATTGACAAGCCTAAAACGAGCCGGTTCGCTAGCATATATCAAAGCTCGAGCTCGGGTAATTTAGATAAACAAGCTTTATTTTAGGTTTGAGCTCGATTCATTTACTAAACGAGCTGGAGTTGGGCTTAAGTAGCGCGACTCATTTGCTGCTCTATCTAGCATGAATAAGTGCCATAAATAGCTAGTCTAACATAAAGAGCTAGTTCAACAATCTCCATTCTTTCTAATTGGTGTTGTTTTTCTTTCTTCTATTCTTTTTTTATTCCTCCTACACTCATGTAGTTCGACTCGTTTGTAGCTCTATCTAGCATGAATAAATGCCATAAATAACTAGTCTAACATAAAGAGCTGGTTCATCAATCTCCATTCTTTCTAATTCATATTGTTTTTCTTTAATCTATTCTTATTTTATTCCTTCTACACTCATTATATATATTATGATTATGAACGGATTACTTTACAAAAATTTTCCCTTAATTAAATTAATTAATAACTTATTAGGATACCCATTAACAATTTACTAGATATAAAAAATATTATAGATGAATTTATAGGACACCAAAGGCACTCTAAAATTTTATATAGTATTTTAAAAACTCTATTAGATTCCCTTATTAAAACAATATGATATATAAAATATTAATGATGAAATGTCTAGCTTGAACAAGAGTTTTTTTTTTTTTTTTTTTTTTTACACATTCATGGGTTAAGAATTTAATGGTATTATATATCTTATCTTCTATATTTCAATATTATATATGTTTTATAATACACGTAAAAATTTGTACTGGTCTTGGCTGTCAACTTCAAGGTACCATGTTGGATCCCATGTTGTACTAGTCCTTAGTGAATACATTATTGTAACCATCGAAAAAAAATATCTTTCTTATGTACCGCACGAAATAGGTTGTGTATATATATTGTAATTTAGTGAATGTTTAAGAGCCCATTAAAGAAAAAGTATTTTATGTTGATAGAAACTCACTATATATATTTAATGGTATTACAATCTTTATTTTGCTACATTTATAATAAACGATATCTCATTATATAAACTACAATTGCAAAAAGAAAAAAATATTTTATAAATTACGTTAATCTTGATTTATGAGAGGGAAAGCTTGGCCAAGCTTGGCCCGCAAGTGCTGCCTCTGTCCCTGATAATGATATTACCTATAGATCTGCTTTAAAGAAGTGAAGTTTTCTTAAATAATAATGGTAAGAATGGAAGTTGTTTTCAATCAAATGTAATAAAAACTAAAACTGTTAGGTATCAAGTCCAAAGGGAGAGCCCAACCCAAAAGATTAGCCTATTAGGTGGGAGAATCCTTTAGGCATAAATATCATTCTATAATTTCTCATAAAACAGATATGGGATCATAACATTACCCCCCCTTGAAAAGCTGACGCCCTCGGCGGCTACTCTAGGTGGCCCACTATGGATGGCTTTCATTCTAGAAGGCTCCATTCTAGCTTTTTTTTTTTTTTTTTCTAGGTAGCCCTTTTCCAGGTCATCCCTTTCGTTAGCATCGGTCTCTCAATGAGAGCACCAAATATTAGGTACTAAGTCCAAAGAGAAAGTCCAACCCAAAAGACTAACCTATTAGGTAGGAAAACTCTTTAGACTTAAACATCATTCTACAATTTCTCATAGAACTAATATGAGATCATAACAAAAACCATCAGTCCTATTTCAAAATTGACTTATGTGAATATAATGAGAAGGATATATAAAACGTGACAAAGGATCAAGAAGAATTGGTACTTCAAGATACTTTTGTTTGAGAAATTGTCAGCTTATATTTTTCTTTTATCTTTTCGTATAATTTTGATTTGGCTTTGTGCTAGATTAATTGGGATTATAACTAAATTACAATAATATTTGTATCATATGAAAATATTGAAAATAAGTTTATAATTGTAACAATATACTAAAAAAATTATTGATAGTTTATTAAATTAATTACTTTATTGTCGTTAAATATTCAAGTTTAAATATATGTTCTTTATCATTTTGGGAATCATTAGAGAAAACAAAAGATTTTTTTTTTTTTTTAACTTTGGTTAAATATCAATATCTTTTCACATGTTCCTTAACCAATAATTTGTAGAAATTTGTGGACCTTTCTTATTTTTAATAGGATGTTATCTTTTTTATATACTTAATTACAAGAATGATTTAAATTAAACAACTGACGCACGTGATATTAATTAATTTGTACACATAGGGGGCATCGTCTACTAGTATCTCTCTATACATATCTTTCTTTTAGGTTAATGATATTGTTAAGTGAATACCTAGAGTTTTGGACTCCACACTCTTTTTGCTTTAATATTATTAATATGTCATATATTACTATTTTAATTAATTTAAACAAACTAATAATAACTTTATTGGAGGATTTTTTTTTTTTGGGATTTAGTATTGAATGTGGTAATCATGGTAGTTTTTGAGAGAAAAGATTAATTATGAATGTTATATATATATATATATATATATTATATATAATATAATTATTGAGTATTAACTCTCTCAATGGACATTTTAGTAAATTGCCTATTTATGTTACTACATTCATCATAATTAACCTATTAACAACAGTATTCCTTCGGCCAAAAAAAACAACGGAATTCCTCTTTTTCCTCCATTTTTTTTTTCAAACTTCAAACTATATGTGTTTTTTAAGCAAACTATCATATTTTTTTTTTCGAAGACAAGTAGATTCTGGAAATAAAAAATTATTCTAAACTATTTATGTGTACATTCTTTTTTAAACTAATAGAGGTTTACATAATTTTATTAAATAATTATCTTATGATATAAATTTGGTCATATTGATGATTGCGCTTCTGTTAGTATACCAATTATCTGTTCTGTTAATTCAATATATCCATATTAGACACCATGAACTTTTTTGTCGTGATATTTCATTGATTATTCTTAATAATTCTTTACTATTAATATTTATTGGTATCAACTCTCTTTTACATGGCCAAAAAAAAAAAAAACTCTCTTTTACGATATTTTAGTAAATTGATATATAAGCTAGTAAACGACGACTACACATCTATCATAAGAGCAGGTTAACGGCATTAAACTCCCACCAATAAACTAGCTCTCTTTTCTCTGCAATTTTTTCTTTTAAACTACTTTTGTTATTCTAGTAAGACAAACTATCAAATAAATTTTTTCTTTCCTAAAAAAAAAATTTTAGACTGTTTATGTCAACTTTTTTTTTATTGTGTCAAGATTCGACAAAGTTCCAATCAAATTACCACAAATATTTTTTTTCCCTATTTATCTCATCAAGGTTGTCACCCAACAAATTATGCACCTAATAAGGCAATTTAAAGAAAAGGTGTAATTACAAAATTACCCCTCAAACATTTTATATAGGTGCAAATTCAACCCTTAGACTTTAAAAGTGTACTTTTGACATCCTAAGCTTTCAATATTTGGTACAGTTAAGGACAATTAATATTTTTTATGTGCACTTTGAAAATTTAAGGGAATAAATCTATAGATTGGTGAAAGTTTATGAGGTAAATCCTTAGATAGGTGATGGGGTAATTTATAATTTCTTTGGTTTGTTTTAATGGAAAATGTTAATAATCCTTAATTAATTATGCTAATTTATGAAAGTTTAAGGGGTCAAAAAGTGCATTGTGAACGTTTAGGGGATAAATCCACATCGAGGTGAAAAATCAGGAACGTAATTTGCAAATTCCTCTAAAGAAAATGCTTATTTTCTTTCACCAATTCTTTAGATCAGTTGATTTCTCACCTAAATTAACTGACATATTAAGGTTCAGGTTTGTATTCTCTTTATTATACCTCTTTGTTTTAGCATTTCTCACTTGATATTTTGCCGGTTTACCTAAAGTGAATTGAACACCTTCAAGTTGTCTCAACTCATCACTTCTACTTGCTTTTTTTGGGTGTTGTTCATAGTTCCTCTTTCACATTAAAACAATATTTTGGTGGAGAAATCGATGATCCTCAAGTAACCATTATTGATGATTCATGTGGCAAGATTTTCCTCCTTTTTATAACCATTTCCCATCCTTGGACTTGGCAAATATATGACATGCAAATTTTCCCTTTGTACTCCAACTAGATAGGTTTCCATAAGCAGTAAAGTCATTATCGTACACATCCATGTAGCATGCGAATAGAAAGTTTGTTAAGTTAAAGCATCATAGTTCTCAACACCTTCCCATAAATGTAATAATTCTTATATTAAGGGTTCTAGGTAAGTATCCATGTCATTGCTAGGATTTTTTCAACCTGAATTGTCATTCATAAGATAAGGGATGTTTGCTTCATGCAAATCCATGGAGGAAAACTATAGATGGATAGTACAATTGACCATATAATGTATGTTATATTCATTGTTCCAAATAAATTAAATCCATCGCTATAGAGAGCAAGTCTTACGTTGTGAGGATCTGACAAAAAATTAGAAAGCAAACATTAAATTCTTTCCATGCTTCTCCATTGGCAGCATGTCTCAATAGTCCAAATTTTTTGTTTCCATCCTCATGTCATCACATATCACTTGCGATTTTTGTTGAAACATAAAGCCTTTACAACCTTGGTATTAAAGGAAGATATCATAACATCTCTACCAGTAATACTACCACTTGAACCATTAGCAATTCAAATCTTCTCCAATATGTGAAATCCAACATGATGAACATATAGTACGAGCATCAAGATTTGATCTATTACCTCAAAACAACATGTCTCATTTTTGCTAGCACGTATTTTTTCATAGCCTAAGCCTGAATCATTAATAACTAATTTTGATTTCATAATGAGATCTTGGTAATGATGCTCCACATGGAAGCATATCACCTAAACATTCAAGCAACATACTAGATGGCATGGTAGACCATCCGTTCAAGCAATTTAAATGGTACAAATGTAAGATGCAAGATAATTTTTAAGATATGGGGCATCAAGGTGTAAGCCATCCTTAAATTCCTTAATTAACTCAGGAAACTTACTTGTTCCATGGCTAGATCCTTCTATACTATGCTCTACATTGAGTCCTTAATGTAAACAATTACCACATTAAATGGTTTATACCTATCATATCTTTCATTCCCTAGTTGTTGACTACCTGCCCCTTCGTTTTCTTGATTATGTATACTAAGTGTATCATTGAATGATCCCACAATATTACACATTCTTTATTGATTCATATGCACATAATTACACTGCTTATTAGGTATGATTCTTTCAACATGAGAGTTAGAGAAGAAGTCGAACAAATAACATCAATTAATGGCTTTGCTCATGAGAAACCCAACAAGTATACCATTTTTTAAAAAACCATCACAAATCAAATGTTCCCTAGCATCATCATATGTTTGTAATGAATGATTGAAGCATTTCATGTAAGGACATGTTATATCATAAGATGAATGATCAAATGTAAAGTTAAGGAATTCTTCAATACCTTATCTATATTCAACGCTGCTCCTAACCTTATCTATTCAAACCCTATCAATTATGAAAATTGTAAGGACTCGGATTCGCTTATTTAAAACATGCAATCCAGTCCCCAGCCACATGTGACCTACAGTATTATATATAAGGTTGTCTATAAAGAGAGAGTTTATAGAATTACTTGTCCAAACATGTTATAAAAGTCATTTGATAACATTCCATAAAAAGGAACTATATTATATATATATATATATAATATTACAAACTTCCTTACCACTTGCATTTCCAAGACAAAAGGAATAATACATATATATAGTACAAATATAAGAGCTTCAAAACTTAAATTCTAGGACGTACCTATAATAAACTACATATAGTTATCAAATTATCTAACAACTATTACATTGGTCCAGCAATATATTCCTCTTAATCTATGACAAAATCTTTCCATTGCAAAGGTTGGGGTTCCTAATCATCTCAGTCATCCAAAAATTTCTCAAAATCGGTTTCATATCTGAGCTGAGTATAAAACTCAACTTCATCGGCACTTGAAATATAAGATCATAAGCCAAAAGCCCAATACACAAGTAACAAAAGAAAATACGAAGTATCAAGCACACTTAAGCAATATGCAATGCATCAACCATCCAATTATTAATATTTGATTAAGTTAGTCAAGCATCAAAAGAGTATTCAAACTCCAGAGCAAGCCACTAGGAAGCTGGGGGTCTTGAATAATAATACAATGCTCAGGGAGTTGATATAGGCAGCTCGAATACTTGTATCTCCTATATGATATAAGCGATAAAAAGAAAAGTAATTTCATCTATACTTAACTTAATCCATAATATCACTTAGTTCAACCAGTCTATAAACATGAACTAAATCATCTTACTTCTTCTTAAGAATATGCAAATGTTACATCGATATTATTCTCCCTATCAATTACTCGCTGAGCCACTTATAAAAGTCATGGCATCATGATAGAGGTAGCCTAAGCACCTAAACTACCATGTCCACTAGAAAAAGGTTGTTGCTCCTTATACCAGATTAAATAATTGAAAACACAACCAATTCGAATAATTTATAATTCCTTTTTTATTAGAATTGATTTAAAATATATTTATCCTAAGCAAACAACAATCAAAGTTACTATATACCTTACTTGTCACGTAAAGGACCTGTAGATATTTTCAACTGAGTAGAAGTATATGTAAGAAAAAAATCAATTCATATAAACTTGAATATTAATTACAAACAATTCTTAAGTTCTTCATTCAAAGTAAAACTTAAATAAAACTCATATTACATCATAACTTTAGCATTCAAACACACATGTACACATATATAAAATAAGGCATTCCTATATTTCAAAATGTTTTTCTTTCCATAGAAACAGGGTAGGGTACACAGCCTCCTGCATGACCATGCTGGGCACGAAAAAGTGCCCAGAATCTAAATTAACCTCCAACATACTCATCACGGGCTTGTGCACGCTCATGCACAAAGTCGTGCTAAGGTCAAAAAAACATCTAGAGGATAAATTTTAGTCTACTTGGGCATGTGCACACCTGTGCTTGAGCCCCGTGTAGACTAGGAAAAGTGTGGCAGTGACATTTACGAAAATCTCTTGTTTTCTTTACATATTTTTCTCAACTTTTGCATGTTCTAAATCAACTTAAACACTACAAAAACTATATCCAACCCATCTCATACTCACAACAACATAAAAAATATAACTACTCCTCATTATTCACATCAAACAACTTCAAATATCACTCATCAAGAATCAAACCATTCATCTCCAACTTTCACCTTCAAAACAACTTCAACACTTCTTGCACTCGAACAACACACTTCAAGAACTTATATACTATAACTTCAAAGCTCCAATATCTTTCTCAAACAACTCAACAAGTTAATACTATTTATAACCTACTAAGAGATTTGTTTGACAAAAATTCATGGGACAAAAAGGAAAATAAATCATCACAAAAAGACATATAAACTTACCTTGAACTTCTTCACTTGTATTTGATGAGTGGAAGAGATTCTTGGTGAATCTCGGATGAAACTTGAATAAAATGGTTGGAGAATTATGCTTGGGAAATCTGACAAGTTTAGGGTCTATTTAGTTTTGTTTTAGATGTCTATTTTGTCTAAAAAAATGAGTTGTGTTTGACTTTTGAGGCAAATTTGGAGAGGAAATGGAGTGAGCTTTGGGCTTGTTTTGGCTTGCTTTGGCCTTAAAGTTTATAAAGAAACTTGGGCTTGGGTTTTGGGACTTAAAATTTCTGCTATGTTTGGCTTGGATTTAGTTAGATTTGTTTTTACACAACTTAAGCTTAACATGCATAAAATTAATAAGCAATATAAATATCAAATTACACTAACACACATAACATACCACATTACTTTAACCTTAATTTGTATTAATAAAATCAAACATACAATACATCACAATCAACAAATCATGCTAACACATCATATTTTATTATCATCTAATTATCTACTATAATTCTATATCTCAAGCAAGCATTACATATATGCCAATTAATTATGCATTAAAATTTTTGGATATTTCAAAAATAAATTATAAAATAAATGCAATAGTATTAGTGTAAATGGTTAATTAAATTTTATAATATATTTGAAATAATATTTAAAATAAAATCCAAAATGTTTATCACCACTTTTTTATTATAAATGATTAGTTAAATTTAAGATAAATTTGCATAGGCCACGCTACGCTTAAATTAAGATAAATGTTTTCCTTATGGATGTTTGGCGTACACATTTCTAGTATTTCTAGGAATTAATTGATGCATTTTCATTGCTAATATGTATTCTAAAATAATCCACAAAACTTAGCACTAATATCTTTCCTAACAAGCATCCAAAAGACTCCACATAAAGCTACCATAAATAAAATGTCAAACCAACGTATATGTGTGTATTATTAATAATACTAATAAATAAATAAATAAAGTCATGATGTCAAATTTGTTTCTATGCTAAGTTTGAATGTTTAAAATTGAAATTGTCTAAGAATGTATTTTTCATGATCAATTTTATATATGTTCTGAGGAAAAGTCTAAATCTACCATATGTATGTAAACATTTCTTTTTTTCTTTATAAACATTCGAGTGCTTTAATCATTGTATGCATGAAATATGCCACATAATGCATCATAACATGATATAAACAAGAAACCAGTCTTTTGCCAATGGCCTTGTCACCTAGTGGCATCTCTCTAGTCTCTTATGTGAGATGTCCTAAGTTTAAATCTGCCCTCCCCATTATAATTGAAAAAAAAAAGGAAAGAAATCGGTCTTGTGAGTTAGATTGGACTACATTTAGCATTAAACCAGGGAATAAAGCTTTAAGATTGTGACTATCACAAATATCAATGATATGTTTTCGTAGGGTGGATCTAATTACCTTAGAAGAGTGATGTAGAAGTGTAACGGACCCTTAGAGATGGGCCAGATTCATGAGGTTCACAAAGGTAATAAGGAGACAAGGCCCAAGGTCCGTATTCAATGTCAGAATCCAAGATATTCTAGAAGTTCTAGAAGACTTCAAAAGTTACAAGAATGTCCATATATATTGTATTATAGTTGGTATAGTAGGTGAATGTAACTCCTACTGGTTGGTAAGATTTAATTGTAATTGTTAGATCGAACAAATCTTGACCATCCAGTTCAAGAGGCCACTGGTATACATTAGGTTGATCCCCTTAGTTATAAATCATTCAAACATTGAATGAATACAATTATATTCAGAGTTTCTCTCTTTGCTTTCTCTCTCTAAGTTTTGTGTAGGATCTTTTAGGTTGAACTTAGCTTCTTTGAGTGGGAATAGAGCACCAAGTGTTACACAGCTTCATTCTAAAACTCTAAGCCTGTGTAGAAGCACACACAAGGGATAACTAAGAGTGAGATAGTAGAGAGAAGAAGCAAGCGATCTCAGGAAGCTTAAACTTACCAGTGGCAGGTAAATGAGCTATATGGTATCAACTCCACTGTTCTAAAGAAAAGGTTGGGTATTCTTTGCTTTAAGCTCTATTTGATTTCTTGTGAAAATATTCCAGTAGCACGATGGCGCTTCTATCAATTTCTAATAACCCTTCCCCCTTTACTTTATAGATTTTGGGTCTTAGTAATATCCATCAAATTGTATTGTCCATATCAACATACTAGATGTGCCCTCTTATGATGGGTTCTCACATAGGCACTCAGGCCCATGAACAGACTCTTTGAGTGCATAAGCTCCTTGATAAAGGCTAAAAGCCAATGGTTGGTCCGGTTCACTAGTCCCTGCTTCTGATAGTTTTGCCATTGCCTTTTATATTCTTTATTATATCTTTAAGATGGGATTGTCTTCATTAGCATATGACATAGGGATAAAAGTTTGTTTTCTATGTCTTAGTCTATTTAATTATAATGACCAAACTTTTCTTTCTCTCTTTTTTAAATATATGTGACAATGTAGTTTGTTTTTTTAAGCCCGTAAAAGAACCTATATTATAATAGTAGTTTATGTCTTTCTTCTTTTTTTTTTTTTAATACTGGCCTTGTTTATCTTTTGTGATTTGGATAGAAGCATATAATAATGAATACATAGCACTTGTGCCAATGACCTTATAGATTAGTGATATATAGTTTTAGTCTCCATAATTGAAGTACCGAGTTCGGTTCCCCGGTTGTAATGGCCCAAGTAGCCATGTTATTATAACCACCGAAAAAAAATATATATATATATATATATATAACACTTGGGGGGGGTTTTAAATGTATTTTCATATAGTATTAATTAAAACATAATAATTTAAATAAAATATAAATGATATATTATATATCCAAATACAAAATATAAGATCGTAAATTTAAATAAACATAGGAGATTGATATAATTTAAATGGTGGCTTTTAGTGCTTTTATTTTCACATTTTCATATATTTTTAACACTATTTAGAGATATCTCGATATGTTATGCTTAAAAATTTTATTATTTCATTTCTTCATATCAATAGATGGGCTCAGATTTCAGAGGCAAGGCATTGGAAGAGCAAATGGCCAACATAATAAGACAATGGCACTTGAGGGTGAGAGGAAGAAGTAAAAAAACAATTAGAAAAGCAATTAATCCACATTCTAACCTCTAAAATTCTTGTTGTTAACCAACATATCTACTCAAAGATAACAATAATATATATATAATATATAATTATCATACAGGGTAAATTATATGTTAGATCATTGCATAATCAACCAAACCAGCAGCAAAGTACAATCTATAAAAAACTGAACTCCAAAAATCATCTTGCAGAGATCGCAACAATAAAAATTAACCAACTTTGATCTTGTTTTGATAATGCATTGCCTCAAAAATGTAATTACATACAGAATAACATTTGATCAAAAACCAAACATTGAACACAAAACCAATACCAACTACAAGACCAATTAAACTCTAATTTTACAATATTTTTAAATAAATCAACAATTTCTTAAAGTGTCCATTAACAAGTGCCCCATGCATCTTTCTTATTTGTAATTCCTCTTACTTTTATTTATTATTTACACATGTCCCAATTAATTAGCTCATAAATGTGTATGGTCATGCATATAAAGCTTGTACATAATAGAACTATATAACACTTCATATTGATTAACATATATTCACTTTTCTTTCCCCCCCCCCCCCCCCCCCCCCCTCCCCCCCCTCTATTGAAGTTTCTTCATGCAACATCTTGACCCTGCATGAATCCATATACAATATCATCAGCATAATCTTGCAAGTTAAAGTTTGGTTGAATAGGAATCATGAGTTATAGGTTTCAATTTCATATTCGAAATGGCAACACCTAATAGGTTACCTAACCTTCCACATTATCAAAAGTATGAGGCAACGCATCCTTGATCATGTCAAACCAAACATGATTGCCAAATCGCATAACAGTGCATAACAATATGAAATTGATAGGAAAGTTCTTTATCGGTCATAAATTTGTAAATTCTCAACATTCCAGGGTGTATTAGTCCATGGATTACTAGTTTTTAAAGTGTGTGAATGGGCTTTAAAGTCATATAAATATTATTATTTATTTAGGTTTGACTTACGGGCTGAGTGACAGGGTCTAGTGAGTCTCGTTCAATTATATTGGGATGGCTTAGGGAAACTTGGCTTGGTAGTCTCGGAATAGGGATTGTTGGATCAGTTCACTGCATCCAATCTTTCTCAGGTAGGCTCATGCACACAATGGATGAGTAATGGCCTTGGCCCATGAGGAGCTTATTCAGGATAATCATGAATTAAGCTTACTCCATCTCATCCATCAGTTACCGCAGCGATTTGATGGTCACCTGATAATGTCATATTTTGATCAACTTTTCATTAAACAAATTATGTTTATCTATTATAGATTTTATAGAAATAAAAAAGAAATTATACTTAATTGTGCTTAAATTGTTATTTTAGGTCATTAAATGACTTATAAAAAAAAACAAGAAAATTGAAGAAGATTATGCAAAATTAGATAAGAAATCAACTCACATCGGCTTTTAAACAAAGCAACACTGCCGGCTTTCAAAGTGAAAAGAGGTAGCCTTTGATCAACAAAACTATACTGCCAGCATTCAACAGAGGAATTCACCAGTGTTGAAAAATTTGAACGAACGCCGAAAAAACCAAAGTCTTCACTGTTGACCTTTAGTCGATGTTCCGTGTATACAAAATTGAAATTTTAAACACTGGTGTTTACACGGCCAGCATACAAAGCAAAACAAGGTAGCTTCTGTAATTTTCATCCAACGCCGGATCCTCGAAAGATACGTGTAAGATACAGATAAATAATTTATAATGAAGAGTAGAATTATAATATAGTGATATATAAAAGGGTATTATTGTCCTTGAACAGAAGAACTTGGTCACAAGGAAGTCACAAGTGAATGAACGGACAATTTGGCTTAGGCCGGCATCTAAGTTGCCAACTTTGAATCTTAAGCCACCGGCCTAGATATAATGGACAACAGCCTAAGCTTCGGCATTGAAGTTTCGAAGTTTTGCAAGAGAAATTGCACTTATACCGACAAGATGGCCACCGACGTATAAGGGAAGGCCACCGGTGTACTGGTCGGCCTACAGTGGTGTTTTTCCAAAGCTAGGATTGCGTTTTTTCAAAGCCAACCTCCTCTATAAATAGACCCTAGACTCTATGAATTTGTCACAACTCTTCCTCACACAAACTTAAGGTACGTGGGTCCGGTCTCAGTTTTTTTCAATTCTTTTCCTTAGATAGATAAATCTAATTCTAGTGTTGTATCTGATTGAAGGAAATTTGGGAATCTATTGAAGAAAATCTTAAAGCAGATTTTGAGGGTTTTGGTTTCAAAGCAAAGTAAATGTAAGATCTCTATCAAAGTCTTGTAGTTTCTAAGATTGATAGATTATAGGAACGTGATTATAGCAATGGTATATTATTTATGATAGAAAAATTAATTGAATGAATTAGGATTTTCTTTGCGAACAGGATTTGCGAGATCTAAGTAAGTATGAATTCGTTCTTCATCTGTGGATTTAAAGTTATGAATTTTCATAGTTGATTTGCTCATAAAGGATTACATATATGTGTGTGTATGTGTTGTGAAGGGAATTTATGGAATTGTTAAGAACTTTGGAGAGTTTGTAAAAAAGGTTTCTGTGAAGTGCAAACGGGATAACAGGTGTGTTGATATTCGATTAGATTTATGAAATTAAGGTTAAGGTATGGTATTGTTGTTACGATTGAAATTGATTTCGACATATGTTGTCAAACAGGAGTATTGTGAGATTAGGGTTCCTACTCTGTTAATAGTAACTGTTCGAGAGATTTGGATTGAAAACAAATCCAGGCATGACCTTACCATGCTTGCATGTTTACGCTTGTAGGATTAGTTGTTAAATCTGACAAATTTATATTCGACTTTAATTGAATCAAGTGTTGGTTGTGTGTGGCTGCGATTAGTACAGAACTCATGGTAAAGTGAAACCATGGTAGAGGGTGATACTAACATTGGCAACTTGATGATCCTTGTGCCGCGTTGTCTCAAGTGGAGCCACACTTGGAGATGATTCCGATAGATTAGGAGTCGTTATCAGCTTAATTATGGAATGTAGTTATATATTTATTATCTATACTATGGTTTTCATCGGGGTCATAAGTTACTCCGGGTTTAGGATTAGTGATCAATAGTCCTAAACTATGTTGGTTACAGGTTAATGAAAAAGATAATTAATTTGTGCTTGTTGCATTAGGATACAAACTATATGTGATATTGTGTATTGCATGTTCATGTGCATGTGTTTTTGGTTTGGTGTACTATGCGTTTTTCACTCAATCATTATTTTTCCCACAAGTACAGGTGAAGATTCTATTATTTAAGACTTGACGGGCTATGATGTATTCGTTGATGATGGGGAGAGCGATAGCGGTTATGACCATCCTGCTGATAATTGAAATTAGTTATTAGTAATTTGAGAAGAAAGAACATATGATGATTTAGTTAGTTTCTTTTAGAGACATTTTATATGTAAGGATTTCTTATTTCTATTTTAGATTGGATTTTTAAGTTATGCTAGTTGATGATGAGGTCAATTCTTTTGCTATGAAAAGTTTTTAAAAGTTGCCCTTTATGTGAGTGGTTGGTGATATTTGAAATATAGATTTGTGGTTTTAGAAATCTATAGCCTTAGCGTGTCTGTTCTAATAAGGACACGTGGCGGGTTGACAACACCTTTAGGTTAGGGCGTTACAGCTTAAGTGGTATCAGAGCAATAGGTTTTGATCATTAGATTCAAGTTATGACTCCTTAGGACGGTAAGCCTTGATGAGAGGGGTAGAAATTAGTTGGGAACGTTTATTCATAAGTTATAATATTTTGTAGTGCTATAATCTTTTAGTATTTCCTTAACCTTATAGATATCTTTTCTTTTTCTTGTTAGAATGGCACTACGTAGAAGAGCCCATGATGTTGGTTCCTCCAGGACTGATCAAGAGGAACAGTCACCAGAAAACCAACCACCTTTGAATCCTATGCCGGAGGATTCACCCTTACCTCTGCCACCACCAGCACCTCCTATAGGACAACAGGTGCCCATAGATGCTGCTCAATTGATGCAAGCGGTGAATACCCTTCTGGAAGTAATCACCCAACAACATCAAAATATGAGGAACGATATGCAGGTCATATAGGCCAATGCTGAGGCCTGGAGACAAGAGGCATAGAGGAACAATGGCAATGGTGGAAATAGAGGCCATAGAGCAAGACACGCTGATGTGTTAAGCCTAAATAAGTTTGTAGACTTGGTTTGCAAGTTTGAGCCCCGGCCTAGGAAGCCATTGGAGGCTCAATTATGGATTGAAGAGGTAGAGAAGATGTTTGCTGCCTTGGACATACCAGATAACAAAAAGGTGGAATATGCCTCCTATTTACTGATTGGAAGAGCAAACAACTAGTGGATGAGCACCAAGCGTCATATGGCAGAAACAATCACATGAGAGATGTTTAGACAAGCCTTCTACAGGGAGTTCTTTCCCAATAGTGTGAAGCAGAAGATGCTTCAAGAGTATTATACTTTGCAGTAGGGCAAGATGACTGTAGAAGAGTATGAGGCAGAGCTGCATCGACTAATGAGGTTTTTGTCAGACCCCCTAAAGGATAGTGAAGAGGCTAAAGTGAGTAGGTTTATCACTTGTCTAGATCCTAAAATTCAATATCAGGTCAATTTGATGGACTTGAACAACTACTCTGATGTAGTCAACAAATCTAAGATGATTGAGCAAGGATTGAACAGGATCAAGGGAAAGAATGAACCCATAAACCAAGTCTACTTGGGCAAGAGGCCAGCTGCTATGTTTATCGCTCAAGATAGGGGAAAAAGCCTTTCACTCAATAAGTAAGATCTTTGGTCCCCAGTTCTGATAGGAAATGCTTTAAATGCCAGGGACCCCATGATGTGAAAGACTGCTAATGGCCCGATAATGCATGCTTCAACTGTGGAAAGTAGGGCATGGTCAGAGATTTTGCACTGAGCGATCAGGAGGTCCACCTATTTTCTATTTTAAGTGTGGACAAAGGGGACATAAGGTGGTAGATTGCAAGGAGATAGGAAGGCGGATGGTGTTTAGAGCACCAATGAATAGACAACAATGACAAGGACAGAGAGCACCTGCTAAGATTTATGTTTTATAGCATAGAGATACCTCCAGCATTGATACCATAGCAGGTACACTGACTATACTCAGAAACAGTGCATATGTGTTATTTGATACGAGTGCGAGCTTTTCTTATATATTTGAGTTTCTTACATCTGTATATGGAGTGGATATTGAGTTTGTGTTTGGATGTTCTGCTGTAAATATTCCTTTAGGGAATGGATCTTTGTTGAACAAAATTTGTAGAGATATAAACATAGAGATAGAAGGTAGGCTTTTACCTGCAGATCTTATGGTGATAGATATGATTGATTTTGATGAAATCTTAGGAGTAGACTGGTTGATGAAACACCAGGCAGTAATTGATTGTAAAAATCTAGTTGTAGAGTTTAGTTTAGATGGAGATAAATTTGTATATAAACTTGAAGTACAAAGACTTGCAACTTTACCCACATTTGAGTTGTGGGAAAAGTCAGCATTGGCGATGGCAGCTATGACTCTAGAAGATGCATTAGAGGCAAATCCTATGAGGATATCGATCGTGAGAGAATATATAGATGTGTTTCCGAAAGATCTACCTAGATTACTACGTGAGAGATAAGTCGAATTTACTATTGATTTGGTGTCTAGTACCATACCTAAGTCTAAGGCACCATATCGAATGGCTCCAACGAAGTTGGCAGAATTAAAGGTTCAATTGGATGATTTGCTCAAGAAGAAATTCATTAGACCAAGTGTATCGCCCTAGGGAGCTCCAGTATCATTTGTGAAGAAGAAGGATGGGAGCATGAGATTACGTATAGATTATCGAGAATTGAATCAGGTGACGATTAAGAATAAGTATTTGTTGCCTAGAATAGACGACCTATTTGATCAGTTGGTAGGAGCACGAGTATTCTCCAAGATTGATTTAAAGTCGAGGTATCATTAGTTACAAATTAAAGCAGGAGATATTCCGAAGATAGCTTTCAAAACTAGATACGGGCATTATGAGTTTGTAGTTATGCCCTTCGGTCTTACAAATGCACCTGTGGTATTTATGAATCTCATGAACATAGTCTTTAGGGATTATCTAGACTCTTTTATTGTAGTGTTCATTGACGACGTTTTGGTATATTCAAAGACTAAGGAAGAACATCTCTGATTGGTTTTGAGTAGGCTACGAGAAGAAAAGTTATACGCCAAGTTCACTAAGTGTGAGTTTTGGTTGGATTAAGTATCATTCTTGGGTCATATTATGGGAATGGAATTTCTATAGATCTCGAGAAAGTAAAAGCTATAATGGAATGGCTGACTCCTAAGATAGTAACTGAAATAAGAAGTTTCCTACGGATGGCAGGATATTACTGAAGGTTTGTAGAGGACTTCTCCAATACTGCTAACCCTTTGACTAAACTGACTCAGAAGGGAGTAAAGTTTGTTTGGGATGAGAAGTGTGAGAATAGCTTCCAACCGTTGAAAGAAAAATCAGTGTCGGCATTGGTATTAGCTTTGCTAGTGAGTGGAGAGGAGTACACTATTTATAGTGATGCTTCTATACAAGGTCTAAGTTGCGTCTTGATGAAAGATGGTAGAGTGATAGCTTATGCATCTAGACAATTAAAGCAATACAAAAGGAATTATCCCACTCATGATTTAGAACCGGCAGCTGTGGTTCTTGCTTTAAAGCTGTGGAGACACTACTTATACGAGGAGAAATACAAGATATTCACGGATCACAAGAGTTTGAAGTACATATTCACCCAAAGAGACCTGAATATGAGACAAAGGAGGTGGATAGAATTAATAAAAGACTATGATATAGACATTCAATACCACCCCGAAAATGCCAATGTGGTAGCTGATGCTTTGAGCAGGAAGAGGAATGAAAACTTAGCAGTTATGATCACAACTGAGCGTCACTTACTAGATGACATGAGGAAGTTGGACTTGGAAATAGTGACCCGAAAAGTAAGTGCACTACTGGCAAGGTTGCAAATTCAGCCTACATTTGTTGTTACAATTAAAGCAAGTCAAGTGGAGGAACCAAGCATACTGGATATCAAGAGTAGATTGGAAATTGGCAGAGCTCCGAAATTTTATGTCGATGAAGAGGGTATCTTGAGATACAAAGGAAGACTGTGTGTACCAGAACAAGGTGAACTTAAAAGAGAGTTATTGAAGGAAGCCCACTACTCGAGTTATTCCATCCATCCTGGAGGGAATAAAATGTATCAGGACTTAAAGAAGTTATATTGGTGGAGTAATATGAAGAAGGAGATCGTGAAATATGTATCAAAGTGTCACACATGCCAGATGATAAACATAGAACATAGAAGACTAGGTGGTGAATTAAGACCTTTGCCTATACCCCAGTGGAAGTGGGAACACATCAATATGGACTTTGTCATAGCGTTACCTAGGACTAAAGGGAAGTTTGATTCGGTATGGGTTATTGTTGACAAACTCACCAAGTAGCCCGATTTATACCAATTAAAACTAGCTATCGATTGGATCTATTAGCACAATTATATATTAAGGAGATTGTGAGGCTACACGGAATTCCTGTAACCATTGTGTCAAACCGAGACACCAGGTTTCTAGGAAGATTCTAGAAAAGTTTACGTAAAACTTTAGGTACTAAAGTGGTCTTCAGTACTGCTTATCATCCTCAGACAGATGGGCAATCTAAACGTACCATCCAGATTCTTGAGGACATGCTTAGAGCTTATGTCTTTGACTTTAAAGGACGTAGGGATGAACATTTGTCATTGGTGGAATTTGCCTACAACAACAGTTATCAAGCATCAATTGGGATGCCATCATATGAAGCCTTATATGGAGGAAAATGCCGATCACCGATCCATTGGGATGAAGTAGGTGAGAGACAAATTCTAGGACCCGAGATGGTCCAAGATGCTATTGACAAGGTTAAGGTGATCAAACAGAAGTTACAAGCTGCTCAGAGTCGACAGAAAAGTTATGTGGATAAACAAAGGAGACCATTGGAATTTCAAATAGGGGAACTCGTGTTACTTAAGATATCACCAACGAAGGGTGTTGTTAGATTCGGTATGAGAGACAAGTTGAATCCCAGATATGTTGGTCCATTCGAAATCCTGGAAAGAATTGGAGACATGGCTTATCGAATAGCATTGCCACCAAGTTTAAAGGGAGTGCACAATGTATTTCACATATCCTTGTTGAGAAAATATGTGCAAGACCCTAAACGGATTATAGAATTAGAACCATTGGAAGTTCAAGCTACTCTTTCAACCCAGGAAAAGCCAGTAAGAATTTTGGATATGAAAGAAAAATATTGAGGAGACGCGTGATCAAATATGTGAAGGTTCAATGGACAAATCAAACTGGATAGGAGGTAACTTGGGAGCTAGAAGAGGAGATGCGAGCCACATACCCCGAGCTATTCAATGGATTAGGTAACTTTCAAGGACGAAAGTTTCTTTTAGGAGGGGAAAGATGTAAGATACAGATAAATAATTCATAATGAAGGGTAGAATTATAATATAGTGATATTATAAAAGGGTATTATTGTCCTTGAATAGAAGAATTTGGTCATGAGAAAGTCATGGGCGAATGAACGGACAAATTTAGCTTAGGGCGGCATATGAGCTGCCAGCTTTGAATCCTAACCCGCCGGCCTAAATATAATGGAAGACGGCCTAAGCTTTGGCGTTGAAGTTTCGAAGTTTTGCAAGAGAAACTACACTTACGTCTGCAAGATAGCCGCCGACGTATATGGGAAGGCACGGTATATAAGGGAAGGCCGTTTGCATACTAGCTGGCCTACAATAGCGTTTTTCCAAAGCCAACCCCCTCTATAAATAGACTCTAGACCCCACGAATTTGTCACAACTCTTCCTTAGACAAACTTAAGATACGTGGGTCTAATCTTAGTCTTTTTCGATTCTTTTCCTTAGATAGATAAATTTAATTCTAGTGTTGTATCTGATTGAAGGAGATTTGGGAATCTATTGGAGAAAATCCTAAAGCGGATTTTGAGAGTTTTGGTTTCAAATCAAAGTAAAGGTAAGATCTCTATCAAAGTCTTGTAGTTTCTGAGATTGATAGATTATAGGAACGTGATTATAGCAATAGTATATTATTTGTGGCAGAAGAATTGATTGAACGAATTAGGATTTCCTTTGCGAACAGGATTTGCGAGATCTAAGTAAGTATAAATCCGTTCTTTATTTGTGGATTTAAAGTTATGAATTTTCATAGTTGATTTGCTCATAGAGGATTATATATATGTGTGTGTATGTGTTGTGATTTGTGGAATTGTTAAGAACTTAGGAGAATTTGTAAAAAAGGTTTCTCTGCGTGTTGATCTTCGATTATATTTATGAAATTAGGGTTAGGGTTTGGTATTGTTATTACAATTGAAATTGATTTCGACATATGTTGTTAAACAGAAGTATTGTGAGATTAGGGTTCCTACTCTATTAATAGTAACTATTCAAGAGATTTGGATTGAAAGCAAATCCAGGTACCACCTTACCATGCTTGTATGTTTATGCTTCTAGGATTAGTTGTTAAATCTGACAAATTTATATTCGACTTTAATTGAATCGAGTGTTGGTTGTGCATGGCTATGGTTACTACAAAACTCATGGTAGAGTGAAACCATGGTGGAAAGTGATACTAATGCTGGCAACTTGATGATCCTTGTGCCGCATTGTCCCGAGTGGAGCTGCACCTGGAGATGACTCCGGTAGATTAGGAGTCGTTACCAGCTTAATTGGAGAACACAGTTATATATTTATTATCTATACTATGGTTTTCATCAGGGTCATGAGTTACTCATGGTTTAGGACTAATGATCAATAGTCCTAAACTGTATTGGTTGCAGGCTAATGAAAAAGATAATTAATTTGTACTTGTTGCATTAGGATATAAACTATATGTGATATTACGTATTGCATGTGTTTTTGGTTTAACGTACTAGGCATTTTTCGCTCAATCCTTATTTTTCTCATAGGTACAGGTGAAGATTCTATTATTTAAGACTTGACGCTATGATGTATTCGTTGATAATGGGGAGCGAGAGCGGTTATGACCATTCTGCTGATAATTAATATTAGCTATTAGTAATTTGAGAAGAAGAAACATATGATGATTTAGTTAGTTTCTTTTAGAGACATTTTATATGAAAGGATTTCTTATTTCCATTTTAGATTAGATTTTTAAGTTATGCTAGTTGATGATGAGGTTAATTATTTTGATATGAAAAGTTTTTAAAAGTTATCCTTTATGTGAGTAATTGGTGATATTTGAAATACAGATTTGTGGTTTTAGAAATCTATAGCCTTAGTATGTCTATTATAGTAAGGACGCATGGCAGGCTAATAACGCTTTTAGGTTAGGGCGTTACAATACGTCACCAGTGTTTCACCGGTGTTAAAAGTGATCAGAAGCAAAAACATTAAAGCCCTGTGAAAATTGCCAGCATTTGACTAGTGTAAATCATACATTGCCTAGCTACGTCACAGGCGTAGAAGTTGAAAAGGCCGGTATACAGTCATAATCATTCATTTCTCTAGAATTACAAATTATAAATATATGAAGGAGGCACGATGGAAAAAATGAGATCCCATAGAAAGGAGAAAACGAAGAAAGATTTTAGAGAAAAACATGTCCAGCCTCGATTAGTTTTTTAGAGTAGTGTAGTTCTTCATTGTTGATCAATTGGAAGACTTCATCATCAAGGATTACTACTTGAGGTTTTTGGAGATTTTAGGGTTCATATTCGTATACATTTGAATTGGTGATATCTGAACTTGATTTTGATACAATTCAATTGCTTACTTTTCATGATAAATATGCATTCTTGTGTGATGATTTCCATGCTTTGCAATTATTTTGAATCCATGATGATTTTCTAACTTGTCTTTGTGGGAAATTGATGAAATCTTAGATTTGCTAAGATGATTTTTGTAATTGTTATAGAATTAAGAGATTCATGGAAAATTTATATTGTGATTCCTATTGTAAATCTTGTTTTAGGAATGGGATTAGGTTTATATGAATTCTGATAACTAGGAAAAGAAATTAGGGTTCTATAAGGAATTCTTAAATCTAGGTTAAATAATCAATTATGAAAGTAGCAATGTTTAATTTGATTAAAAAATTATCTATAGGATTCATGCAATGTTTTTAAATTAGTTTCTCACTAAGAGATTAGGAGTAATTGGTTTAGATCATTATCTAATTCATTTGCCTAAATATCAGTAGAGTCTAATACTAGTTTAGTAGTTAAGTAATCCTTTTGATAACGATACTCTACTCACATCTATATTACTTGATCAGGCCCAGTATACTTGTTGGAGAATTTGCTCTTATTTTATATATATATTCATTTTAAGCGGATCATTGCCATATATGCCAAGTGCCTATAAATACTCAGTCACTCATCCTCATTCCCAACTTTTTGGAGAGAGAAAACAAATAGTATTCTACAAAAGAGGCTCTATTCAGGAAGATCAAACAAGGTAACTGAAGTGATCTCTACTCCAATTGCTCAAGAACTTTAAGGTTAACGCATGAGGTCTACTCAAGTTTCCTTACTTATCACTTATGCATTTAAGACATTGAGACTGCCTGTTCCTTCTCTCTTGTCATTCTCTCCAGTCATCTCTTCATCAAGTATCATCTCCTCAGCATCAATCCAAAGCCACATTTCAGGCGTGAGATTGACATGACGCGTTTATGACCCCTATCAACAAGAACCCTATATCTACATTTTGGCGACTCCGCTGGTGACAACTGAGGATTTTGATAGAGTCGAGATGGTACCCCTAAGAAGAAATCCTACTAACACCGATGATAATGCGAATCAAGATGTTGATAACCTCAACCCTAACATGATTAAGCGAGATATGCCAGCATTAGAAGACACTAACCTTAACATCAACACTGGTCATACTGCCAACATGCAAGGCATCATTGTTGATAAGGTGCAGATCATATGCACTATATAAGAAAGTAATGCAAACACGATGCAAACTATACAATAAAACACTCGAGCTTTGAACCAGTTATTGATTGTACTTACTCATCTCATACCAGGGATGGCTATTAATTCTGTTGCACTGCAAGGTGTAGCCTTGCCAGGCACCACTCTAGCTGCGCAGAAAACCTCCCTTCTTTATCCCAGCTCGCCATTGCTCCTACAATCCAAGCGAATATGCCTCAAGGGGTGAATGTGCAAACCCCATCACCATAAGTTGTAGTTAAGCAGCAACCAGTCTCTGAAGTAGATAATAGAAGATCTTAACTTGGCAGGTCATCATCCTCACATGTGCACTTTCGTGCCAGCTTGAGTGAGACAGCTCCCTTACCTAATTCTAATCTTCCTCAAGTACCGACTCCCCCTATTGCATCGGTGGCATCAGTTGCACCAACTACATTGAACCACCTCTTGCATCAGCTATACCAACTACCCCAACTGTACCATTAGTATCTATGCCAAGGGAATCCTTTATAACAAAGGAAGACTTGGACATATATTTGAAGGAGATTCAAGCTAAGTCTTCTATGGGAGTACTAGACTTGAAGTTTCCCTACCACCATTGAATTGCTGCAAAACCTTACCTATAGTCCTAAATTCATGCTATTCGATGGAAAGAAATGTAGTGCTAAGGAACACCTGCTTGAATTCATCGAAACATTGGAAGTCTATGGGTTTAATGATGACCTGAAGCAGAAAAAATTCACTAAGTCTCTGACTGAAAAGGCATACACCTGATATATCAATCCCCCCTAAACTTAGTTAACTCATGGGAAACTATGTGCAAACTGTTCCTGGAAAAGTTATTCTTTACTCAAGAGTGAGTCGCTGGCATTGATATCAGATGAACATGACAAAAGCCGAAGGAAGATCTCTTGGACTACATCGAGCATTTCAGAAAATGCTCTTTGGATATTCAAGACGTATGTGATGAGAAGGAATTAGTTAAGATCTACATCCAAAGGATGTTTACTAAATATGCCATCCACCGTGAAAATCTCAATTTGTTTTCCTTTGCTGCTCTCATTGAGAATGTGCGAAGGACCAATAACTTCGTATCTAGACAACGCGGAGAAGGTGGAAGGTTTGGAAAGGAAGATATAAATGTTAGCTCAGTCCAAGGAAAAGGTTCTAGAGATTGCAAGAAGCTAGGAAATGATAAGCTAAGGAGTGCTCCATCAATACTCTCGTTTCCTTGTCCCATAAGGAAGGTTCATGTAATACTTGACTAGTGGTTAAGAGATGGAAACAACAAACTCCTAACGGTTGAGCGCTTTCCTAATGCGATTAAGAAGAATGATCTTAAGTTTTGTACATACCACAAGACCTTGGGTCATCCACTAAGAGTGTTGGACACTTAAAAAAATTTCAATGAACAAGTCAACAATGGAGAGCTCGTGATGAAGGGTAAAGACGTATGCAACAATCTACTCCCCACACACAACGCTCAGCGCAGTATAGTAAATGTTGTCAACCACGATTTGAGGATTAAAGAGGAAAAAATGCCACGGATTGAGACACAAAAAGAAAAAGAAATGCCACTAGATGATGATCAAGACACAGGTTCTACAGTGTCTCCTGCCTTAATAAAAACTGCCAACTTCAAGAAATTCTTTGACTTATTAAGGTTCGATGAAGAGGCACGACTTGCAGCAGCAACCGCACTCACCTAGATCTTTGAAAGACAATACGAAGAGTATGGTGCAGCGCAACCTGTGCGAAGAATGGCACATGCACATGAGAACACAATACTGTTTACTGAAGTAGACACATGCATGCGAAATCCCAACCATAACTGTCTGCTATACGTTGAAAGTACACTTAAGAGATACCACATCAAGAGGATGTTCATAGATAATGGCACCTCTATAAACATCATGCCAATGTCTACATTAAAGGCTATGAATACAGACATGAGACGGCTCATGAAACGACCTATTCTTGTTAATGGTTTCGCCGATTTAACTACACATATGCTAGGGTATGTTCAAGTTAGCTTTAAGGTTGGGCCAGTTCAGGATTCTACACGATTCCATGTGATCGATGCGCCTATATCGTACCACTTGCTTGTTAAAAGGAAGTGGCTACACAATCACAACCTTATATCTTCAACACTACATCAGTGTATGAAAGGTCACTAAAAAGGGAAAGATGTATTCATTCCCACTGCAAAGAACCCCTTTGAATACAATGAGTCATACCTCGTTGAGGCTAGCTTCTTCAATAAGTATGTTGAGGAAGGAGAAACAACTATCGTGAAACCCTCCAGCATACCACTACCTACCTGGGAGGAGACGCAAAAGAAACAAAGCAAAAAGCAGAGACATGGCTTCTATGGAGGTAGGAAGAAGCAGAAGCATGTTAATGAGGTTGAAAGTTCTGCTGGACCTAATGGGAAAAGGAATATTACTTATGACGGTTTATGAGATTTGAAGAAGCTTTCTTGTCATCTTCAGATCCCATGATAATATAAGAAACCCAATCCACCCCTCCACAGCTACAAGATCAGATGAAATCTCAAGTAGAGGAGGTTGAAGAGTTAGACCTAATAGGACCAGGAGAAGCCCCACGACCTATCTTCATTAGCAAGAGCCTCTTGCTAGAGATCAAGATCAATTGAGTAAACTTATTGAAGAATTATAGAGATGTGTTCACGTAGACATATGATGAAATACCTGGACTAGACCCTATGTTAGTGGTGCACGGATTGAATATCACACTCGGCGTTAAGCCTATCAAGCAAATGCAACTAGGGATGCAATTGGGTTGGGTTTAGGATAGGTCATATAAAACCCGAACCCAACCCGGTTTCTTATAGGATTGCGCAAACCCGACCACAACCCTAGAGGGTTTTATGTGTAACACCCAACCCGACCCTATAGGGTTATGGTCCCTACCTACCCTACCCTGTTGACCCGATTTTCTTTTTACAATTTTTTCCTTTTTCATTCTTTTTATTCATCATTTGTCTATTTTTTTTCATGATATATATTCTCCATTTTGTTTATTTATTTCAGTTTCTTTTCATTTGATGGTAAAACTACACATTAAAAAAAATCCAGTAAGCCAAATAATTGATTTTTGATGTATGACAATAAATTATTTGTAACACAACATAGTATAATTTATTTTACTTGAGGACTAACATAGATACATAAATAAGAATATTGCCTCTTATTAATCATAAAAAGCATGACATTCTCAATTAAACAAAAAAATAAATTATACAATCATAAAGCTATAAAAATAATAAAAAATGGATATTTTCAAGTTTTGATGTTGTAAAATTGTACTTTATCTTTAGTAATCTTATCGGGGCAGGTCGACCCTATAGGGTCATAACTATGATCAGAACTCGACTCATGACTCTACAAGGTCGTAAAATTTTTTCCCAAACTCATCCCATAATCTTATAGGGTTTTTAATGGGTTGAGCGGGTCAGGCATCCTATAATGACCCGCCAAGTTGCATCCCTAAATGCAACATATCTTTCGTTTGGAGGTTGAACTCCAAATAAAGGAAGAGATTGAAAAGCTGCTTTGAGTTGGCTTCATCAAGCCAATCAAACACTCGACATGGCTGGCTAATATCGTGTTAGTAAGGAATGAGAATAGATAGATACGTGTTTATGTCGACTTCCATGATCTCAACAAGGCATGCCCAAAGGATGATTTCCTACTTCCTAACATAGATACGCTTGTAGATGCCATAGTGGGCCACGAGCTGTATTCGTTTATGGATGGTTTTAGTGGGTACAACCAAATCAAGATGGTTGTTGAAGATGCTGAATGCACCATTTTCAGAATACCGATAGGAAACTTTTTATTATACCATCATGCTTTTTGGACTAAAGTATGCGAGTGCCACTTATTAAAGGGCAATTACCACAGTCTTTCATGACATGATGCACGATTTCATGGAAGATTATGTTGATGACGTAATCATCAAGTCCAAAAAGGCACCTAATCACTTGATCCGCCTATAAAGGATATTTGAGAGATGCAAACTTTATAAGCTATGCATGAACCCACTAAAGTGCATGTTTAGAGTATCATCCGGAAAATTCATTGGATTTGTTGTTCATAGACAAGGGATTGATGTCGATCCATCTAAGATATAGGCCATACGATCTATGCCTTTACCAACCAATCCAAAGGAATTGAAGACATTCTTGGGAAGGTCTCCTATATTAGGCAATTCATACCTATGTTGGTAGAAATTTCATACACATTGCAACACCCCATGAAGAAGGAAACTTCATTTCACTAGACACACCCTTAGGAGGAGGCAATGCAGAAGATTAAGGGGATACCTACCTTCCCACAACAATGACTATGTCAATTAAGGGGTTGCCAATGATTCTTTACCTGACATCTACAAACAAATCCATTTGCACCTTACTAGCTCAAGAACTTGATGGTATAGAACATCCGGTATACTACCTGAGTCGCTCCCTTTAAGGAAGTGAGATTAATTACCTAACATGCAAGAAGCACTTCCTCACGCTGGTCTTTATGACACAGAAGCTTCAATACTACTTCTTAGCACACAAAGTCAATCTTATAACTAACTTCGATCTTATTAAATACTTGTTGTCACGACCGGCCATATCTATAAGGATTGTCAAATGGCTACTTATGCTATCAGAATTCGACATCACAATCGTGCCACCAAAGGCCATGAAGTCTTAGGCCCTAGCGGATCTCTTGGCACTATTCCCTACTATAAATGGAACTCATGCCATGAGTCAGATCCCAGCAGAATTCCATGAAGACTTAATGATGGTAGAAATGGATGGAGAGTGGCAGATACAATTTGATGGCTCCTCTAGTAGTATTGGACAAGGAGCTAGAATAGTGTTGACATCTCCAACAAGTCAGGAGATACCTCTGGCATTCAAGTTAGACTTTCACTGCACCAACAATGACACTAAGTATAGGGCACTCCTCTTTGGACTCATTGTTGCTCAGAATGTTGAAGCATCATACCTCTGCATCTACGGTGACTCAAATATGATAACCAAGCAAGAAAATGATGAATTTGTCCTCGAAGGGCCAACACTTGTGCCCTACAAGGCTGTAGTGTAAGCTGTCGTTTGGAAGTTCCATTTAGTAAGATATAAGCATACTAAGCGATCAAGGAATCGCTACACGGATGCGTTAGCAACACTAGCTTCTATGGTTCCCATGAAAACTGAAGAAGACAGCTTGAATATTCAAGTGGTTAAGAAATCCATTCCTTATGCAGCTTTGCACTTAGTGGATGAAGAAGAGGAAGCACAAGACGATTGGCGTGCACCCATTAAGACACAACTAACGCATCCCAATGTAGCTTTTATGTCAACTTTAAAGAATTTTACTTGCATTAATGATGTCCTCTACTTCAAAGTTCTAGAAGGCATCCTAGCATGATGCATCTCTATAAAGCAAGCTCGTCTTAAGCTAGAGAAATAACACAAACTCTGGTATGGGAAGGAAGGGCCACCCCTGTATTGCCGCATTCAACACATGGGGTATTATTGGTCAACCATGTCTAAATATGCTTCTCAGTTGCAGATGAGTTGCCTAAAATGTTCTAAGCAACGGTATCAGGGTGAATGCAACTTTATGGAAAACACTAGTGACAGTCGATGACCATATATCGACTATACGAAGAATAGCACCCTACCCACAAATAACATAAATGCTTGGCTAGTCAAGCATAAAGTAAGAAAGTATATCATGCATGAAGATGAGCTGTACAGGATATCATTCATGTGAAAACCGCTTAGGTGCATCGCCCTCTTAACAAACACTATATTAACTGAAGCTCACTCTAGAGATGGTGGCAAGCATCAAGGAAGAAGGAAGCTATACTATCACTTGTTGGATTTTGGATATTACTAGCCCACCATAGAGAATGACGCCTTTGATTTCATGTAGAAGTGTGTTCCCTGTCAGAAACATGGCCATGCATTCCATGCCACTATCGCATTACACAACTTAACTACTCTATGGCCATTCCACACTTGGGCATTCGATTTGATTGGTTTGATCCATATACCATCGAAGGGGTGTATTTAGATTTTTGCAGGAGCAAAGTGTTTCACCAAGTGGATAGAAGCAATCC
The DNA here is from genome assembly GCA_024138025.1 of Combretum micranthum. Lineage (NCBI taxonomy): Eukaryota > Viridiplantae > Streptophyta > Magnoliopsida > Myrtales > Combretaceae > Combretum > Combretum micranthum. The sequence goes on along the minus strand of JAMXBD010001642.1, from coordinate 54,879 downwards.
CATTGAAGAAAGCTACCGAACCAACAGTAGTAAGTTTCATGAAAGACCATGTCATCTATCGCTTTAGAATCTTAAAGTGTGTTCTTTCGAATAATGGGACACCCTTGTAGACACGCAATTTTTGCCCAAATTAATTAAGGCTTAAAATTTAATTAAACTCATTTTTCCAAAAGCCTTAAGTATTGATGAAGTTGGCTAAGTGATCAAGGCATAGGCCAAATGGCCTGTTGGTTAAACATATTGACCCAAACACACACTCAAGCTCAAGGACACAGGTTCAAACCCTAGCAAAGGCAAATTTTTGCCTTTTTATCATTTTTGTCTTTTCATTTTCCTCAAATGTGACTTTTGCCTTGCTTTGCATCAGTTTTAACTGACAAAACAACATTGATTGTCAAAATTGATGATGGAATTGCAAAGTGGTTATAAAATATGAAAGATTAGTGCAAAAAACAACCCAAAAGTTACAAAAATTCAATGTATAAAGCATTCAATTGCACATGAATGAGGAGTTACAAAAATTGATTGGATGAATCTGACATGGAATATGAAAGCAATCATCAATTCATCAGTTTCAAACAATTTAATCATGGATTTTCGAATTAAATTCGTAAAAAAATCAAGGGGCAAAAATCGATTCATTTTCGAAACTGCTTGAAACGTAAAATTGAGCTTGCAACCTATAAATAGGAGGTCCTAGGATCAAAAGGCACAAGTCAATTTCAAGAAACACAATCAGAATGAGTGAATTCGAAAAATTCAAAAATTAGGGTTCTTAGAGAGAAAATTCGAGATTTGAGAATTTCGATTTATTTTTTATTCAATTTGAGTGTTTAAGAAGCTTTAGGAACAAGTTTAAAGTGATCAAGTGTGCTTTAATTTGATCAATTTGTTCAAAATCATCTCTGCAAATTTTTTTTTATTTTTCAAAATCGGACCGCCGGCAACCACCACATCGAACCGCCGTCTACGGTGATTCTGGGCGCGAACCACCACCACCAGCGGACCCGCAACCACCATAGGAGTCGGGCCGACAAACTCCCAGCCTCCGAAAACCACCAGAGCCGCCGGAATCCTCCTCGAAAAGTCGCGACTTCGTCTTCTTCGCCCGATCGATCGGATTCGACCCGAAATCCGACTCGAAAATCCGAAGTCCAACCCGGCCGGTCATCGGTCAACGGTCAACGGTCGTCGGTCAACGGTCAGCCTACATCAGACGGCCCAGATTCAATCATCCAGATCAGAAGGTCCAGATTTGATCAAGCAGATCAGCGGCCCAAATTCAATCATCCAGATCAGACAGTCCAGATTTGATCAAGCGATCAGACGGCCCAGATTCAATCAAGCAAATTAACGTTCCAGATCGAGTCAACAAGATCAGACGATCAGGATCAGTCAACGCGATCGACGCTCCAGATCGCGTCCGCTTCATCCAACGGTCCAGGTTAATCCGCATTATTTTATTATATTTTATTAATATTTAATTTCAGAAAATATAAAAAATTCATAAAAATTCATAAAAAAATTCAGAAAAATTCAGAAAAATCCAGAAAAATCAAAAATTTTATTTTTATATAAATTTATTTTTTTGATATTTTTAATTTTTTAATATTTTTATATGTATTTATACACAAATTGCTTAGAAATGCATATTTAATGCATGAAAAATATTTTAATATTTTAAATTATTCTGGATTATTGTGAATTTATGTGATGATTTTTTTTAAAAAAAAAAATAAAAAATAATAAAAAAATAAAATAAATAAAATGAAAATTGGATTTTAAAAAAAAATGATTTTTGACTTAGAAAAATATGTTTTCATAAAATAAAAATCAATTGATTAGATCATAGGATCATCAAAAATGATTTTCATAAAAATTAAAATTTAATGAACTTAAATGAAATAGTTCAAAAATTAAAATTGATCAACAAATTAAAGTTTTTAAAGAACTACGTTTTGTCTGATCTCGATTAGCGAGTACGTAGGCACCTGCGGGGCGACATTAAAAAAAAAAAAATGTTTTTTTTTTATTGTGAATAAATATTTTGTAAATATAAGATATTTTGTTGATATTCATATTCTAAAAAATAAAAAAATAAATAAAAAAAAAATAAAAATAAATGATTTGACTTGTAAATATTGTTATAATGTTTTATATTTTTTTTTGAGCATGAAAAGGATAGATTAAAATTTAAAATTCCAAAAGTGGTAACCGATTTGGTTTTAATAGGTTAGCCCCCGAATCCATGATATCTGGTTTTAAAAGTTGTTTTTTAAATCAAATTTTCGCAGACTAGTAGCTAAGTTAGGATCAACCGACCCATTGATCCTAGCTTTTATTTTTTCCCGATTTATATCGGGTGGCGACTCTAAAAATTTTTAAAATTTCTTTTAACCCCTAGTCGAGGATTCATGTTAAATGGGTTCGGGTTTAATGTGAATCGGGTTAGGAGAAATGAACCAGATAAGTGGAAAAAATCCAGGCTCGACAGCTTGGCGACTCCACTGGGGATATTTAAATTTTTTTTAAAAAAAAGAGGGCTAGCCACTTAGGAATTTTAAATTTTAAATTTATCCTTGCTCAATTTTTGTGAATATATGATTCTTTGTATATTATATTGAATAATTGTTTTGTAAATATATACTACCTTATGAAAAATAAAAACAAAAGTTTGATTTTTTGTTTGCATTTGCATTTGCATTAGCATGAATGTGTGCTAGATACGGTCGTACCAGGGCCGTCTTAAGAGCCTAAGCGAGGAGGACGAAGTAAGGTCCGGGGGCTGTGGCTTTCCACCCTCTAGATCAAGAAATGTCCTCCCACTCCGGTTTAGTACACTAAATCGGGGAACCTATAGAACCCTACCAAATCATGCATTCATTAGCATGGGATTGACCAACTTTTTCTAAAAAAATGAAGTTGAAATATAAATGTACATATGTAAATACTTAAAAAAAAAAAAGAAAATTCTAAAAAAAAATATAAAAGCTGTCAAAAAATTAAAAAATTTTGTAAATATTAGCTTATACCTTTTAAAAAATTTTCAGAAAATGATGTCTTCAACCGACAGTAGCGATAGCTTATGGGCTCGCCTTATTAGAGAAAATCGAGTGGAACCTTTCAAGATCCAATGCTCCTACTGGACCGATGGTTTGTCAGTTTTACTCCAGTCCAAAAGTCATTCATTGAGGATAGGTTAGGCCCAATCCTCAGCCTACCAAAGATCCATGTTCCATTCACCATGTTCCGAGCCCTCACTCATCTATGGGAACCTGAAGAAGCTGTCTTCCGTTTGGGTCAGCATGTACTTAGCCCGACCATTGAGGAATATACTAGACTACTCCAAGCACCTCCTACCTCTGAAGGAATCTATGTTCCGAACTTCAAGCATAGCCCGGTCCGTGTTATATCAGAATTTTTGGGGATCAAGAGGGGACCAATAATTGAAGCATCAATGATTGTAATGAATATTGCATCCGCTAACCACACTGATGGACTGGTTTGGAACTCCTGAATACTTTAAAAGCAACCGAGCCACTTTCAGTATACCACTTGAAGTTTGGGAAGAAAACCGGGTTAATGCCTTCATAGTAGCTGCTTTTGCAACATTCTCTTCCCTAATGGCAATTTGTTCATCCACTTCCGGGTCATAGAGCTGGTTTCTCAATATTTAGCTGGCAAATCCTATGTTCCCGCTCTTCTAGCCGAACAAGTCCGTAGTCTGAATCACATCAAGTCTAAAGGACAAGGCAAGTTCAAAGCAAGCATGCATTTACTGATGTTTGGTTTGCTAGCCACATTAAGCACTACGGAAAAGATTGGCTAATGGATCCCTCATCAGCCTGAAATATGATCTCATCCAATCTTTTGCTGAAAGGGTCCACATGGAAGATGATCATCCTCTATGGGATATAATTGCCATTCTTGAAGACATGCCACCTGAAGACATGATGTGGCAAGCTCGCTGGTTCAAAAGCCCTGCAGCCATCCTAAGTTGCAAATACATGGCAGTACCCCTAATTGGACTCACCGGCTGTACTGGTTATTATCCCTCAAGTGTTATCAGACAGTATGGTATGCTGCAAGATATTACTGTCAAGCCTAATTTGGAGCAAGTCACTCTAGATTATCTGGATCCAACCAAGATACTACCAGCTAAAGAATTCAAGCTAAATCAAATCCGAGCTATATGGGAAAATAGAGAGGTGAAGCCGGTTTTTGAAGTCGAGCCAGAAAATAAGGAAACAAGAAGTATAGAGCAACCAGGTGGTATGTGGCTAGCCAAATGAAGAAGAATAAGGATATTCGATATGAAGCTCCCGATATCCTTCAACCAGCACCATCGGAACCTGACCCTGAAACAACTGCTTACATGGAAGCTGTTTCGGCTCGCCTGGAAGTATGTCACCGAGATTTCCAAGAAAGAGAGAGGGAAATGGTGGATCGCCTGCAAAGTGCTGGAAGCAGAATTGCATTCTTAGAGGCTGAGTTGAAGGCAGCTCGAAAGAAAATTCTAGCCCTGGAAGACAAGATTGTTTGCCCCACTAAGACAAGAAGACTGGTTTAGTTGGTTTAGGTTTAGTCCTTAGGAATCAAGGTTCTTTGAAACCATTAGAAAGTAGTTTTAATTCAGTCACTAGGAAATAAGGTTTCTAAACCATTAGAAGTTTTTGTTATGTTAAACATTATCTTTTAATACAAATGTTTTTTTTAAAATCATTGGTCAATATCCCCATTTGCATCTGTGTGATAGCATATCTACATTCTTGCATATGTATATTAATTCATTTATTCTTTAAAAAAATATTAATAAATAATAAATGTCCAGGTCTAGCAAATTCGAGTTTAAGTCAAAAACTTGAAAGATAGCGTCCAAGCCGGTTAGGAGCCCTATTGTTACCAGATCCCGAGCTAAGATGTCTAACACCGGGAGCAACCCCACAGACCAGACCAATGAGCAAAGACTCAACACCGTGGAACAAACCCTCCTTGGAATTGCTGAACAGATGCAGGCTTTAACACAGAGTCTTGCACAACTTAAGACCCCCACAACTTCTGAAGAATCTCAAGGTCACAGAAAGGAAAAGAAATTGAAGGACAGCTTATTCAGCAAGAGGAGTCACCAAATGAGTTTAATGCGGCTGAGTTGAAGAAAGAACTGGAAGCTCAGGCTAAAGAATGGAGAGAAAACTGCTTGAGAAAATGAAGACGTTCGATGGTTTTGATCAAACCGCGATCCTGAATTTGCCTCAATATGAGGAAGGTGCCTTCCCTGAGAAATTTAAGGCACCGGAATTTGAAAAATATGACGGGACAGGTTGCCCTAATATGCATACCAGATTGTATGTACGACGAATGGGGCAATACGCAAAGTTTGACAAGCTGATGGTGCAAACCTTCCAGGACAGTCTTACTGGTGCTGCTTTGGCCTGGTACGCCCAATTAGACCATCAAGAAATTGATACTTGGGACAAGTTGGCTAGGGCATTTTTTAATCAGTATAAGTTTAACATTGAGATGGCGCCCTCGGTATGGGATTTAAGCAATCTGAAGAAGAAGAAAGAAGAGACTTTCAAGGATATGCTCAGCGCTGGAGAGCATTGGCTGCAAGGATCACCACCCCGATGCCTGAAAAGGACCTCACTTTCACTTTTATCAACACATTAGAGGAACCTTTCTTTTCCCATCTGATTGGGCATGCATCAGCAAGTTTCTCAGAAGTGGTGATAGCTGGTGCAGGATTGAGAATGCAATTTCAGCAGGAAAATTGCAACAAGAAAAGAAATATACTGCACCGAGAAATGTCCCATACAAAGGGAAAGATTCAACCGTCAGCATGGTCAAACTTCAGATGCAACTGGCCCTACTAAGTCATTCGTGTTGTCAACAAATCAGAATCAAAATCAGAATAAGGATCAGACTCAACAAAGTGCAGTCCCAAATCAACAATCAAGGTTCAACAGGCGGAACTTCACTCGAATTCCGGTTCCCCTTAGCCAAGTATTAGCTAAATTAAGGGCCGATAATCTGATCAATCTTGAAGTTCCTAGGGAAGACTTAAAGCCTAGAAATTACAATCCTGAGCTGAAGTGTGAATATCACATGGGGCAAATCGGGCATTCAACAGACAGATGCTGGAGGCTTAGGCATAAAATCCAAGATCTTATTGATGCAAAAGTCATCCAGTTGGATTTCATTGAAGCTCCAAACGTCTCTACTAACCCATTGCCAAATCATGGACCAGTTATCAATATGATTACCGCTGAGATTCCGGATCCAGAAGAGCTTGTGTGCATGATTGAAGGTGGACCTAGATCCATCAAAATCGAAATAGGCAAAGGTAGTGAAGATGGATCAACTTCATCAAAGCCTAGAACTATACCTTTCAGATACCCCTTGCTGTGAGTGAGTATAAAGCCGCTCCATTTGATTATAAGGCGGTAAATCATGCTTCAATGGCCATGGTTGGTGGCCTTACTCGCTCAGGAAGAGTTTATGAGTCGACCGGAAAGAATGCAACTGTGAATATGCCACAGCAGCAAAATGAAGAAGGAAGAAAGATGAAGAGAAGTCAGCATTGGCAAAACTGATGAAAGCAAGTGAATACAAGGTTGTCGAGCAGTTGGCCAAAAACCTGCCCAAATATCGCTCATGAGTCTGCTGATTAGCTCTAATGTACACCGTGAGGCTCTTTTCAAAGCCTTAGAAGAAGTGAAAGTTCCAGAAGGTGTATCAGAAGAAGCCTTGGGGCATATCATCAACTCAATCTTTGCAAATGAGCAAATCATTTTCTCATCTGAAGAACTGGGAGAGGAAGGGATCAACATAACAAGGCCCTCTTCATCGTAGTCAAAAGCTGTGGAAAGATCGTCTCTCGAGTATTAGTTGACAATGGATCCTCTTTGAATGTGTGCCCCTTAGCCACTTTGAGCCTATTGGATTGAACCGTCAGACATCAAACCAAGCTCTACTGTGGTTCGTGCTTTTGATGGATCAAAAAGAGATATAATAGGTGAAGTGGAGTTAGAAGTCACCATCGGGCCTCAAACTTTCATTATTCCTTTCCAAGTGATTGATATCCCCAGAACATTCAATCTGCTTTGGGAAGACCATGGATCCATGCTGCCAGGCAATACCATCAAGCCTGCACCAGAAGGTTAAGTTCATAGCCAATGGTCAACTCATCACTGTTATGGGAGAACAGGATTATGCCATTTACAAGGAGACAGCTGTCCCTTACATTGGAAAAGAAGGAGAAGAAGACTTCGGGCTCCAAATGTTTGACGAAGTCTGTATGAAATGATGAAAGAAGCTCAGGTGGGAACCTTTGGACTGGGTTATTCCCCCACTTGTGCTGAAGTGGCAGAAATGAAAAACCAAATGAGAAGGAGGAAGCTCGACAAGGAGTATGATCCAATCATCAAAATCCTCACATCAGCCATTCCTTTCCAAAGCCACATCATATCCAGCAGCCAGATGATATCAAAGAAGATGCTTCATCCAAAGAAATGATCTTGAGAAATTGGTTCTCTGTGCCTTGCGCTAGTATTAAGTCTTTTAAGTAAGAACTTATCTAAGACTAGATTTGTGTTTTGTGTTTTTCAGTATTATGTGATGCTCAAATAAGTGTACTTAAACACCGTCCCAGTTTAATGAAATTTATTTCCTTTCACATATTCTCATACATTCCTCATTCATATTCAACCAGATTCGACAATTGTGATGAAGTTCAGGGATATCTCGCGCGTATAATTAATGAAAATATCAATATCACCTCTAACTCTACTGGGTTAGACGTTGAAGATGATATTGATTATCAATTTAGAACACAAGAAATTTGGCAAAATTTTGAACAAGGAAGGATTGAAATTCCCGAAACCATTGAAGTGATTAATTTGGGAACAAGTGAAAACCCTAGGAATCTGAGGATAGGGGGAAAATTGCCTGAGAGCACGGCACAAGATTTAACCAAGTTACTAGCCGAATACTTGGATGTTTTTGCATGGTCGTATAGCGATATGCCTGGTTTAGACCCATCCATTGTGGTTCACAAATTGCCAACAAAGGAGGATTTTAAACCTATAAAGCAAAAATTAAGGCGATTTAGGCCGGATTTACTCCTCCAAATCAAGGATGAAGTAAAAAAGTTGCTTGAAGTAGGATTCATTGAGGTTTCTGATTATTCGGATTGGGTATCAAATATAGTGCCAGTACTTAAGAAAAACGGGAAAGTAAGAATCTGTGTGGATTTCAGAGATCTAAACAAAGCAACCCCGAAAGATAATTTCCCGTTGCCTCACATCGATGTTTTAGTAGACAATACCGCTGGAAATCATCTATTTTCATTCATGGATGGATTTTCAGGGTATAATCAGATATTAATGGCCGAAGAAGATAAGGTCAAAACCACATTGTTACAGCCTGGGGAACTTTTGTTACAAGTCATGCCTTTCGGTCTCAAGAATGCCGGGGCAACTTATCAACGAGCAATGCTTGCTATACTTCATGATATGATGCACAAAGAGGTGGAAGTATATGTAGATGATGATCGCCAAGACAAAGGAAGGAGATGATCATGTAGTGGTGTTAAGGAAGCTTTTTGAAAGATTAAGGAAGTTTCAGTTGAAATTGAATCCAGAAAAATGCACTTTCGGAGTGACATCTGGAAAATTATTAGGATTCATGGTTAGCCAAAAGGGATAGAAATCGATCCTGATAAAGTCAAGGCGATTCAGGATTTGCCTCCACCAAAAACATTAAAGGAAATCAGAGGCCTCTTGGGAAGATTGAATTACATTGCTCGATTCATATCACAGCTGACTGATAAGTGCCAACCGCTGTTTAAACTGCTGAAGAAGAATGCCCTAATTGAATGGAATGACGAATGTGAAAAAGCCTTTAATCGGATAAAGCAGTATCTGACGAATCCACCAGTACTGGTTACTCCAAAACCGGGAAACCGTTGTTCTTGTACTTGACAATTCTTCCTGAATCTATGGGTTGTGTGCTCGGGCAAAAAGATGAGGAAGGAAAAGAAAGAGCTGTTTACTACTTAAGCAAGAAATTCTCAATGGAGAACAAAAGTATTCAGAGATAGAAAAACCTGCTGTGCATTAGTATGGGTTATGCACAGGCTTAGGCAGTATACGCTCTTCTACTCGATCGAGTTGATTACGAAGCATGATCCATTGCGATACTTGGCACGCAAACCGGCTTTGTAGGTCGAATCTCGAAATGGCAGATGCTGCTTTCTGAATTTGATATCATTTATGTAAATCAAAGTTCAGTCAAAGGACAAGTTTTAGCTGATCAACTCGCAGAAAGCCCAGTTGATGACGAAGAATTAAAGGAACAAGATCAGTTTCCAGATGAAGGCATCAGAATAACAGAAACAGAAGCCGAAAACAACAATTGGAAGTTGTATTTCGATGGAGCAGCCAACGTATACGGTGTGGAATAGGGGCAGTCCTTATCTCACCAAAGAAGAACAGTTCCCGGCATCAGCCAGATTAATGTTTCCTTACACAAATAATGTAGCGGAATACGAGGCATGCATCATGGGATTAGAAATGGCAATTCAAATGAATATCGAGGAGCTCGAAGTGTTTGGAGATTCATCACTTATCATTTTCCAAACTCGAGGCGAGTTCAAAACTAAGGATCCCAAGTTGATTCCTTATCATAATCACTTGGCTGAGTTAGCAGGAAGGTTCAAAGAAATTTCCTTCACTTATGTGCCGAGAACTCAGAATCAATTTGCTGATGCATTGGCTACTCTGGCCTCTTTGATCCAATTCACTGAAGGAGTAAGAATACAACCTTTGCAAGTCCGAATAAGAAGTGAACCCGCATTCTGTGCTGTGATTGAATCAAATGAACCATGGTTTCAAGATATCAAAATTTTCTTGCAAACAGGTAGTTATCCTGAGTGTGCTACAAAAAAGGATCAGAAATCATTGAGACGTCTGGCAAGTCATTTCTTGTTAAGTGGAGATACCTTATACAGAAGGTCATTTGATACAACCTTGTTGAGATGTAGATGAAAAAGAAGCTCAAAAATTAATGGAAGAAGTTCATGAGGGAGTATGTGGACCTCATATGAACGGATATATGCTAGCTAAAAAGATTATGAGGCTAGGATATTTCTGGTTAACCATGGAATCAGACTGTATCAAACATGTGAGATCTTGTCATCTATGTCAAATTTACGCAAACAAGATAAATGCTCCTCCAAGGAATTACAGTCAATGTCAACACCATGGCCGTTCTCAATGTGGGGAATAGACGTAATCGGGCCAATATCGCCAAAAGCTTCAAATGGTCATCGATTCATACTAGTTGCAATCGATTACTTCACCAAGTGGGTTGAAGCTGCTTCATACGCCAGTGTGACAAAAGCCGTTGTGGTGCGATTCATCAAAAGAGATATCATTGCTCGATATGGAACTCCAGAAAGTATCATTACCGATAATGGTACAAACAACAATGCAATGACTGATTTATGTCAGCAATTCAAGATTAAACACCGGAATTCCACTCCATATCGCCCACAGATGAATGGAGCAGTAGAAGCCGCCAACAAAAACATCAAGAGAATCATTGAGAAGATGACAATTGCATACAAGATTGGCATGAAATGCTCCCATTAGCATTAATGGCGTATCGAACCTCTGTAAGAGTGTCAACTGGGGCAACGCCCTATTCCCTGGTATATGGAACTGAAGCTGTTTTACCAGTAGAAGTTGAGATTCCTTCGCTCCGAGTATTGGCTGAAACAGAGCTCGAAGAAGCTGAATGGGTTAGACAAAGGTTGAACAGTTAAATCTTTTAGATGAAAAAAGATTAACCGCCATGTGTCATGGACAATTATATCAACAAAGGATGGCTAGAGCATTTAACAAGAAGGTTAAGCCAAGAAATTTCCAAGAAGGTGATTTGGTTTGAGAAAAATGCTGCCAAATGTGCAAGATTCCAGAGGGAAGTTCACACCAAATTATGAAGGACCATATATAGTGAAGAAGGTCTTATCGGGAGGAGCATTAATCCTTTCCCAAATGGATGGACCCAATTTAAAGGATCCTGTGAACTCAGATGCTGTAAAGTTGTATTATCCTTGATCAATAAAATTTGTCATTTCAAGTGATCAATTGATTTTATTTTAATTAATTATAAGCAAAGTTGATATTCCTGAAATTCTCTGAAGTCGAATCAAAGCCTGAAATTCTTTGAAGTTGAATCAAAGCCTAACCCACAAAATTCTTCTGAATAAATTTCCAGTCAAACACCATTTGAATCATCAGAAAAAGAAATTTGAGCATCTTATAATACTGAATGAATGCGTTTATACAGTTTGGTCTATTGATTGTTCTTATTTTAAAAGAAAATATTACTGCAAGAAAACTAATTTTGATAGAAAATTGAAGCATGTTTTAAAAAAAAAAGAAGAAAAAAAAGAGAAAGAAAAAAAAAGAAAAAAAGAAAAAAAAGAAAAGAAAAAGAAAAAGAAAAGAAAAAAGAAAGAAAGAAACCCCCAGTGATTGAAAAATCACAAATACCCCTCAGTCTAGACAAATAGTCTAGTACTACCCAAACCCAAAATCCATCCTTTAGAGATGGTGACTCAAAATCCATCCTTTCGAGATGGTGACTCAAAATCCATCCTTTCGAGATGGTAACCCAAATACAAAATCCATCATTTAGAGATGGTGATCAAGACAGAATTCAGAAATCTATCCAAGATGGTGATCAAGACAGAATTCAAAAATTCATTCACTAAAGATAGTGATCAAGACAGAAGTCAGAAATCCATCCATTCCAGATGGTGACCAAAACCAAAGCCCATTGGTCCGGCAAATGACCAAACCAAAGCCCATTGGTCCGGCAAATGACCAAACCAAAGCCCATTGGTCCGGCAAATGACCAAACCAAAGCCCATTGGTCCGGCAAATGACCAAACCAAAGCCCATTGGTCCGGCAAATGACCAAACCAAAGCCCATTGGTCCGGCAAATGACCAAAACCAAAGCCCATTGGTCCGACAAATGACCAAACCAAAGCCCATTGGTCCGGCAAATGACCAAACCAAAGCCCATTGGTCCGGCAAATGACCAAATAAAAGTCTAGGTCCGACAGTTGACCTAGCAAATCTCAAAGTCTAAACTCGACAGATAGTTTAGCACAAGATAAAAATCTCCTTGATGAAAATAAAATTTGGAAGGAGAAGTTAAGCAAAAAGTGGTTGTCTTTTTGTCTTTGTGGCAAAAGTTTTGTTCAAACTTTACCACAAAGAGGGGCAGCTGTAGACACCCAATTTTTGCCCAAATTAATTAAGGCTTAAAATTTAATTAAACTCATTTTTCCAAAAGCCTTAAGTATTGATGAAGTTGGCTAAGTGATCAAGGCATAGGCCAAATGGCCTGTTGGTTAAACATATTGACCCAAACACACACTCAAGCTCAAGGACACAGGTTCAAACCCTAGCAAAGGCAAATTTTTGCCTTTTTATCATTTTTGTCTTTTCATTTTCCTCAAATGTGACTTTTGCCTTGCTTTGCATCAGTTTTTAACTGACAAAACAACATTGATTGTCAAAATTGATGATGGAATTGCAAAGTGGTTATAAAGTATGAAAGATTAGTGCAAAAAACAACCCAAAAGTTACAAAATTCAATGTATAAAGCATTCAATTGCACATGAATGAGGAGTTACAAAAATTGATTGGATGAATCTGACATGGAATATGAAAGCAATCATCAATTCATCAGTTTCAAACAATTTAATCATGGATTTTCGAATTAAATTCGTAAAAAAATCAAGGGGCAAAAATCGATTCATTTTCGAAACTGCTTGAAACGTAAAATTGAGCTTGCAACCTATAAATAGGAGGTCCTAGGATCAAAAGGCACAAGTCAATTTCAAGAAACACAATCAGAATGAGTGAATTCGAAAAATTCGAAAATTAGGGTTCTTAGAGAGAAAATTCGAGATTTGAGAATTTCGATTTATTTTTTATTCAATTTGAGTATTTAAGGAGCTTTAGAAACAAGTTTAAAGTGATCAAGTGTGCTTTAATTTGATCAATTTGTTCAAAATCATCTCTGCAATTTTTTTTTATTTTTCAAAATCGGACCGCCGGCAACCACCACATCGAACCGCCGTCTACGGTGATTCTGGGCGCGAACCACCACCACTAGCGGACGCGCAACCACCATAGGAGTCGGGCCGACAAAATCCCAGCCGCCGAAAACCACCAGAGCCGCCGGAATCCTCCTCGAAAAGTCGCGACTTCGTCTTCTTTGCCCGATCGGGTCGGATCCGACCCGAAAATCCGAAGTCCAACCCGGCCGGTTATCGGTCAACGGTTAGCCTAGATCAGACGGCCCAGATTCAATCATCCAGATCAGACGGTCCAGATTTGATCAAGCGATCAGACGGCCCAAATTCAATCAAGCAAATCAACGTTCCAGATCGAGTCAACAAGATCAGACGATCAGGATCAGTCAACGCGATCGATGCTCCAGATCGCGTCCGCTTCATCCAACGGTCCAGGTTAATCCGCATTATTTTATTATATTTTTATTATATAATTAATTTCAGAAAATATAAAAAATAGCAAAAAATAGTAAAAAATTCATAAAAAATTCAGAAAAATCCAGAAAAATCAAAATATTTATTTTTCATATAAATTTATTTTTTTGATATTTTTTAATTTTTTTTTAATATTTTTAGTATGTATTTATACACAAATTGTCTTAGAAATGCATATTTAATGCATGAAAAATATTTTTAAAATATTTTTAATTATTCTGGATATATTGTGAATTCATGTAATGATTTTTTTAAAAAAAAATATATAAAATAAAAAAATAATAATAATAATAAATAAAAATGATAAAATTGGATTTTCAAAAAAAAAAATGATTTTTAGACTTAGAAAAATTTGTTTTCTTAAAATAAAAAATCAATTGATTAGATCATAGGATCATCAAAAATGATTTTCATAAAAATTCAAAATTTAATGAACTTAAAGTGATAAAAGTTCAAAAATTAAAATTGATCAACAAATTAAAGTTCTTTTAAAAAGAACTACGTTTTGTCTGATCTCGATTAGCGAGTACGTAGGCACCTGCGGGGCGACATAAAAAATGAAAAAAAATGTTTTTTTTTAATAATATTGTGAATAAATATTTTGTAAATATAAGATATTTTGTTGATATTCATATTCTAAAAAAATAAAAAAAATAAAATTAAAACAAAAATAAAAATAAATGATTTGACTTGTAAATATTTGTGCTATAATGTTTTACTCAAGTTTTTTTTTAGCATGAAAAGGATAGATTAGAAATTTAAAATTCCAAAAATGGTAACCGATTTGGTTTTAATAGGTTAGCCCCCGAATCCATGATATCTGGTTTTAAAAGTTTGGTTTTTAAATCAAATTTTCGCAGATTAGTAGCTAAGTTAGGATCAATCGACCCATTGATCCTAGCTTTTATTTTTTCCCGATTTATATCGGATGGCAACTCTAAAATTTTTTTTTAAATTTCTTTTAACCCTTAGTCGATGATTCATGTTAAATGGGTTCGGGTTTAATGTGAATCGGGTTAAGAGAAATAAACCAGATTAAGAATGAGTGGAAAAAATCCAGGCTCGACAACCCTTTATCAATTCACATGTCCAACAACTATTGACTTCCTATAACATTGATCATGTGAAGTCTACACCCGACTATCCCAAGGGAAATGGACAAGCAAAAGCCATAAATAAGATGCTCTTGAAGGTGCTTAGTCATATGGTGCACGGCAATCATAAGGAATGGCATGATAAGCTCCCACTAGCATTGTGGGCCTACAGGACATCTAAGTGCAGTCCTACGCAAGCAACACCATTTTCCCTCATATATGGGTCGGAAGTAGTGATACCCATAGAGATCTTGGTTCCCTCCATACGATTAGCTATCAACGCAAATTTAGAACCAGATACTCTACGTATGTTGGACTTAGAGAAGAAAGGCAAGACACTGCCAGGCGCAGTCTCACCAATTATCAACAACGGCTTAGTACTGCATACGATCGCTTGGTCAGGAAGAGATCATTCCAATAAGGTAGTTTTGTACTTCACACAGTAGAGCATGTGTGGTAAGATATTCCAACGCCTAAGTTACGCAGAAGTGGGGAGGTCTCTTTCTCATTCATGAAGTGCATGACAGCGGCTATTGCAAGCTTTTGAATCTAACAAATGATAAGGTCACAACACCTATTAATTTTCAATGTATTAAGAGATTTCATATGTAACTGCGATCGATGTACCTTCAATTATTATTGAATGAAATTATGGCTTCCATTATCAAAGCCCTTTTTCAACATGTTTTCTCTCCCTTTCTCTTTACTCTATTAATTTTTCTTTTGCTGCAAAGTTAGAGATATATCTCCTTAGCGCATAAAGATAGTTAACACGACCAAAAGTAAAAGCATTAATTATATACGTTGTCGTTGCTTAGTAAGAGCATAGTCTCCTAAGTGCACGACGATACAAATATGGCATGCTGACTTTTAGAAGCATTGTCTCTTAGGCACATGGCAATATGTTGTCATACCTAACATAGTGTAAATGTTTTAGGAACATGCAATGAGTGGTTAAGTGTTGGAAATATTCTCTTAACCAATTAAACTCGATTATTAAGGTATCAAGCCTATAAGGCATGTACTACTATCGCTGCTCAAAGTGCGATCGATCTATTACCCTAGTGATAATAATATTATTGCTAGCAAGTGAGAGCACTGCTTCGATGCGTGACATAAGAGTCACATATTTTCACTCCATGAATCGCTGCTGCTAAGTGAAAGCATTGCTTCCTAAGCGCAAGTGCATACTACTAATAGCCTAAGTGGCATTTTGATATACACGGATGTGAGCAATTAGGCAAGTAAATGGCAACACAGACAAATAACTTTGACAAACCAAGAAATAGCAATCTAATCATCATTGTACAAAAAAAAAATGGAAACAAGATAGTATTAGCAAGTCTAAACTAGGGTTGGCAATCTAAGCCCACGGTGCAATCCAGGTGTTTATCTCTTAATGCAATTTTCATCTTAGCCTCTACTACTACAATCTCTTCTTGGAGCTCCTGTAACTTCACCATGAACGTTTCATGATGCCCTTACCATCCCTATAATTTAGCAATCTCTTGGCCTTGCCAACAACAGGCCACAAGCTATCAATTTTGAACTGCAACATGCGAGCCCCTTCAACACATTTGATAAGTTTCTCAAGTTCTGCGATTGATAAAGATCTCCAACATCTATCCACAAATAGCATGACTTCACCAATCATCTTTACCATTGCAGTAGTTACCTTTGACCCCAACATAGGAGAGCTGGCCCAGAATTCCCTATCAATGGCATTAAGACTCTCTAAAGGTGCTATCAAATGAGATGGTATGGTAAAGCCATGAAATGAAGTCATCCCCTCTAATGTAGCGTGGTCCTCTAAAGTTGCTACCATGTCTTCATAAGACACGCTAACTACTAAGGGAGGATGGAGCACGATAGCTGCATTAACATTAGGTGTACTCTTGATTCCCTCATCAAGAGCATGCTCATCATCTTCTAAATTGAGTTCTTCACTGTTGCCGTCATTACTCTCATCGTCATCGTAAGGATTTGGAGACGGTTTGTAATCAATCTTGTCCAACCCATATCCGTCATCATCTAATACTGCCACAAGCATAACAGCACCACTTGAGTGATGTGAACTTAGAAGAGAATTTGTGTCAACCTAAAAAAGGCAAATGAAGAAAGCGTTAGACAATAAGGAACAGAAACAACAAGTTATAAACAAGAGGATTTATTACCTCCTCAATGAGTGCACGCTTCGCTGGCCTATGATACAGTAGTTGAGGTAGTGGATGATTACCCTCTGATTTTGAAAGAGTCCCATCGATTGAAGGCTTTAATTTGTCTAACACTGGCTCTTTAGTTACTTGAATATTACTAGTCGACCTGTGGTACCTGTTCCTTAGTAGTCTGAGATAGAACTCATGGCGATATATGAGTAGGGCTTGCAATGTATCATCTATAAAGACAAAGACATAGTCGTGGAAGATCGCTATATAATTGGACTAGTGTATCAGCGAACCAGTAGAGGTGACTCCACAACGCTCCATAGAACGAAAGAACAGCTGCCACACTATAGGATGAATATGCTTGAATTCGCTTGGTGAGATTGACTGGCAGTAAGAATCGAAGCTCTGTGCAATGTTGAGAGGGCGTGGCACTCCTTGATCAAAGCTAAATTGGCGCACCACCTTATGTGGAGAATATCATGACTTTCTGCTCCAAGAAGCATCCATCCAAATCTCCATTGTTGAGCAAGGATGGCAAGCTCCCTAGGATGCACCAAAGCATGAAACTAGCTTGAATTTCATCCAACCTTTTGCGATTGTCAACTAAGATGACCTCGCCTTTAGAACTTGGAGGATAAAGCACATCACTGTCTTGATAACCTTCAAGACGCTTTACAAAAGGGCAGAATGTGAACTCCTTTCAACATCGATGAGCTGAAGAAGTGACTAGTTGACCTGTACTCCAATCTACGTCCACACTCAAGAGGCAATGGGACTCAAATCCCTGTTGATGGCCGGTGGTGTAAGGTACTTTTGATATCGCTCACAGAAGAATAGCTGCAAAAAAAGTAAGTCCACATGTGACATGTTCACATAGTCCACATGTGACATGTTCACATATCTACCCTTGGAACGGACAGAAGCTTAGTGGTACAGGTCAAGGCATCAATATAGAAACACCAGGTAGAAGGGAGCTAGTGCAAATCATTGACCTTGTGCGACGCGTACAACTAGAGCAAAAAGCCGAGGACTTATACCTTCTTCTGGTCTACCAAGGAATACAAATAGTAACAACCAAAATGTAATAAAGGTTGTAAGTTCGTATTTGTACGTCAAAGGACCAAGAGAGATATGTGTTTATTGGAAAAGTCAAATATAAGCTAACAACATAAACATACATTAAAGGACTCACTCTTTTCCATAAGCTAGTCCCATTAATTCTCTACTCTTCAAAGAAGCATGTCATCCATGCAAAGAAACATGGTTTCTTCTTATTATCACGGGCGAGCCTTGGAGCTGCTAGTAAAGATGCTTCGAGGTCACGCTCTTCACATGAAGTCATAGCTATAACAATATTAGTTAGCCCAAAACAGTACAGGTTCAAAAGCACGACCACATCTTCAAGAGTTGGTGATATCTCCCTCTACGCAGTGATGAATGTATGAGTTTGGGTACTCCAGCGAGAGATGATGGCATGCTACACTTCCATCTTGCTCGTGCTGACAAACCACAAGTAGGTGGAGGTGAGGATGGCACTATAAACATTGGCCAATTTTATAAGGCGCACATACTTTGGCTGGTCGGTGACATGGTCTACCCAATCGCTCCATCCAGGTGGTGGTTCCTTAAGAAACACAAAATTTGTACTGGAAAGAGGCAGCTCTTGTCGCTCGTTCTTGAAATGTAGCACTGATCTCCTTTAATGGTGTTCTTGGAATCAGGTCGAGCTTGATTATTCGGAAGTCATCGTTAGTAGGGGATTTGCATATGACTTAGAGTGAGAAGCTTTGTCCTAGAAGGTATCTTGAGAAATAGTGTCGTCTACCAATGGGTGTTACAAAAGTTGGATTTGTGGCAGATTGCCGTCTTGTCACACTAAAAAGTCCCTCCGCTTGATGACTTTGAATTTTGTGTTTGCTTGCCTTTGATCTCCTTTCGCCTGAAAGTTTTGGCCTTTTAAGCTTGAGCTTGCTTCATGGCTTTTATATTTGGGGTTTGACCTGCCTAACAACTGGGACTCTAGTGGTTTGATTGCTTCCCCTTTCCTTCAATCTGACAACTAGAATTTGTTGAATTTGGCTATTCTTCCCTTCTTTTGCTATCAATTTCTATTAGCACTTTGGTGAGACAATGCCTAAAAAAAATATTGGGTAATAATACTAGCAAGAGTATCAGAATCATTATCAAATATCAATATTATCAAGAGCACGAAAATCATTATATGGTTATCAAAGTTATTTAGTGTATCGAGATTGATCAAGAGTTGACAAGATTATCACGATTACCAAATTTATCAAGAGTATCAAATCAAGATTACCAAGATTTTGTATGACATAAAAAAAAAAAAAAAAGGAAGAACCATTCTTTCCCTTATTAAAAAAAAAAAAACCAAGTTCGATGGCAAGGCAACCGATGCAAGTTATCATCTTTGCATTCTATGAAGATGATGCAAATAAATGACGAAATCGTTAGAAAAAATTATTTGCTGGATCGAAGTAGTTTATGTATATCAGTATGCATGTGTAATGACAAAGAGAAGGGGATATATGGACATTGTCAACCTGGTCACACCTATTATTGTCAGTAGAAATCTGTGATGAATAGCGGAATATGATACTCTACTAGAAATCAAGAGCCATACTATGCATTGCTTTAAGAAGATCGAAATTCAAGGAAAAAAAATGAAGAATAAGTAAGAGAACATGCATATCAACAATTGCAGTTGGGATTTGTGACCAAACATGCCTCGCTGATTATACCGACATTGCAAAGGAACGGGTAGAGCCTTGCTATTCCTCCTCAAGATTGCAAGGCATGGTTGAAGCCCATGGTGGAGAATATTATCTAAATGTTGATCACAAGAATTCGAACATCGGTTTATTAATTAAAAAAAAAAAGAAGAAGAAGAGGGGATGAGTAGTTGAATCTTGTTGAACAACTTTTTAAGATCGTACCGATGTATCGTATTAATTGTTATTGATTGTAGCCGAGTGGTACAGTGACTCGGCATGCCGGATGAAGCAAGGGTTAAACTACCACATGAAAGAGTAACAATAAATAAAAGAAAGAAAAAGAATCAATCAAACTTGCTTTCGTGACTAAGAAAAGCACACTTCGATTTATCGCTCTTATGGTAGAAATATGACTTGCCACCGTCGCCAATTGCCGTTCGTCATCGGAAAGAATTGTTCATATATACTATGTATGGGGGTACCGATATGTTTATGGTCTTTTAAGGTTCCTATATTATGTATATTATTATGATGGAACTGAAGTAGTAATTGATTACAAAGAAAAGATTCAAGTATGACATGGGAGATCACTTATCTGATGCATCGTGACCGTCAAATTTAACCAAAAAAAGAAAAAAGAAAAAAAAGAGGAAATAGTAGAGTGGGTGTATGTGTTGAATTTGTCTTTTGGGGGGGGGAGGGGGGGAGGTGTGGTGGGAGTTGGGGTTTGGAGGTGGCACGCGGGTGCCACATACGAGCAAGTCATCATGCCTCACAAACAACAAGGAAAAGAATGCTTCAGGGATCTTTGGCATCACTTTGATGTTAAAGAAAAGGGAGTCCTTTGAAATTGGGGAAACTTACCTCACTTCCACATAAACTATGATCTGTATTATTAGGAAAAAGCTTAATCCTAATCATGATAACAACAAAATTGATTAATCAAACAATTAATCAATCTGAGATCAAAAGTTAAATCTCCTCTTATTAAAGCAATAAACAATAAAACAAATGAAATTATAAAACAGATAATACTAGGATATAACATGAAAAACCCAATAAGAGAAAAACCACGGGACCAGCAGTGTGCAAATCTTCCACTATAAACAATATAATGGGATTACAAGTTTTTTTCACTAGATCTCACTAGTGTATCTCATAATTCATCACCACAAATGGTGGATTGCAAACAGGAACATGATTTTTCTTCTAGAGTTTCTCACTCCAGGATATCTCCTACTTTCTCTCTTTCTCTCTCTAGATCTCCCTATCCAGGCTTGAGAAGAGGCACATCACTTGTTCCCTTCAAACACTAGGACAATAAGAAGAATATATATGTAAAACAAAGGGAAAATCAATAATCACTCAAAGGCAGGCTCAGGAAAAATATATGCTAGCGGCTTATGAAGGTAGTGTTGACTTCGGTGTTCTGGAATAGTCAATGCGGGCGGTGTACCCATATATGTCGGTCGTATACTCCTCTAGGCTAATGGCGTTGGAGCCAACCTAGCCTACAGTGAACTCTTGGCATAAAATTCAACAATTTCAAGGCCGTGTTTAATTCAATGAAGGCCGGTGGCCTATGTTCCCCAAAGGCTACCTTACACCAATCCATCCTTTGTTTGCACAAAAAAATTCATTATCTCAAAGTCCTCTTCCAAGTATATTACTTATACTTAGGATATCTTGATTCAAAATCCTCTAAATATATAAATATATATATAGGATCTCCTTGTGCAAGCGTGCTAGTCTATTTCTACTTTGATTTTAAAGTCTTCTAAATATATATCCGATACATAGTTAGGCTTCCTTTAGTTATAGACCCATATGAGTTGGATCCATAACCCAGCAATCTCTCCCTCCAAATCATATGGGGTTCTATCACCAATCCTGCTACCTTCTTGTAGCACATTTTATCAAACTGAAACCTTTCATAACCACCTTTTGTTTTGTTCATTGATTGTGAGCTCTTATCATCAGTATTCACCCATTTATTCTTTAAAGGTCCTTTGCCCTTAGGCAGTTTCACCAAGTCAATTTTCCTGTTCTCATGCAAAGATTTCAGTCCATTTTGCAAGGCTCTAACCTTTCTTGACTTCTTCTCATTTCCCATGGCTTTGTGATAACCATATGACTCTCCCCCATCAGTGAGTATCCTGTACTCATATGGACTGAATCTAACTGATGGTATTCTATCTTTTGCAGATCTTCTCATCTCAAACTGTTGATGAGGGTTTTAGGATTCTTTAGCTGAACCTGCCCCATTTCTACCATCATTACAACTTCTATGTGAGAGTACAAGATTCACATCTCATTTACTTAGTTTTGCTGATATTAAGTAAAGGATACTCTTCTTCTTTTCCTTTGCCATAATGAGAGAACCCTTAGTGATCTTCCATCTTTCTTCACCAAAGTAGCTATATAGCCATCATCATCAAGCTTTCCTGCAAAAATAAGGTTAAAGTGAATATCTGGGACACATTTGACATCTTAGAGAATGAGCCTGCAACCTGTGCTAGTCTTTAAAACTATGTTTCCAATGCCAACAATCCTAGATTTACCATCATTTCCCATTTTGATATTACCAAAATTACCAGTAGTGTAGGTTGAGAAGAACTCACCATGTAAAGTTACATGGAAGGAGGCACCAGAATCAACAACCCAGTCATCATGACTTGCAAAGCTGACAAACTTCTCATTTCAGGCAATGACGATCTCATCATCATCTATTGCTGCTGCAACTGTGTCTACATCTTTTTCTTCGCCGTTACCCTTCTCTTTCTTTCACAATCTGCACTCTCGCTTCAAGTGAACTGGCTTGCCACAATAGTAGCATTTAAAATTTTTCTTTTCTCTTGACTTAGACCTTCCCCTGGATTTCTCAGATCCATCATCTTCATCAGATGATCTTCTGTACCCACTTCTACCATTCCTTCCCGACTTACCAGTAACAAGTGCCCTAGAATCATCCATATAATTAGATCATGTGACAAGATCCTTCCCGCCGGTCTCTTCATTCATCAAAATATCTTTCACCATTGCAAGGGTGAGGATTCCCTCTAAAGTAGAGTTACTAACAAACATAACCAGTGTCTCCCAACTATCAGGCAAGGAACTCAGTAACAACAATGCCTAGATCTCATCATCAAGCACCAGCTTCATGGAAGACAATTGATTCACCAACCCTTGAAAATCATTCAAGTGCCCCGTCATGTTTGATCCATCCTTGTATTTCAGATTTACAACTCTCCTAATCAATGAGGTTTTATTTAAGGTAGTCTATCTCTCATACATGGATTCTAGCTTTCTCCATAGGACATATGCTCTCATATCATGGGCCACATGGTGATACACACTATAATCCACCCATTTTCGGATATAACCGACATTTTTTCTATGCATGATTACCTAATCTACATTGGAATTTGTTCTCTGGCTTTGTGGTGTCACCACCTAAAGGTAAATATAAATCTTTGTAATACAACAGATCCTCTATTATAGATTTCCATATAGAGTAATTTGTTGAATTCAGTTTGATCATCATACCTGATGATTCTGCCATGTCTATACTATAAGAAACATTAATTTTCTTTTTGAAAATCTTGTTATCTTATACCACTTGTTAGGAGAAAGCCTAATCCTAATCATGATAACAAGAAAATCGATTAATCAAATAATTAATCAACCTGTGATCAGAAGTTAAATCTCTTATTACCAAAGCGATAAACAATAAAATATATGGAATTATAAAATAGATAACATTAGGATATAACATGGAAAACCCAATGCGGGAAAAACTATGGGACCACTAGCACTCAAATCTTCCACTATAAATAATATAATGGGTATTACAAGTTTTCTTCACTAGATTTAACTAATAGATCTCATAATTCTTCACCACAATGGTGGATTACAAACATGAGCATGATTTTTCTTCTAGAGTTTCTCACTCTAGGATTTCCCTCACTTTCTCTCTCTAGATCTCTCCATCTAGGCTTGAGAAGAGGCACACCACTTGTTCCTTTCAAGCCCTAGGACAATAAGAAAATATATATGTAAAACAAAGAGAAAATCAACAATCACTCAAAGGCTGACTCGAGAAAAATATATGCTGGCGGTTATGAAGGCAGTGTTGACTTCGGTGTTCTGGAACAATCAACGCTGGCTACAACACCGACTATATACCCATATAAGTTGGTGGTGTACTCCTTTAAGGTGGCGGCGTTGGAGCCGGCCAAGCCTGCAGCAAACTCTTGACATAAAATTCAACAATTTCAAGGATAGATTTGATTCAATGAAGGCCGGCGACCTTTGTTCCCCAAAGGCCAGCTTACACCAATCCATCCTTTGTTTGCTAAAACAAAAACAAAAAAAAAACAAATAAACAAAAAATAAACTCTTTATCTCAAAATCCTCTTCCAAGTATGTCACATATTCTTAAGACATCTTGATTCAAAGTCCTTTATATATTTAGGATCTCTTTGTGTAATCATGTTGGTCCATTCTTATTTTGTTCCAAAGTCTTCTAAATATATATTCGACATATATTTAGGCTTTCTTTGGTTATAGACCCATGTGAGATGGATTTATAACCCAATGCCTAGATAGATGTTCAGCAAAGTTCAAAGTCAAGTTTGAGCCATTTGTCTCCTTGCAAAATGGAAATAAAAGTCGGGGTAAGAAGGCATCCACGATATAATTACTTCACTGCTGAATTCATGTCTGACTATGACTATATATATAAATGCACATTTTTTACATTATGGGAGGATTAAAATATAAAACAAAAGAAAGTATATTTATATACGTGTATGTACTTGGTCGTAACGTGACAAAGCAAACAAAACAGCAAATTGGAGTTTGTCACTGCTAAAGGGTTAACCAAAGGAGAATGGTAAAGGAAGATGTGAGAAAAAAAGCATAAAAAAAAAGGAAAGAGAAGAATAACATAGAAGTTGTTCGCTTACTTTGGTGTCCAAGAAGGAAGGCTAATAAGTTTAATACACAAGAAATGTGCATTATATATATAGCATACAATGTGCAACCTAAGAAGATAAAGATAATTATTTGACATGAGGCTCGAAAGATTTCTTTTAGAGATATTCAAGATAACAAAAGGAATAATCTTGGTGACATTTCCTTAATCAAATTCGGGTCGAGATGTCCCTACTATGACATGATGATCAGTAGCGGTTCATGATTTGACATGATAGGATTGGGATTGACGTTTTTTTATTATTTCTGGTCACAATGAGACGAGAATATGATACGTCAAATATTCTGTTTGTTATGTGCTCCATCTCCAAACTACATCTGCAATCGAGATATTGGATCTCTATCACAAAAGGCAATACGATATGGAATGCAGATATTAGGAAAAATACAATATTATGGCCACAAATTATATTTCACGAAGCAAGGTAAAAAGAAAAAATAAATAAAGAAAAACAGTGCCAGTATGTATACACATAAATACATGGAGTATGGCGTTTGGAATTATCCTCAATCATATATTACTCATGTGAATATATTCACGTAAATATACAAAGGCCGTAAATGGATTATGCCAAGGATACAATGACGAAGAAATTTATTCCCAATGCATGGGATTATTCATGGATATATATATGGATGGCTGGTGGCATGCTACCATTGAAAAGAATAAATATGAAGATTCAAGCAGAGATTTAAATAAGATATATCTGTGGGAGTAGCGTTGAGATGAGTTGATCATGATACGTATGATAATTCAAGTGATTATGGTAACATCCAATGAGATATGCTTAAATCCATAGTAGGATAGTTTTGATGATCTTCGGTTAGCTAAAGGACTGGTGGTTCGGTTTGAAATATTTAAATTAGATTTGAGATTGTGTTGATGCGAGATAATAATCTATAGAACGATAGTTAGCTGATCTCGATGGCATAATGAGTACATAAGCTCCAGAGGATACATGGCAGAGATGTGAGATGATTTGGGATCATAGCCTAAGATTTGAAAAAAAAAATAATAATAAAAGAAGAATTCATGGGGCGATGATGACTGTGAAGGGTGGAGTATATTCAGGTGGGCCCTAACATGGCTATTCAGGTGGAATAAATGAGCGAGCCTGTGGTGTATGTATAGATTGTAATAATACAATTATACACACTTTGTAGTTGTATGGGAAAATTGAGGCGAACGTGTTATGCATGTGGTTATGGGGGTTGGGAATGTGTAGTGAAAGCAGCATAGATTAACGGGTTATGTCGTTTGCTAAAATTTTATGGGGTAAAAAATGATCATTAAAGTATCGGGCTCATGACATATATTTACTATAGAAAAAAAAAAATTATGTCGCAAGTTCTTGCCCACTTTCAACTAGCCTGCCATTATGATGAGGCCCAATGAGTATATAAGGAGTCATATATTCACAACATGGATATCAAATGGTTCCATGGGGGAAAGTTTATTGCAAAAAAAAAAAAAAGAAAACATAATGCGATGCATGTGACTGGAGTGGTGTTGCAAGCTTGTGCACTACAGTACAACTATATGCAATAAAGTGAGTTGCGGTGTCAATGCTTGACTTTTATTCAATGACTTATCCACAAAAAATGGAGTTTTCAACTCTATAAAGGTACTTGGCAGCATCATACGCCGAAAATTAATCAAAAATATGCATGAATGTAATTGGTGCCCAAAATACTTGGACTTTGTTCAAAGAGCTTTTGGTCAGGGGCAAAATTTGAATGGGCTTTAAAATCATATAAATATTATTATTTATTTAGGCTTGACTCACATGTTGAGTGATAGGGCCTAGTGAGTCTGGTTCAATTATATTGGGATGGCTTGGGAAGATTTAGCTTGGTAAGCACGGAATAGGGATCATTAGATCGGTCTACCACATCCAACTTTTCTCAGATAGGCTCATGCACACAAGAGATAACTAATAGCATTTGCCCATGAGGAGTTCATCCAGAATAACCATAGATTGAGCTTGCCCCATCTCATTTGTCAATCACTAAGGTGATTTGATAGTCGCCATCCATGCCAGATGTTTATAAATACTCAATCACTCCTCCTCATTTCTAGCTTGTTGGAGAGAGAAGACAAACGGTATTCTATAGACGAGGCTCTGTTCAGGAAGATCAAATAAGACAACTCATGTTATTTCTACTCTAACTGCTTAAGAACTGTAAGGTTGAAGCACGAGGTCTACTCAAGCTTCCTTACTTATCACTCGTGCATTTGAGATACCGAGACTGTCTATTCCTTCTCCATTATCATTCTCTCCAAGCCATCCCGTCATCAAGTATCATCTACTTAGCATCACTCCAAAATCATGTGACAGGCGCGAGATCCGCACAACGTATGCGTGACCGCTATCAACAAGAATCCTACATCTACAGAGTGAAGTAAACCAACTAATGATCATCATATTTAAGAAAAAATATGCATATATATATATATATATATATTCACATACTCCCCTTAAAATAATAGAGCATTTTCTTTTCGTTAACATGAGAAGACATAACAATTATGGAAAGACATTTGTCACAAAAATGAGAAAATATATATAGAGCTTACACTGTCATGAAATTGACATACTATTGATTGATGGCTGCTCCATTGATTAAACATTTAGAAATAACTTATAATTAGAGGGAAGCTTCAACAAAAACTACAAATGGTTAACAAATGTAGCAATGAATAAGCAACTTAAACAACTAAGAAACCATTTAAATCTAAAAACACGTTAATATCACAATGATCCCAAGATATAATAGCAACATATTAAGATGTTCAATTCCATTCAACGTACATAATATGCATAAACACTCTAATATGACAGTGCAAATTGAATTGATTTAACTAGGAGCATCAACAGAGGGAAAGCAAAGCTAATGCTACTCTATAAAAGGTTGCTCTTTTTATTTTATTTTATTTTTTCTTTTCTTAAAGCATATATAGTCAAAAGATCCTGCCTTTGTTTTCATTTTTCAAAAGGAGGTGAATATTTATATGAGTATATTGGCAATATTCATTAATTATGCAGACAACCAGATCGGTGCTTCTATATATTTTGTGGGTAATTTGATTCATCTATATAAGCCCCACAACATATTAACTAAAGCTATGGAAACACAAAAAGAAAATAAAAATAAATCAACAAAAACAACAAGCAAATAACACATGTAAAGGCTACACACCTTAGATAAAAGGCCATCATTTATCAACTTATAACTACTATTCATATGATTTATCTAATGCCATCATCTGCCCAAGACACCAGCACCACCACCATGTACAACAATTAACACAGTCCTTTCATCACACATTAAAATCCATTCTTTAGGAAGTTTCATTTATTTTTTTTTTATTTTTATTTTTGGATTCAAACAAATCCAAGACTAAGCTAATAGTTTACTTATATTAGTAGTATTATTACCTTAAATGTGTTCCAAATAATAATTTTCATAAATGTGTTCAATCTTGCCCTAAATCCTTCTTCCCAACCTAAAATCATGGTTTTTATTACGTAATAAAATATAAATAAATGGTCAAACTAAATTACGAATCTCGATGAATGAAATGGGCATTTAACATGAAATTAAAGAAGAGGAAGAACAAAACATATGATTGCATTATGAAATGTGAAATCAAAGAAAAGAAGAAGGAAATATCTATTAGAGAAGACAAATTTGAAGGAGTTTAGCTTTATGTTATCTTTGGGCTTCACAATAGCATAATAAAAGTTCTAACTCCCTCCCATTAATCAAACCCAAGGATGAAATGACACAATAAAAATCAATTAAAAGAACTTATAAAGAAATATACCTATGGAGGTTCACATTTTGATGGATTTCAACTTCTTTTCCTTTGATATTATGTGAGACCCAAGAGACTTGGAGAATGTGCGAATACAGAATGAGAGACAGTAGAGATCAGAGATTGACAAATGAGTTCTAAAATAAAAATAGGGTTTTTACTTTTGATTCACTTAGTTTTTCAGTTAAATTCTTTTTTTCTCTTCTAAGATTTTTAGCTTTTCCTTTTCCATCCTTTTTTGCTTCATTTCACTATTCAAACCCACCCATATAGAGGTAGTGTTAGTTTTTGTCTTTATAAATCACCTCTGTGTAGAGATAAATTAATAAAATGTTTCTATTTACTACTACAAAGAAACCATCATGATTGTCAAACTCGAAATTCTATCTAAAATCACCAAAGGGTCTATAGATGGACCCTAGCTTGCTAAGTTTTAGTCCAAATTTCTAAGACCCACAACTGCCCCATGTAAGGGGGTGGGGTGGGTCCAACCTATAGACCTACCAGGTCTCGAGGTGGGTCAAGACGGTTTCGACTCGTCTCATTTTAATGGGTGTATTATTTTTTTCTAATTTTTTATTTATTTTTGCATTTTTTTTAATAAAAAGACCCTTAATGACCTACCGGGTCTATAGGTCTGCTAATGGACCCATAGATGATGTCGGGTTCGCTTAGCTGGTTAGACTTACCCCATTAAGGGGGGTCCACAGGTAGATTTGTCGTGCTTGGTCTGTCACGCCCCGAGGGTACCCTAGTAGAAGTAAACAAGTCTCACTTGAATACTATCACTAGATTACCTTCAGAGAATGATAGGTTTTCAAAACAACAGGATCTTTTAGTTGCTTGATAAGAAATTATAAATACATGTAAGAAATAAATTAGCGAATAACTGCTATCTTAAGCATAAACATTACAGGACTATCACAAACTAAGTAGTCTTCCTATAGTACACCATTAATGATATAGCACTAGATAATCTATTCTAGAAGTACATAACCATTATTCCCAAGTATAACCATAGACTTCTAGCTCTTAAGCTCTTACCGGAGCCATACTCCTGGAAGTTACTAACCAGGGTCGTAGGGTAAACCTGAAAAGACTGTTGGAGTATGAGCGAAACCACAGCTCAGTGAATAACTAGACATATCATACACCACACAAGTTATTAGCAAATCATATATAATGCAAGCACTCAACCATATGCACAGATACAAAGCTTGGATGATCTAGAATCTAAACAGGAAAAAGATTTACGTCCTCTTTTGAAGGGTTGAACCATTACTCCATGACCCACCTGCCTAGAAGAGACTAAGTTTACAAGAAAATCAACGATTTCTCGTTTTAGGGTTATTACTTTTAATATAATCAATTAAATTGACCATTTCCTGTGTCCACCTTAGAAACTCCCTAAGTGTTAATCATTTCAAAGTGATACTATGGGCGACGTTCTTCAATACCACTTAGTTCCCGTAGAATCAATGGAACAAAGAAAACCTTGGAAGAACTAACACATTAGAACAACCAAGCATTAACAGAGAACTGAAATATTAATACGTAGCAGGCTGTCATCCCTTTATATATGCAATAATACAGTTCGTGCAATGCATGATCAGATTATTTTATTAAGTCAATAAGTCTTATTCAATTTCATGGTGATCATACATTACACACAATCATCATTATACTACTTCACAACATTGAATCATTGCATTATTACTTTTGTAAGGATAGATTAATAATCATACAATCAGATCACAACATACTTTCAACAAAACATTCGTTTGATTATCTTTGCATTATATATTCGACTACTTACAAGCACAAACAGTACAATACGACTGAATTACTCACCTGCTCATACTAACTCAATCGTAATAATCGGCTGGAAGATCTTCTAGTGTATCAAAGTCACCTATTAAGATGAATAAAGTATTCATCAATATATTATAGATTATATAACTAAATTTCTATACGTGGCTAGTGTTCTAAACTTGTTATTTATCAAGCTTTGGTAGTAACTAATACTAATTTTATGTTATTCTATACCGAACCTAATATAGAAAATCACATTTATTTATTATTACTTAATGTTGTCGTGTTTCTCTTATTTTACCTCATATAATTATGTTGTTATTTTTTGGAAGTCTTATTACTAAAAAATTTAGCTTTTTTTTTCAATTTCCATTCTTACCTATTTTATCTATTTAGAGTAATTATTTGATTATTTATAACTTTTATTACACTTAGTATTTTTTTCTAATTCTAGGGTTTTAAGAATTATCAATATTAATCAAAATATTCTAAATATTTATTTACTTATCTTATTTAATAAATTCTATATTATCATATAAATAATATAATCAGTAGGCTTATTGCATATATATATATATATATATTCTATTTATTTCAAAACAAGCTTTCGTAGAAGCATTATAGGTGTACGTCGGCTCAAAGCCGCCGGCTTTGAAACCTAGGTGCCAGTGTTGATTTGGTTTTGCAAATTATTTCTTATCAGTTACACTGGCTTGAAAGCTGTCGACTTTCAACGCACGCCGGCGTAGAATTCCCAGATAGTCGGCCTTCGTTCATTTTTACGTTAAAATATATTTTACGTAGCTTCTGTTCAGTGTAAGCCGCCTCTACACCACCGGCCTATCCTTGTAAGCCGCCGGCATTGAACGACTACACTGCCGGCTTATGTACAGTGTTAGCACTATTCATTATTTTCCTCGATGATCCAATTCATTTTTGTTAAATTTTTTACATTAAAAACATTCTTAAACCGTTCCTAAGTGTTTCTATATCTTATATATAGTCACAAAACAACTCTTAACACTTCTACAAACATATATCCTTGGATTTCGATCTTAATGAAGTACAACTAGGGTTTCAGATTTTTACCTCAGTTGAGCCGATCCGATGAAACTCGAAGCTTGTATTTGTATTGATTATGTTCCTATGATTATCAGAAGTCAGTTCTAATCCTTAGATTTAAAAGAAAACCATTCGAACTTCATCAACTTACCTTTGAACTCGTTTCTAAGTGTTTTTCGTATTGTTTTCCTTTTGATTCGTATTTGGATGATTTAATCTGTTTGTTTTCTGTTTTTAGTTTGTTTTGGTTGCTATTTAAGAGTAATTTTGTTCTGGGAAGTTTGAGAAATAGTGAAGGTTGTTTGTTTCTTCATTATGAGTATTAAACATATATATAGAAGAAAGAAGAAGAGGGCTTGCGGCTGTGTTTTCCTCCGAATTTCCTTCGATTTTTCCTCCTCATTTGGCTACATTTGGTCTGTTGTTTTCATGCCATTAATGAGGAGCTTACTTGGCAAATAATGATTGGTGTAGGAGTTGATTTTATTGACTTTTTGAATTATTTGATCAAATTCGGCTCCTCTCCTTCCGTAACTTTCCAAGCCAAATTGCAGTCGAAAACTTATATATATATGTATTAGTTAATTATTTTAATTTAATTTTAGGATAATTTAACAAGTTATACGGGTACAAATTAACTAATATTTGAGAGTTTTGTACACAAATATATTTATAGGGTTATACAAAATACTTAGATTATCAAATAATACAATTTTAAGTTTTATGTTTACATGGTTAATTATTTGTATAATTTTATCTCCTGCGATTAAGATTTCTTAAGCTCATTAGGTCAATTTTTATTTTAGGCTTTAATAGCTTAAGAAAACTCGAGTTAAAACAATAGCGTGATTCAATTATTTATTTGGAGTTTAGATCTTGAGTTATTTATCAGTTTATGTTTTCGTTGTATATTTATAATCCTAACGGTTTATTTTTGGGCTATCGTTTTCTGTCTATAAGCGAAATTGATTAACTTCTTGATATCGCACCTGATATAGAGACTAATCTATATATGTATCTTTAGTTTTTAATACCTATCATGAAATCTTATTAATACTATCTAGGAATCTGGAATTTAGGGTTTAAATCTAAGTCTAGGCTCATTACTACGCATTATTCTAATCTCAAATCATTGTTGAGTTCAAAAGCAATCATTTAATCTCTATATTTATATTTTTCTATTTGAATCTATTTGTATATCAGGTTTCGGGTTTAAATTTTAGATTTTCTTTTAATCATATCTTAAATTATCAGTTCAAGATACGAAATCTCGTTTTTGGTATCAGTTAGGGTTAAAGAAATTCTTTATTCAATTTCTAAATCCTTTATCTAACCAAATTCTAGGTATTGATCTATTCTTAGACTTTGATTAGAATCTAAAACAATTAACTAGTTCATACATTCTACTTTAGAGTCGTGTACTATTGTGAAAAATTTCTGGGGTTTACATGGTCAAGTTAGGTCTTGGGTCTAGTTCAAGCCGATCCGGAGAGATGTCTACATAGAATCATAAGGTTCTACAACCTATGTATATTTGCTTGTAAAAATTCTACATTTACTTACTGTAATGATAAAACTTTAAATAAATGATGAGAATAAATAAATTTAGCATCAATTTTTGATATACATAGCCAAAATGAAGAGACAAGATCGATCATTTTATACCATCAAATCCCTTCCTGTCTACTACAATTCAAATCTTACTTTTAAGTTTTACTCATCACAATTTACAGTCTCTCATTAATATGTTTTGATGCAATCCTTCTCATTACAGTAATTATTTACATTCATTGATGATTCACAATCTGTAATTATTAAGACGTACTGCAAATTTTGTTCAAAATTCAATGAGCAAGCAACTGGTTTTATATAGTAATGAGCATATTCGTTTACTAAGTATTTGCATAAAAAATTATTAAATTTATGAAAAATTTACTTACAAAAAATAAAAAAATAAAACATTTTATATATTTATTCAATTTTCATTTTAATCGCTTAAAATACATTGGAGTATATAACCTAGAAGAAAATAACCATTTAAAAAAAGGGAAAAAATGAAAAAAAAACCCCTAAAATTAGGTTAATTTAAGATAAACATCAACAACCAAACCAGAAATTCATAAGTTTAAACATATTAAATTACTTGCTTTTTTTAAAGTTCAAATAAATAAAAATATTTAACATTACTACACTTTCAATTTTACTATCGATTGTACTATGTAAAATTGCAAGTCTTCTATAAATTTGCTCAAATAATGATTTTGTACAGGTTGAATCAAAATTGCGTCACCAACTCATAAACTTGTAAAAACATTCGAATAAACTCGCAAGTTTGACAACCATAGAAACTATTGCTTTCTTAGAGGCAAAAATAAAAGTTGTCTCTACCTTTTTGCCATAAAAAACCTGCTTTATTGTAATGTATGGACCAATTCAAGATGATTATTTAAGGTGGGCTCGGATGGGATTGTTGAACTTATGTGATGCATTTTTAACCTTTCTTCATAGGTTAAGGTATCACTAACGTCTCTTTAGGTATAATTAGGCTATGTTTTTTTCTACTTAAGCCCTATTAGTAAACAGTTCAAATAATCATAGGATCATGATAAATCACGTCTCTTGAAAAAATTCCACTAAGTTTCTTTTATCTTTTTCTAGCATAACCTTCTCAAACTCAATGTCTTATGCTTCCGAAGATTTCTTTTACCCCATTATAGTGCCTCATCAAATTCTCCATTGTTTTCCTTTTTAATAATCTTATTGTAAAAACTAATCCTATTATAATCACATGAAGCACGTGAGCATATATTGTGCACATACGATACTCATAACAAACCTTTTGATAGTAAATACTCGTTATGGGATTCTCAGCCCAGTCTAACTTGCTCAGCCCAAGACTAACCTACTTAGTAAGGTATCCAGCCCCCAAAAGACTTACAAGTTTCACATAGCCAATCCTCCTCTCTAAAAGGGAGCTACCTAATCTAGCCTCCTTGCTATTTCATGTAAGGAGAACTATTGGACTTAACACTTTCATGAAAAGGAAGCATGCATCTAGAATGATTCCTTAATAATCATATTACACTTACCTAAAATTGGTGGGGGTACTTTTCTAAATAAGCAAGAGGAAGTATCTTATTATGAGTAGATCTATGTTCCTAACTGAGAAAAGGTACTTGGCTGTATAAGCCCTACCCTGCTAGTTATGGAGTCAGGTCATTCTCTTCAATCCCATTCTCTATTGTTATCATGTATCAATGTATCATTGTCCACAAATTGACTTAAGAATCGAAGTGGTCGCATGAGACATAACCATGACACCCATTAAGTGGCTCATGTCTTGCAGGCCTACGAATTGACAATTCCACCAACCCATCTAGCTCGGAGTGTAGTGGACCACAATTCCGGGGAAGTTAAAGTATAACAGGCATAATATCCTTGAAACATCAACACGTAAACATCAAATCTCACTAAAAAATAACAAGTCGATAACTAAAAAGTCATAGAACAATAGTAATAACTCAAGAAATTGTTTCAATTGGAAATTAGATGCTCCATATTGCTTGTCATACCCCTAAAAGGGTCTACAATATCAACAGTATCTCCACGTATAATACTTAAACATTATACACAAAGGCTACCATTACTTAAGTTAGTTTCTAGCCAATTTTAAATTAAAAAAAAAACCCTTAATTAGATTTGTAAACATTTGATATGTAACAGAAAAATAAGGTTTTACAAAAGATTTTTGAAAGCTGCTCAAGGAAAATAGGTTTTGTAAAATTATGATTATCTAGAAAAGGTCTATCATGAACACAAAGCAGGTCCCTTAAAATAGATCACCAAAACTCTAAAAAATCATGTAACAATAGTAATGTATCTATACCTCGAACTCGTCTAACCACTCCTTTATATTTGGTCCATAACCTAAGCTATCATAGCAACCATCATCAAAGTCATCATCATTACCTAAAACAAAAATAAATAACCTAAAGTCCAGTATAATAGTAACACAAGTACATGAGATATGATCACTTGATATTATTCTAATGCAAATGTAACAAACCAAGATGTTATATCTTTAATTTAGGTGTATCAAGAAACAGTGGAGCATTCAAACTTTGGCATCATGATGAGGAACATAAGGGTCTTGAACAACTACTTTAGATGTTAATAAAGGCTAGTTAGAATCTTTATCCATTAGAAAATATCTAGTTTTTGCTGCATCTTAGAGTCACAACCATTATAGTCCTCATCTATCATGGTCCATCACATAGTATAGTTTAATAAAGCCTATTATCCTAAACCACACATATGCAACTTCTATCTAATATGGATAAGTGTCGATACCATTCCTCCTATCAATGACATGTCGAGTCACCATCGATAGCTAAGTGTCTAATTACCGTGTTGGCATTTCACTCAGTGAGAGTGTTGCTCTCTAGCATTAGATAAAACAACCAAGCACACTCAAGCAATCAATTAGATCGAGTTTAATTATTAATCCAGTTTAAGATGTCTCTCCTAACATGTAACAAAGCACGTCTCTATGTAATTGGAACTCAATATAGAGGACACTTGTCTGCTAAATAATTGATACCATAAGAACTTAGAACTAAAGAAAGAAAGAAAAAACTTCTATTAGCTTTTTATTATGTAGACTTCGCCATGGTTTGGTTTGGTTTTAAGATGTCTATCCTAACATGTAACAAAGCACGTCTCTGTGTATTTAGAACTCAATATAGAAGATACTTGTCTACTAAATAACTAATATCACAAGAATCTAGAACTAAAGAAAGAAAGATAAAACTTCTATTAGCTTTCTATTATTTAGACTTCATCACGGTCCCGTTCCGTTCATGAACCGAACTGGACTTGCCAATTCACGGTTTCCAAAATAGAGGAACTGGAGTTGAGCCCATGAGAGCCAGATCAGTTTCCAGTTCATGGGGACCACCTGTTCCCATGGTTCGATTCCGGTTCTTCTAGAATCGGGAATCGCTCTAGATATTTTTAAACTGTTTGTGATGAATATATATATATATATATATATATATACACACTACATATGAATGAATCAAACCCAAAACTAGATATGTCACCAAACCTACCATCATGCCAATGGCCTGCGAACACTAGGATATGGTTTTCATTGATCCATCACCAACAATAAAACGAACTTGTTTTTAATTCTCTGCGCAGTCAATCATCATCGAGTGCTCTTTTTCCCCTCTCTCGCTCTCTTTCTCCCTGGAATAATTAACTAGTTCCTGTTTGGTTCCCAAGAACAAAATAAAGCCATGGATTACATACATAAGTTGCCTCTAATGGATTTGATGCGGTCAGAGAAGTTGTGGAAAGAAAACTATAATACTTCAAGCATGAGCGTTGGAAATTGTATTTGACTAAAGCTATTTCATGCATGCATGCTGACAAGTGGTGGAACCCATGCTCTAATGTTGGAAATTGTATCATTTCTACCTTCTTTTCTTATCTTTGCTATAGTTCATTTTTGGGCCTTGTGTGTGTGTGTATATCACTTTTCTGCTAGGAGCCGCTATCAAATCTCTGGGTCTACGGGTTTGCCACAGGCTCTCGACGAGGCGGTTCATGACCACGTGGACCAGCGGTTCTCAAAGATAAACCGTCGTGACCCACCAAAACCAATGGATGGTTAGACGAGCCAAACCCATCCTTTATGATCTAGTTCCCAATTCAGGACCTGGTAGCATTGGGCAGAACCAATTCATGGTAATGTATACTATTATGTGTATCTTAGATTAACTGGATAATTATCCTTTAATTACTTCAAATTTTGAAAAAAAAAACTAGTTTTTAATTAAATATTTTTGGTTAATTTTCCTACTAAAGATATACTCAACTAAAGTCCAATTCCAATAATTATAAGTCCAATTAACTATTAAGTTTTATTTCGCAAATTGATTCTAAGAGATTAGATGAAAACTTATTTATATACTATTTATTTAACATATTTAATTTTTTAACCGATCCAAGTTCTTTTCTCTTTTCCATTTCATTTAATTGAATTTTATTAAGAATGGACCGGTGCAAACCTTGAGCCATACTTGGAATCGACTCGATTATAAACCAATTTGATTCACATGACCACACCATTTATTTTTTATTTTATTTTATTATATACTTTTATTTACTTATTATTAAGAAAATTAACTTATTATTAATAATATTGTATCCAATTATAATTATTTTTAAATTATTCTAAAATCAAAGGTCAATAAAAAGTTCTCTTAATCAAGGTTCACTTAACAAGTTCAAAGCAAATTTATATAAGTTCAACTCTTAAATCATAACGAATCAAAGTCTATTGTATACCACAGATAAATATTGAATCATATTGAACAGTGACATAAACATTTAAAAATTCATCTTCTAACTCCATGATCATTATTTATTAATCTTATGAACATTTAAATACTTCTGGGAATCTCCAAAAACATGAATCTACATCTAAAATGCTCAAAATAATATTTACACATTCAATCTTCACTAAATCCTTATCTATTAGCACTATTTCAACTCTAACACTTTTAAATATCAAATTAAACTGCTTAAAGAATGTGCAACCGAAAAAAAGTATTCCCTTAATATAAGATAGTTATAAATAATAAAAAAAAGGAAAAATTGCAAACAAACTGATATGATGAGTGTGTGTGAAATTAGCTAAACAATATTACTAGGAGTAAAGAGTATGAAATCAAAGTAGCATCTTACATCCATAGGGTTCATAGTATTAGATTATAATGCCCCAATTTAGTTAACAGAATGGACAGTTAACAAAAATAACAAACTAGATTGGTTATGAATATAAAGCACGAAGAGAGAGAAGAAGGGAGGATGTCTGGTTATTGATCTCAAACTTGTGACTTAGGAATAGTTGGAACTCAAATTTAGTAAGCACCATTATCTCTTTCATACCTTGCAAATACATCACAAGAAAACCCTAGATTATTAGGTATCTGTCTCAATAAAACATTCGTAACAAGTATTTCATATGCTTTTGAGAGTTTGAGTTTGAGACAAATCAAAATTATTGGAGAAGACAAAACAAGTGAGTTGGAAGACATTACCTTCTAGATCGTCAGAATCAAAGCTTTGTAGTATGGTCTATATTTTCATCGAGGCATGTTGAGCTTTTGTTTTGTACATTGTTATTTGATTTAGGTATTTCTATAGAATGTTGTAGTGATTGACAACTCATATGTTGTACTAGTGTTGATTTTTAGTTTCATTAGAAATTGTATTTTTTTTTTCTCGGACTTTGTTGCAAACTAGGTTATTTGAATTGAGATAATATTTCTTTTTGCCGATAAAGCCAGGCCTATTACAAACCCCTTAAACTTTGACTTCATACGGATATACTTCTAAATTTTCAAATATTGCAACCCTTCAATTTTG
The DNA here is from genome assembly GCA_024138025.1 of Combretum micranthum. Lineage (NCBI taxonomy): Eukaryota > Viridiplantae > Streptophyta > Magnoliopsida > Myrtales > Combretaceae > Combretum > Combretum micranthum. The sequence continues at coordinate 16,173 of JAMXBD010001642.1, read as the reverse complement.
ATAATTTAACAATGTAAAAAGTAGATTTTTAATTTTCTTTTTAGTTAAAAAAGACACATAGGGACAAAGTGGAGATGTTAATGTAAATCTCAATATGTTTGATGGGTAATTCTATATAAAAATAAAAGTTAATGATTTTTTTTTGCAACATTTAAATGTTTATGATATATTTGCTTCGAGATTTAAAATAATTATTTACAATTTAGGTGTATATTCATATCTGGATAAAGTTTAGAATTTATTTGGATTTTTCTAAAATAGTAATAGTAGCATCTTATTTTAAAATCAATATTGACAAAACCGGACTAGCCAATTTGATCAGGATCAACATTAAAAGTAGGCCGATTCTTGTGAAACAAATTGTTCTTTAGTTGAACTAATTAGATCTGGATGACTTGGCTGGCTAAGTCATCTGGTTTGAAATGCACATCCTTAAAAAAAAAAGGACGATTATTGCTTGCCAGTTGTCACCTTGTTGAGATCATTCCACTTCCAATTAATTTATTTGCTGGAAAAGCTCTAACTTCTCATTGACAAAAATTGGCTTGATGGGTACATGGATAAGAGTGAAAAGTTATCGATGATATCATGGTTGTTAAAATCGTGATTTTACTATTAACTCATGTATGTAGAATTGGTATAATCGTACAAAATCGGTAAATTAATAAACATATAGAATCATTTATCTCAATTCATAATCCCATCTAAAGTTTGTATCTTAATAATTTTTCATTTATTTTAATTAAGAAAAAAACATATAAAGTTGTGAACTTGTAAAATCATATATTTGACTTATAATTTTAACAATCATAGTAGCATATGATGATTTGAAAAAGAGACTGTCACTAATCCAAGACATTACATTGCTGGGGTCACCGACATTGACAAATCCCTCAAAACCCGATATGGACCAAATCTTCATAGCAAAAGGTGGAAAAATTTTAATTTGAGAATAAAAGTTTGAATATTAGGAAAGAAAAGGAAAGAATGAAATGAGAAACTAGAGTTTTCGATTTTAATTTTGTCAGTGCATGTGTGTGGCGTATTATGGTGCGTTAAGAGAGGGGGATTGAGAAGATGTTGCATAAAAGAGAATAAATCTTGTAAAAGTGTATTATGGGAACTTAAGGAAGACAAAAGGGAAATAGATTTATGTTTGGGGAGTGAAAGTGAAAAAGAAAAGATGTTGTGAGTTTTTTTCTCGCTTGGCAATCTCCATCACTTAGATGCGCACTATTATGGACAATGTTGTCAGAACCGGACCAGGGTTCGATGCGGATAGGCTAGGGGTTAGGGGTCGAGGAGTCGGACCGGGTTCCACCGGAGGTCGAACCGGAGTCACAAAAAATAAAAATATAAGGGATAATTTAATTATAAAAGACCAAAATGTGTATAATCACTTAATTAAAATCTATATTTGGATCAAATTCATCAATTAATTATTAAATAAATATGATTTAATGATTATATTTTATAAATTTATAATATAGGTGAATAAATATTTAAATTTCTAATTTTTTATTTTATTTTTTTAAATTCGGGTCAACCGGTCCGAGTCGACTGGGTCAGTCAGGTTCTCGTAAAAAACGAGCTAACCGTCGAACCCGGACCGCTTTCATTACCGATTCAGGTCGAACAGGCCGGTCCGGGCCGGTTTTGACAACCTTGATTCTGGATAGGTATAAATTTATTTATTTGAACTACTTTCCATTTGTCTATTTTTTTATTTGAAATCGAGAAAGTAAGTAAGAAAGAATTAAGAAAAAAATGGATTTGCATAATTTGTAAATTATCTTTTTTTTTTAAAACTTCGATATGTGTAGAGAGAGTTAAATATCATTTAAGTAATTTTATAATTAAAATATTTCGCATATTTTTATTGATGTCGTGGGGAATGTCTACCTTGACTTCTTGGTAGGTCCCAATCAAAGCCAACTTGATTATGACAATACTGTTTATAACAACTAACTAGAGTCCAATACATGTCTAAAGTTTCTATATAAAATAATTACTAATATACTGTTTGAATGTAATTAATTATTAATTTTCAGTTGTAAAATCACGTTTAAGAAACAGAATATGCAATTTTACACAAAAATCACGTGAAAGAATCGTGATATAATATTTGATTATGGTCGCAATATCGCGATTATTAATCGGGATATAAGTATTTTGTATGGATATCACAATTAATAATGGTGATATTGTTTCGTACGTCAAATATGTATCGTTTTTATAGTCGCGATATGCACATGTATATCGCCTTTTAAAGACGCGATATACGTGCATTTACTGTTCACTGATATATCTGTGATAAAAGCGCGATTTTAGTGTAAAAAATTGGTAATTATTTTCATTTTGATCTTATTTAAGGAATTAATTTTAATTAGTATTTTAAATAAGAAATTAATTCATCTAACTATGATACAGTCTCAAAATTTAAATGAATAATTTATTATTTTCATCAATATAATTAATTTAGTATATTTTGAAGAATCCGAAAATAGGCATTGCTCAACTCTTTTGGAAGAATTTGGAATCTTATGTGGCCACCGTTTATTCATATTTCCATATTAGTACAAGTCACGGCATACCAATGGATCGAGGAAAAATCCTTTTTCCCTCCAAATTCATCCCCCAAGTTTATTTTTTTTCCCTCCAACTCCCAAAAAACCCTAACATTTTCCCACTTTCTCACATCCAAAGTTACCATCTTGATTGATTTCACGACCTTTCCTCTCTCTCTCTCTCTCTCAATTATCACTGTCTCTTCACACGGTCCGACGGAATCAAGGTGCCGAACGTTAGCAAATGAAACGAAGCAATGAGTTCTGTTGGGAGCGAGGACGATCCTGAAATTAACCGTGATCAACCCAATCCAGACGACGGCGAATTTGGCCGTTTCGATACCCAGCCTCTTTCTCCATTGCCTGGTAAGTTTGGTTACTCTGAATGGTTGTTTGTTGAATTACTGTAAGTTGATTAGGGTAAAAAGCTTTGATCTTTTTTTTTTTTTTTATTCAGAAAAACCGTAATTTGAGATTTCTTTTATTGAACGAAGTTTCACTGAATGCTTTTTTTTTTTTTTTTAATTCTTGTTGATAATTACTACGATTACATGAAACTGAATGCGATGATTCGTGAACTGCGATCTATTAGATTTGCTGCATCAGTAAATCGCCTCTTGGGATTGGTTAGTGAATCAGTCGACATAGAAACAGTGTTAATTTAATTTAGATTTCGTAAAGATTAAATTTTGTTACACCAAGTCGAAAATTGTACCGTGAATTAAAAAAAAAAATAGAAGTGTCAATCTGATTTAATTTTCCTTGAAGATCAGAATTTGGATCACTTAGACAAACAATGTACCATGAAACTTTTTTTTTTTGTCTTATTAATGTATGGCGGAAGTTAGAGTGTGTTTTTCATCAAAAGGAAATGAATTTAAATATACAAAGAGTATCTTGTAGAAGTTAGCATTATAGTGAAGGTTCCTATAGTTAAATATGTGAGGTATTGAAATTATCGTTCTTTAGGAGTTCTTTGATAATCTGCATGTGAGTCTAGGAAAAGAAAACTTTTTGGGTTTTAAAGAATTTTCAGCCATGGAATTGCAGTGTAATTGTAATGAAAGAGAGTGTATTCTTTGTGGTTCTATTTTTGAATTATTGCAATTTCATGATCAGGTGAAACAATGGAAGAAACCCAGATTATGGATTTTGGTGAAGACAATACAAGGATGCAAGATGATATTATTGGGGCTGAGGATGCATGTGAGACCCAGATTATGGATTTTGGTGAAGAAACCCAGCTGGTTAATTTGGATGGTGAAACCCAGCTGGTTGATTTTGGTTGTGAGACTCAAGTTCTAAACTTTGATGATGGGACTCAAGTTCTTAATTTTGATGGCGAGACTCAAGGTCTCAATTGTGATGGTGAAGCCCAGGTAGTAGGATGCTCCATTGGCTCCAAAACTTTGGATGGGTGGGTACTGAATAAAGATTTTGATGATAATGAAACTCTTTTACATAGTGATGGTGAAGGGAGTCATAGAACTGATGTGCTTGATGACAGCAATGAACAATGTGATGATGATCCATGCAGACAACACGATGGTGATTCAGTTGAGGGGAAAATGACCAGTTGCAATTCTGCTTGCATGGATAATGAAAATAGGGAGCAGACAGATAACTGTTTTAGTCACATGCGCAAATCAGGTGAGATTGTTTGGACATGAGCGAGATTCTTCTTGGACTTCTTAATTTTCTTAAATTAAGAAGTTTGGTTGTGTTTCCTATTTGTGGTAAAAGTTGATTGTTTGATCTACACTTGTAGATGCAGTGCTTCTGATACATTGCATATAGACAAGGTTTCATTTTTCTGTCTTTTAGGACCTTTATTTACAAATGATGCTTTAACCCCCATCTCTTCCCCAACCAAGACCCCATCACCACTGCAGAAAAAAAGGTTTATGTTGATATAAATGAATAAAAGACATCTTATGTTCTTGAAGCATTAGTCATTCTGCATTTACCGTTCTTTTTTTGTAGTGGTTAGTGCGGATGAGATGATTGTAAAACTGCTCTTTCCAAATATAAGGTGGATGAGCTTTAAATTTGTGTTTGTTAGGTTAGGCTATGATTTGCTTTTCCATGAATCATGTCAAAAGTATCAATTTTATGTTGTTAATTAATAAATGGATTGATTTGCCTATCCATGTTCTCTTATGCTCGACTTAAACCATTTAAAAGGATCAGAATTGAATGCCTTTGCTCAATACAATTAAAAGGTGGAATCACTAGATGCTTGGCTTATAAATTAAGAGCATTGTTATTTCTTGAGACTAGGTGTATCATTTCTGATATTGTTTTGTTAGGTTCTCCGCAGAAAGGATTTACCTCAATACGTGCAGCCTCTCTTCGAGCATCTGGCTTAGCTGCGCATGCTAGGGCCTTGAGTGGAGATAAAGGAATGTCACATCCTTCACAGATAAATAGGCAGTCTTCAGAAGGTGCTGGTGATGGAATATCTTGCATGGAAGTTGATGCAAGAAATGATAATAGTCAGAATGAGGATAAAGTAAATGAATACAAGAGTGAGGGTTCATGCAAGATTAGAAGTTCTGCTCAAAGAAAGCTCTTTGCAGATGAGGTAGTATCTGATGACAAAAATGGGTTTAACAGGACTGTAGAGTCGGCAGAACTGTCTTTTGAAAATGATGAGCTTGCAGGGTTAAGTTATGTCGACTCTCAAGAACCAGGAGACTTGTCACAAGCCACTGCACTAGATTTTGTGGATAAATTTCTAAAAGAGGCTTCAGATGAGCTTCATCAAGAATCCAACTTTGGTAAGACATTTGGGAGGAAGTCTCTGCCAGTCTCAAGTGCTAAAGGATCACAGAGACTAGCCAAAAGTGCAAACAAAATATCCATAAGAGAAAAAGGAATATTTGACTGGGATGATCTTTGTGAGGATGAAGGTGGGGGAGATTTTTTCTGTAGGAAGAAGGATGTATTTTTTGATACTGGAAGCAGGCAGATATGTTTGACCCATCCCCTTAATCACAATGGTGGCAGGTTTAGGGAGGCAAAAAATAATTCCAAAGCATCCAGTGTTCCCAGCAAAACACCGGGAAAACTGGATACAGGATTACCTGCGACAAAGGAAGTGGAGAATGATGAAACAGGTGAAATGATTTATAGAAGGAATCTTGCACCTGAGCTGAATGAACAGTCTAAGCAAGATCTCTTGAGGGGGAATGCAGAGCACACAGAGTCTATTACCACAGAAGCAAATATGGTTGAAATTCCTAACGTAGGCTATGATACGCAATTAGCTGCTGAGGCTATGGAAGCATTGTGCCATGGGAGTGGCCTCATTGAAGCAGATGATAGTAGTTGCCTGTTACGGAAGAATAGTGAAGGTTCTGACCATCATAAAGGCATAAAGGGCAGTTCTGTGAAACCAGCTGACAATGGTCCTATAAATGGAATCAAGACCAGGCAAAGCAGAAAAAGGGGGCGAAATGATTCAGAATCAAGCAAATTGTCATCCATTTCTGTGAAGAAACAATTTAGGAGTAAGAGTCATCAAGGAGCTGGATCAACAGAGATTCACCATGTTGATGAGGCAAAAAAATGGATTGACAATAATATACCAACTAATACTGCTGCTGTTAAACCACATTTTCATGGGGGAGCCGGTCAGTGTACTCCTGTTGCTCGTCGAACTAGGACTAGGCATTCTATGATGGCTAAAATGGGGACTGAAAATTTACCTAATACGACCTTTAAGAATCCAACACTGGCAGTCAATGATGGAATATGTAGAAGTAGAAGTGCTGGTTCTGGAAGAAGTAGCTGTAGGAATATTCAGGTTTCCAAGATGTGCAAGTATAAAGAACACTCTGCTGGGTCAGATCTGGATAAATTCAAGGTGATTCAAGATGCCAAGGCAGCTTCAGAGGGAAGAAGAAGTGCAAGTGTTTCAGCCACTGCTGGTCCCAATGACAGTACAACAACTGAATTTAGCCATGCAAACATGTCTTGTGGAGAGTCATGGCATCAAGTCTGTAGACGCAGGAAATTAGATGGAATGTGCGAGCAATCTCTTGGACAAAAAGTTAGCAGTCACTCTGTTGCCAGATGCAAACGATCAAATTTTAGTTCAAACATTTCTAGCATGGACGTGAAAAGGAAAACTCGATCATATACACGTGCTCATGCAGTCATGTCTAATGAGGAAAACATCGGAGAAGTGCAATTACCAGTAGAGATCTTGAATAATACAAGAACCGAAAATGCTGCCAGTCAAACTAATTCTATGAATTTAGAGGGGAAGCTCCCGAAGGAACAGGTGAATATGTCCAAGACAGCAGAGCCACAAATGGAAAAAGGAGATTTAAATACTGTACTTTCTGCTGGTGATGCAGAAGCACATGCCAGACTAGATATCACGCCAAAAGAGAAAAGCAGGGTATCTAATACATCATGTAATACACCTGCCAACCAATTGACACCTCTAAATTTAGAGTCACCTGTTTGTATGGGCAATGAATACTTTAAACAATCATGTAGAAGGAATCTTTCAGGATCATACCTATTGAAGGAAATGAAAAGCTTAAGTGCCTTTGGCCCTGGGACACCTTCTCCTTGTAAAGATTTGAGGAGAAGGAGAGATGTGTCTGAGGTCCGAGTCTTGTGCAGCCACCATTTGGATGATGACATAGTAAAGCAACAGAAAAAGGTGAATATTTATTATTTGCTTTTAGCAAAATATAATTATACTCATTCTATCTTACCATGCCTTTTTCTCCCTTCTAGATATTAGCCCGTCTAGGTGGTTCCATGGCATCCTGTATAGCAGATGCCACACATTTCGTAACAGACAAATTTGTTCGCACACGGAATATGTTGGAAGCAATTGCTTCTGGCAAACCTGTAGTTACACACTTATGGCTGGAAAGTTGTGGACAAACAAGCTGCTATGTGGATGAGAAAAATTACCTACTGAGGGATGCTAGAAAGGAGAAGGAATTTGGTTTCAGCATGCCAACTTCATTGGCTCGTGCCTCCCGGCATCCGCTTTTACAAGTAAAACTTTCTCAAGCTGTTTTAGCTATGTTGAAGGTATGAATGAACAATCTGTATAATATTGAATCTTTGCACTTTGCAGGGTCAGAAGGTTTTCGTTACTCCAAACACAAAGCCTGGCAAAGAAATAATCTCAAGCCTGGTCAAGGCAGTTCATGGTCAGGTGAGTACTTAATTCAGCTATATCAAATTTAGTGTATTCCATTCAACAGTGAATTTGTCTAATTTTGTCTGTTGAACCACTGCAGCCAGCAGAGAGAATTGGAAGATCTGCTTTGAAGGATGATAAAGTTCCTGATGACTTGCTAATCTTATCTTGTGAGGAAGATTATGATATCTGCATTCCTTTTCTTGCAAAAGGTTGGCAAATTTTTGTTTTCATATCTTGGTCATCTATATATTTTAAAAATCTATGAGTTTGCAGAATATAACTCTTCATATATCACTTGTAGGGGCAGCAATTTATAGTTCAGAGTTGTTATTGAATGGAATTGTTACACAGAAGCTTGAGTATGAAAGGTTAGTCAAGATGCCAGGGGCCAAATATTCAATGACTATGAACCCCATTAAAATTTTTCATGCTTTCAAGTTACAGTTTTGTGATGTTGAGGATAATTTTTTCATCTCTGCCGAATCTATCTTTTCGTTTTAGTCAGAACCATGGAGTTTATGCGTCAGGAGTTTCTGCTTAAAAGGGGCTCTACTAACTACTATACATCTATCCAATATCGGTCACTACACGTGATTCCTCCAACATGACACCTGAATTTTCTTATTGCAGACACCGCCTCTTTGTAGACCATGTTAGAAGAACTCGCAAGACGTTATGGCTGAAGAAAGATGGAGCAAAATTTGTTCCCGTCGGTAAACAGAAGTAAGCAAATAAATTATCCTCCCAGCACATTACAATTTTGTTTTTCAGAACTGAGTTGTACATACTTTTGATGAGCTAAATCCAGATGTTTTGCTGAATTTATTTTATTTGTAGGAGCAATAACAAATGCAATGTAATTAATCTAATAGTTCTGCCGGTCTATTTTATGAAGCCAGTTTGATTTTGTTGATACGTTACCCAATTTCTTAAGAGGTGGCTTCTATTTTCTAAGGTGTGTATATTGTTTAGGTCTAGGTCTAGGTCTATTTGGTTCATCTTATTCTGATTATTTTAGTTTTTTTTTGTTATTTTTAAACAGATTTTTTGTAAAAAATAAATATAAATATAAAGCAAATATTTTTACTCATAAACTGATTAAACAAACTAGATACAGATAAAATATATATGCTGATTAGATAGAGATGAAAATTAATTGTTTTTTTGGGACATTATGGTTCTATGATGGGCATGCGCATTATTAATCCGAAAATAGTTAAAAGGAGTACTCATTTCCTGTATCAATGGACATTGGATGCACAGTGGGCGTTATCTTTACCTTGTTATTATTAGATAAACAAAATAATTAGTAGAGCTTTCTTATGAAGGGTAGCACTTAACAATAAGAAAACGTTAGGATTGTTTAAACAAAATTTGTAGTATCCATCTGTTTTGGTAGTATTGTAATTTTTTTTAATATGTAAGGTATAAAGTTAATATTAACTCATCTTCTGTTTATATGGGGTCACAATTACCAATTCAATTTTGCATAACCTTACTAATCGACAGCATAATGAGACTTGCATTATTCCTTTACTATACATGAAGAGTATTGTCTTTTTTTCCCTCCTGCTACCAAATTATAAATTGTGTATGGTAATATCATATCAGTTCAATTGTCTTTTAACATTAATACAATAACGTTGAATATAATAGAAAGTATTTTGTTACGGATTTGTACATCATCTATATATATGGGTTTGTTTGGATCATCTTATTTTTATTTATATCTTATTTATATCAGATCTGTATATATAACTTTTGTATTGTATCTGCTTGGTTTATTTATGAGTTAAATTATCAGTTTTTCATTGCTATTTGTTTTCAAATAAACATCTGTTTGAAAACAATAAAAATATAATATTGAAATGATCAAAATATGATGAAACAAACAAATAATCGTGCTTTAGTATCTATACATTAGTAGGATAGAGCATAACCTTATGAGGGACAATGTCATGGATATTATTTGAACTTTTTGAAAATTTTTTAATTTACTATCTGAACTTTTATTTTGCTAAATATGCTACCAAGTTATAACTTTTCGTGTTACCGTTATTGCCTCATCAAATAACTTAATGTCATTTATACAATCACCACATTTGTCAATGGAAAAGTGACGTGTAAGGAAAGAATATGAAAAAAAAAACACAACCTGAAATCTTAATCTAAGTTTATGGATTTTTTAAAAGACGGAGAACACGAATTTTGGGGGGGGGGGGGGGGGGGGGTGGTGTGGTGGTGAGGGACCTTCTTCCTCACATTCTCAACAAAGGTACAACTCTTTTATCTCTCTACACATGATTTCTTTAAAACCATCATCAACTATTGTGTCTCTTCTCTCAGTCACTTCATTAGAACTCAACACAACATAACCATTCACCATCTTCTTCCCAACACTGTGCGTCACTAATACACACTGGAGCTAAAGCCATCTCCACGAGAGACTAAGACCACCATTAAAATCCAAACCAAGATTGCTATATCCGTCACCAAACAGGAGCCCCATCCTCTTCATTAAACAAAATGCACCTCTATCTATATTCACCAAACCTTACTATATCTCAATCAAAGCCCCATCGCCTTGCCAACACCATAAAGATGTTGCCTTTAAGCCTGATGCTTCACTAACCACCAAGTTGAATGCACCAGAACCGTCATGCCAGTCCGCATCGTTCACATCTGTCACACATCAACCAATTCGCGCGCGTCTGACCTGAGTATACCATTACTACACCATTGGTCCAAGTTCGTTTGTGACCAATCCTAGTATGTGGAGGTTGAGAGGTGTTAAGGTTGGATGAATGATAGGGTTAAGGTTAAGGTTAGGATATTATCCAATGGAGAGTAGGGTTAAATGCTTTGAGCTTGTGTATTCGTTTCATGGTTGGTTTGATGTAGTGCCCCACCCCACCACGCACCCCCCCCCTCCCCCCAACGGGGGCCTCAACCTTAAGGTTGTATTTTCTTTCAAAGTCTTTCCTTGCATGTCACTTTTTCATTGGACAAACATGATGATTGTATAAACAACATTAAGTTATTTGACATAGGTAATAAATAATCGAAAAGTTACAATTAGGTAGCACATTTAGCCAAATAAAAGTTCAGGTAATAGATTGAAAATTTTCAAAAATTTTAGGTAGTATCCATGATATTATCCCACCATATAAGCAGTATCTGGCTGCTCTATTAAACGCTAGTTGAGTAATGAACAAAAGATCTTCATCTTCAATGCCTGATTATCCCTGTAGACCATCGCCCTTTAACTCCCTTGGAATCACTTCAACTTTGCCCATAGCTATGGTTTTTTCAACCTCCCACGGACTACTTGACCTTTGTTGGTTAAGATTGATAAATTTATTGGTATCTAGTTTTACCCGGGCATCATTTAGGTTGGCATTTTAGGTTCCTACGTTTTATATAATTCAACATTTTATTCATCCTATATGGATCCCAATGCATAAAGGCTAGGCTTAATGTGAAGCCTTTTTTTTTTTTTGTAAATTTTTACTCAACTATTATCCTATTGTTTATGTTAGTACTTTGGATGATTATGCCTATCTTGTAGAGACTTTTGAAGAAATAATAATATAAAAAGACATGAGTGTATATTCTTAAATAGATTGATTATATTGTTAGTGCTCTCGTAGACCCTATATCTAAGAATGTTCATAGCATCTTGTCACAATTAGGTTATCTATGTAGCATAGCAAGATGTAAAATCCTCAAATTAATTTCGAACCAATAGAAAGGATCAAATTTTAGTATAATCCTAATCTTATTGATATATCTCTAACAACGTGAATATATGTATATTTATAAATTCTAATAGATGGTCTAATCCCTCAGGTAAAGTATAGCGAAACTCTATATATAGAGATATCTTTCAGTATAATGGTTTATAATTATTAAAACTTCAAAGTGAAGAATTGTCAATAGAAAGTATTTTTAGGATGGGCAACTTATTTGGATACGGTTAACAAAAGAACAAAATGGTACAACATGCTGCATTAAAGCAAACATATTCCAGTACGACACCTCTAGTGTATTCTAGTACGATCCTATATCTGAGAACATACGTTCTATAGGTGCATGAGGACAAAACTCTACTGCTCACCAGTCACTACATAGCTAATAATACCTCGGTACAAGGAGCTTTGGTTGTTACGGTTAGCTATTAATTTATTCTCATTGACAAATGTTGGAGGGTGGTTCTTCTAACTTCACATAATGATAAGGAGAATTGGATAAAATAATATAAGAAATACTTAACAATCAACTTTTTTTTACCATATTCAGTATATATGGTATTAGATATAGATTTTTTTATTATCTAGTATTTGGTATTTATAAATATAACACAAGATGTTATATTTTAATAATTATGTACCTTTGTATTATCCCATATTTATATAAATAATTTTGTATATTATTCAATATGTACAATTTAAGGAGATCGATTTATACACATTATTTGTGCACTATTTAAAATCTATCTTACAACTTTTGAAGCTAAGGGGATATTCTTAAAAGCCACGATTAAATAAGGCCTTCTATTACATCGCCTTTAAGTAAAACTCATAAAAGCCTATTATGAAAATTTTCTAATATTTAAAAGGCCATATACTAAGTCATTTTATTGATCTTTTTATTATTATTTTTGTGTCATTTTGAAATGGTGTTTGTCAAAATAAGTGTTATAAAATAAATATACAAGTGTGTGTACATATATTCCTCTTATAAAATTGTAAACCTAATCAACATTTTTGTAAAATAGCCATATTTTTCTTGAAACTTTACCTAATTGTATGATTAATATTTGAAATTATCAAAGGATTTGTAAGATTAGTATAAAAACGTAAATTTCAACGACCAATATAAAATACTTTAAAAAAATTATAGATATATTTATATTAATCGTAAAAAAATTTTAAATACAATGGAAACAAGGAAATGAAGAAACAAGATTTTTTTTTTCTTCCGTTAAAATCTCTTAATTCATAATCTATATATAGTATACACAAAAGAAGAACAACAAAGATAGTATTAAGTTTTTTTGTCTTCTATTATTTTTTTAAAAATAAGTTTTAAATTGAAGGGAATAATATCTTTTAACTTATCTTGAATTTTTAATAATATAAATTAAAGGAAAGAGGTTTTCTGGTAAATTTTGTAGATAGAGTCAGAATTTCATTTAAGGCTATGAATTGGAACAGAAAAGGAAAATGCTGCAATGTCTTATGAGGTTAGCCTAATTATATATATATATTTTTATGTTTTTTCTAATTTGAATTTGTAAAATTGGTAGACTCGGTTAAAAATGTATGATATTACCAAGTTTAATGTGTAAATTCACAACTCTAGCAGGGTTTACTTGGAAATTATTTTGTACTTAATTTAACTCAAAAAAATATCTTAGAAATCATAAACTCATAAAATCTTATAAGTAAAATCACGACTTAAAACCATGGTCACAAAGAAAAAAAAAAGAAAAATAAAATAAAGTTTTCTTTTCGTTGATTTAAACTATTTGTCCTAATTTATTTGCCTTATAAATTTCTGAATTTCCAATTCTCATTTTCAATTAGTATCTTTATCATAGTTAATTTATAATGATAAGATATAGAAAATAAGATAATTTATCTAAACATTAAGCTAGACGTATATGATAAATAAGTTTTTAAACATATACAAATCAAACGCAAAAGAGACATAGATATAATAAAATTGAAAAAAAAGAACTAATCCAAAGAGACTTTTAATCCATAAATGATGCTTTTAATTGCTATCAGAAAATCCCTTCTAGGATGGATATTTTCTATTTCGAATATACTGTTCTAATGATGCTTCCACTAATTAAAATAAAACATCTAAGTAATGGAGCTTATAAATAAATATCCAATTGATATCATTTATTTAATTGTTGGATTATGATTAGCGAAAAATCATTGAGTTAGAAACGTGAAAATACTTATAAGAGTAATTTTATTAGAGTTGCTTGGTATGAGAGCCTATACTAAGCAATCCCTTCTTGAGTTGCTTAACTTTGGTGGATTACTTAGTGAATTAATCGAAAAAGCAAGTTGTTTAAGTTTTTTTTTTTTTTTTTTTTTTTTTTTTTTTTTTTTTTGTAATCATACTAAAAAATATTGATATACTAGACTTTATAAAATAAACATATACTGTCTTAATGAGAGACGCAAGTTTTAATTTATTTTATACTTCTAATTAATGCATTATTAATTATATAAGTTAATAAATAACTAAGTAATTGAAGTGCATTAATTAGTAAGATGAAACAATAACAAAATAAAAGAATATTTAGAACACTAAAAACTAAAATCTAAAAATCATTTTATTTGTAGATACATCATAATAATTGAAACATAATATAACCATTCCAATTTTATTTTTATAAATGATATATATTTAAATATAAAAATTTAAGAAGTAATTAGAAGAAGAAAAAAATATATTTGAATTTTTTTCACATAAAATAGTTCTATTCGATTTAGGCTTCAAACTAAACAGTCCACCAAACCATTTTAAAAAGAATATCGATCGGTTTTTTAAAACAACCTCTACTGCTTACGCAACAATTTTTCCTTTACCGCATTGGTGCTGTGGTTTTCTGTAATTACGAAAAGTTAGCTTGTCATGTCAAGCTTTTCCCGACATAAGTGAAGCTGCGGAAATTCTTATGTCAAGTTGCTACATTTTAATGTACAGTGATTTGCGCACTAGTTGCGATCCAGTCATCCGATAAAATTCGATCTAAAACAAACAAATATACCTAGAACATTAAGCAGCTTAGGGCAAATACTTATACCTAGAACATAATAGAAGAACCTTGGGCATCCGTTAACCTGGAACATAAGAAAAAACCTAGAACATATTTAAATAATCTAGGGTATTTCTTCACTTAGTACAAAATAAAAAACCTGGTACATTTAGAACATGTGATACTACCATTTGTCCTAGGTATTAGCAGATATTTTAGGTCATGAGTCCTAGATACTAGGTTCCGAGTTACCTCATATCTCCTTGGGAAGAGTGGAAGTTCCAGGTCATAAAACACTTAGAACAAATACGAATACCTAGAACATATTAAAATAACCTAGGACATTTCTTTACCTAGCATAAAATAAAGAACCCGATACATTACGAACATGTGCTATTATTGTTTGTCCTAGGTATTAGCAAATGTTTTCAATCACAAGTCTGAGGTTATGTCATATCTCCCAGGTAAAAGCGGAAGCTCCAGGTTATAGACACCTAGAACATATTAAAATAACCTAGGACATTCCTTCAACCAGTACAAAATAAAGAACCCCATAAGTTTCGAACATGTGCAATTACTGTTTGTCATAGGTATAAGCAAATGTTCTAAGTCACGAGTTCCAGGTACTAGGTCCCAGGTTATGTCATATCTATTAGGCAAGAGTGGAAGTTCTAGATCATAAAACACCTAATGCAAATACTTAAAATATATTAAAATAACATAAGACGTTCCTTCAACTGGGTCGCCTGTAATACGTCACGTTGTAAGTGTTTAGGTCATTTGTCCTAGGTCATTTCTAAGTGTTCTATGCCATTTGTTTTAGGAGCTAGCAAGGTGTTAAGCTTTTGTCCTAGGTCACTTTTAAATGTTCTAGGAAATTACACATGTCCTAGGTCCTTTTTAGTATTCTGGTTGATTTGTAGTAGGTCCCTTTTAACTATTCTAGGTCCTTACACATGTCCTAGGTCCCCCTATAATGATGAAGGTAATTTGTCTTAGGTTAATTTAAATTGTTTTAGGTCTTTACACATGTCCTAGGTCACTTTTAGATTTCTAGGTCATCGTCCCAGGCCACTGTAAAATGTTCTAGGTCCTTAAACACAAGTTTTAGGTCGCTTTTAGATTTATAGGTCATTCATTCTAGGTCACTATAAAATGTTCTAGCTCCTTAATAGGGATGCAACCGGGGCGGGTTCGAGACGAGTTTTTTGAAACCTGAACCCTACTCGAGTCTTTAATGGGTGTCCCAGAACCCGAGAAAAACTCTATCGGATTTTTTTTATCATTCCCAAAACCCGACCCGCTAGGGTTTTAAGGAACCCATAACCCGACCAGACCGGATTATGAGATTTTTATTTTTTTTTCTTTAAAAAAAGAAAAAGAAAAAGAAGGAATTTTGTTTCAAGTTATTAATGATACAAACACTTATATTGAAGGAATGAATTTTAAACAATAATACCATTTATAATGCAAACACTTCATTTCCACTTACTTTCACATACATAGAATATAAATAGGTTCCTTGCTTTAATAACTTAATATTTTTAATTTATTTTGAATTATTTCGGGTTAGGTTTTTCCAACGAGTTACATAATAAACACAAAACCCGACCCAATAACTTATCGAGTTTTTTTTTTTTTTAATCTCA